>OY998267.1:65269874-65272374 GCA_963922045.1 Persicaria maculosa
ACATCGAGTACCAAGGCACCCGAGGGTGCCAAGGTATCGGGCAACAACAACCTTTCGTACGCCAATCACCCAGGAAGCCGAGTCGCTCAGACACCAAGGCACCAGGGAGCCGAGTTGCTCGGACACCAAGGCTCCAGGGAGCCCAGGTGCTCGAGCGCCTAGGCACAAGGGAGCCCAAGTGCTCGGGCGCCAAGGAACAGGGGAGCCCAAGCGCTCGGGCGCAAAGGCACCGGGGAGCCGAGGTGCTCGGGCGCCAAGGCTCCGGAGAGCCAAGGTGCTCGGGCGCAGGGGATCCGGGGTGCCGAGGTGCTCGGGCGCAGGGGCTCCAGTGTACCGGGGTGCTCGGGCGCACGGGCTCCGGGGTGCCTTGGTGCTCGGGCGCCTGGGCTCCGGGGTGGCTTGTGCTCGGGTGCCAAGGCTCCGGGGAGCCGAGGTGCTCGGGCGCCAAGGGGCCGGGTGCCGAGGTGCTCGGGCGCCAAGGTGCCGGGTGGCCGAGGTGATCGGGCGCCAAGGTGCCGGGTGCCGAGGTGCTCGGGCGCCAAGGGGACCGGGTCACGAGGTGCTCGGGTGCCAAGGCTCCGGGGAGCCGAGGTGCTCGGGCGCCAAGGGGCCGGGTGCCGAGGTGCTCGGCCGCCAAGGGGACCGGGTGCCGAGGTGCTCGGGCGCCAAGGTGCCGGGTGGCCGAGGTGCTCGGGCGCCAAGGTGCTCGGGCGCCAAGGGGACCGGGTGCCGAGGTGCTCGGGTGCCAAGGCTCCGGGGAGCCGAGGTGTTCGGGCGCCAAGGGGCCGGGTGCCGAGGTGCTCGGGCGCCAAGGGGACCGGGTGCCGAGGTGCTCGGGTGCCAAGGATCCGGGGAGCCGAGGTGCTCGGGCGCCAAGGGGACCGGGTGCCGAGGTGCTCGGGTGCCAAGGCTCCGGGGAGCCGAGGTGCTCGGGCGCCAAGGGGCCGGGTGCCGAGGTGCTCGGGCGCCAAGGGGACCGGGTGCCGAGGTGATCGGGCGCCAAGGGACCGGGTGCCGAGGTGCTCGGGCGTCAGGCTTCCGGGGTGCTCGGGACATCGGACGTCGAGAACCAAGGCCACTGGGCGCCTAGGTGCTCGCTCACCCGGGCACCATGGTGCCCAGGCGCTCGGGACATTGCGGCAACGGACATCGGACATCGATCATTTTCATGGGGCATCGAGGGGGGTGCACGACCAAAAAGTGCTCTTGGTGTGTCGAAAGATGCCCCAGAAGCTTCCCCAAGGCGCCCAAGCTCATTCTAAAATTTTCGATTTTTTCGAGTGACCCACCCCCCCTATAGTGCACTTCTAGCAGTTTTGCCACCAACACCAACAGATACGGCGCCTGGGAGGCAGATCATACAAAATTCAAACTTTGATTTTTGGAGTTCTAGTGATCCAAATCGCATGGGGTTTTTTTCTATTGCAAGATTAGGATGTTAGGAATCCCCCAAATTTTTTTATTTGAAACTTTTCTCACAAAAGTCCGAAAATTTTGACCAATGCCATAATTGACCCACCGTGGCCGGGCGCACCTAGTGACCGGGTGCCTAGGAGCCGGACACCATGGCTCCGGGGTGTCTTGGACATGCTCCAAGGTGCCAGGCATTGACCCACGAAGTGCCGAGCAAAAACGCCCGAAGGTGCTCGATCAATATGGAAACAGCGCCAAGGCGCTCGGGCGCTGCGCTCGGGCGCTCGGGCGCTCGGGCGCTGCGCTCGGGCGCTCGGGCGCTCGGGCGCTGCGCTCGGGCGCTCGGGCGCTGCGCTCGGGCGCTCGGGCGCTGCGCTCGGGCGCTCGGGCGCTGCGCTCGGGCGCTCGGGCGCTGCGCTCGGGCGCTCGCGCTCGGGCGCTCGGGCGCTCGGGCGCTTGCGCTCGGGCGCTCGGGCGATTGCGCTCGGGCGCTCGGACACTTGTGCTCGGGCGCTCGGACGCTGCGCTCGGGCGCTGGGGCACTTGCGCTCGGGCGCTGCGCTCGGGCACTCGTGCACTGCGCTCGGGCGCTCGGACACTCCGCTCGGGCGCTCGGGCACTTGCGCTCGGGCGCTCGGACAGTGCGCTCGGGCGCTCGGGCACTGCGCTCGGGCGCTCGGACACCTGCGCTCGGGCACTTGTGCTCGGGCGCTCGGACAACTGCGCTCGAGCGCTCGGGCGCTCGGACACTCCGCTCGGGCGCTCGGGCGCTCGGGCACTTGCGCTCGGGCGCTCGGGCACCATGTCCGAGCATCTGTGTCCGAGGACACCATGTCCGAGCACCGTACCCGAGCAACATGTCCAAGGACACGATGTCCGAGCAACATGCCCAAGGACACGGTGTCCGAGCACCATGTCCAAGGACCATGTCGAAGGACACCATGTCCGAGCACCATGTCGAAGGACACCTTGTCCGATCACCATGTCCAAGGACACCTTGTCCGAGCACCATGTCCAAGGACACCTCGTCCGAGCACCATGTCCAAGGACACCTTGTCCGAGCACCATGTCCAAGGACACCATGTCC
>OY998268.1:0-2500 GCA_963922045.1 Persicaria maculosa
CCTTTGTCTCCCCTCCTGTTTGTGATTTGCATGGAGTTCCTTACTCGTTTGATTAGAGCGGAGACGGACAGGCCGGAGTTCCACTACCACCAGCAGTGTGAACAGATGAGGATCACTCATCTCATGTTTGCGGATGATGTGGTTTTGTTTTGTCGGGGTGATGTTGGGTCTGTTAGGATTCTCATGGGTTGCTTGAGGAAGTTTGAGGGCATGTCTGGCCTGGCGGTGAGTGTGCAGAAGTCTGCTGTGTACACGGCATCAGTTCCTGAGCATGAGGCAGAGGTCTTGAGAGCGGAGACTGGCTTTGGAACTGGGACTTTTCCCTTTAGATACCTGGGGATTCCTATTAGTCCTCATGGGCTGCGAGTTGTGCATTACCAACCACTTCTGGATAAGATGAGAGGGCTCCTGAATGCCTGGTCGAGACGCACACTCTCCTTTGCGGGAAGAAGGGAGTTGATTGCTTCAGTTCTGCAGGGGGTAGCAGGATTCTGGTTGGGCATTCTTCCGGTGCCTGATACGGTCCTCAAGGACCTTGAGACGATGTGTCGTTCATTTCTGTGGCGCTGGCCGAAGGTTAGATGGACGAGTGTGTGTAAGCCACGGAGAGAGGGTGGTCTTGGTTTGATAGAGTTGAGATCTTGGAACCAGGCTTTTATGGCCAAGCATCTGTGGCATATTGTCGCTGCTCGTGATAGTCTTTGGATCAAGTGGATCAGGCACAAGTACCTCCAGGTTTTGGAGCCGAAGGATTGGTTAGTTCACCGAACCGATTCCCTCTTGGTGAAAGCTATCCTTCGGACTCGTGATCGTATAGTGGTCCTTGAGGGGGCTAATGTGGAGTTGGGGGAGGTGCTGGATGGTTGGTGCACGGGGGGGAAGTTTCGAGTATCAGCTGCTTATGAGGCTTTGAGAGAGCATGGAGACCGAGTGCGTTGGCACAAGGAGGTCTGGTCGGGCTTAGGTACTCCTAAGCATGGGTTTATCCTATGGCTGGCTGTCTTGGGTAGGCTTTCTACGTATGACCGCATGTGGTTCCTTGACGCGGATCCTGCTTGTCCGCTGTGCTCGGTGGAGGAGATAGAGACTCATGAGCATGTGTTCTTTCAGTGTAGTTATGCTGGCGCCATCTGGTCGGCGGTTAGAGCTCACTTCCGCATTCCCAACTCTGTGAGTTCTATACCAAGGGCCTTGAGGTGGCTCCGTCGGCGGGCGAGGACTAGTGGTTGCTTGGACAGAGCTAGAGTTGTTGCGCTGTCCACGACGGTCTACTACATCTGGCGTGCCAGGAATGTCGCGATCTTTGATGAGGAGCTTATGCCTATTGATGGTGTGATCCGTCTTGTACTTTCTCACATTTATAGGGTGCTTTATGATAGATTTCCCACGCGTGTAGTGGAGGAATTGTAGTGTGGACTGTGGCATTTTTGATTATTTGCATAGTTCGGGGTGTTTGCATACATTCCTGAATGTGCTTCTGGACCTTAGATGATTGTACTGGCCTTTAGTGCCTTCTTATTTATACGAATTTACTTTTATCCAAAAGAAAAAAACCCCATGCGATTTGGATCACTAGAACTCCAAAAATCAAAGTTTGAATTTTGTATGATCTGCCTCCCAGGCGCCGTATCTGTTGGTGTTGGTGGCAAAACTGCTAGAAGTGCACTATAGGGGGGGTGGGTCACTCGAAAAAATCGAAAATTTTAGAATGAGCTTGGGCGCCTTGGGGAAGCTTCTGGGGCATCTTTCGACACACCAAGAGCACTTTTTGGTCGTGCACCCCCCTCGATGCCCCATGAAAATGATCGATGTCCGATGTCCGTTGCCGCAATGTCCCGAGCGCCTGGGCACCATGGTGCCCGGGTGAGCGAGCACCTAGGCGCCCAGTGGCCTTGGTGCTCGACGTCCGATGTCCCGAGCACCCCGGAAGCCTGACGCCCGAGCACCTCGGCACCCGGTCCCTTGGCGCCCGATCACCTCGGCACCCGGTCCCCTTGGCGCCCGAGCACCTCGGCACCCGGCCCCTTGGCGCCCGAGCACCTCGGCTCTCCGGAGCCTTGGCACCCGAGCACCTCGGCACCCGGTCCCCTTGGCGCCCGAGCACCTCGGCTCCCCGGATCCTTGGCACCCGAGCACCTCGGCACCCGGTCCCCTTGGCGCCCGAGCACCTCGGCACCCGGCCCCTTGGCGCCCGAGCACCTCGGCTCCCCGGAGCCTTGGCACCCGAGCACCTCGGCACCCGGTCCCCTTGGCGCCCGAGCACCTCGGCACCCGGCACCTTGGCGCCCGAGCACCTTGGCCACCCGGCACCTTGGCGCCCGAGCACCTCGGCACCCGGTCCCCTTGGCGCCCGAGCACCTCGGCACCCGGCCCCTTGGCGCCCGAGCACCTCGGCTCCCCGGAGCCTTGGCACCCGAGCACAAGCCACCCCGGAGCCCAGGCGCCCGAGCACCAAGGCACCCCGGAGCCCGTGCGCCCGAGCACCCCGGTACACTGGAGC
>OY998268.1:22500-25000 GCA_963922045.1 Persicaria maculosa
TCTCCTTGGACATGGTGCTCGGACAAGGTGTCCTTGGACGTGGTGCTCGGACAAGGTGTCCTTGGACATGGTGCTCGGACAAGGTGTCATTGGACATGGTGTCCTTGGACATGGTGCTCGGACAAGGTGTCCTTGGACATGGTGCTCGGACAAGGTGTCCTTGGACATGGTGCTCGGACAAGGTGTCCTTGGACATGGTGATCGGACAAGGTGTCCTTGGACATGGTGCTCGGACAAGGTGTCCTTCGACATTGTGCTCGGACATGGTGTCCTTCGAGATGGTCCTTGGACATGGTGCTCGGACACCGTGTCCGAGCGCCCGAGCGCTCGAGCGCAGGTGTCCGAGCGCCCGAGCGCAAGTGCCCGAGCGCTGTGCCCGAGCGCCCGAGCGCAGGTGTCCGAGCGCCCGAGCGCAGTGCCCGAGCGCCTGAGCGCAAGTGCCCGAGCGCCCGAGCGCAGTGCCCGAGCGCCCGAGCGCAAGTGCCCGAGCGTCCGAGCGCAGTGGCGGAGCGCCCGAGCGCATTGCCAGAGCGCCCGCGCGCAGTGCCGGAGCGCCCGAGCGCAGTGCCCGAGCGCCCGAGCGCAGCGTCCGACCGCCCGAGCGCAAGTGCCCAAGCGCCCGAGCGCCCGAGCGCAAGTGCCCGAGCGCCCGAGCGCATTGCCCGAGCGCCCGATCGCATTGCCCGAGCGCCCGAGCGCAGTGCCCGAGCGCCCGAGCGGAGTGTCCGAGCGACCGAGCGCAAGTGCCCGAGCGCCCGAACGCAAGTGCCCGAGCGCCCGAGCGCCGTGTCCGAGCGCCCGAGCCTCCGAGCGCCCGAGCGCAATTGCCCGAGCGCCCGAGCGCCGTGTCCGAGCGCCCGAGCGCAAGGGCCCGAGCGCCCGAGCGCAGCGTCCGAGCGCCCGAGCGCAAGTGCCCGAGCGCCCGAGCGCCCGAGCGCAGTGCCCGAGCGCCCGAGCGGAGTGTCCGAGCGCCCGAGCGCAAGTGCCCGAGCGCCCGAGCCAAGTGTCCGAGCGCCCGAGCACAAGTGCCCGAGCGCCGGAGCGCAGTGGCTGAGCGCCCGAGCGCATTGCCCGAGCGCCCGAGCGCAGTGCCCGAGCGCCCGAGCGGAGTGTCCGGACGCCCGAGCGCAAGTGTCCGAGTGCCCGAGCGCCCGATAGGAGTGTCCGAGCGCCCGAGCGCAAGTGTCCGAGCGCCCGAGCGCAAGCGCCCGAGCGCCCGAGCGCCCGAGCGCGAGCGACCGAGCGCCCGAGCGCGAGCGACCGAGCGCCCGAGCGCGAGCGACCGAGCGCAGCGCCCGAGCGCCCGAGCGCAGCGCCCGAGCGCCCGAGCGCCCGAGCGTAGCGCCCGATCGCCCGAGCGCAGCGCCCGAGCGCCCGAGCGCCCGAGCGCAGCGCCCGAGCGCCTTGGCACTGTTTCCATTTTGATCGAGCACCTTCGGGCGTTTTTGCTCGGCACTTCGTGGGTCAATGCCTGGCACCTTGGAGCATGTCCAAGACACCCCGGAGCCATGGTGTCCGGCTCCTAGGCACCCGGTCACTAGGTGCGCCCGCCCACGATGGGTCAATTATGGCATTGGTCGAAATTTTCGGACTTTTGTGAGAAAAGTTTCAAATAAAAAAATTTGGGGGATTCCTAACATCCTAATCTTGCAATAGAAAAAAACCCCATGCGATTTGGATCACTAGAACTCCAAAAATCAAAGTTTGAATTTTGTATGATCTGCCTCCCAGGGGCCGTATCTGTTGGTGTTGGTGGCAAAACTGCTAGAAGTGCACTATAGGGGGGGTGGGTCACTCGAAAAAATCGAAAATTTTAGAATGAGCTTGGGCGCCTTGGGGAAGCTTCTGGGGCATCTTTCGACACACCAAGAGCACTTTTTGGTCGTGCACCCCCCTCGATGCCCCATGAAAATGATCGATGTCCGATGTCCGTTGCCGCAATGTCCCGAGCGCCTGGGCACCATGGTGCCCGGGTGAGCGAGCACCTAGGCGCCCAGTGGCCTTGGTGCTCGACGTCCGATGTCCCGAGCACCCCGGAAGCCTGACGCCCGAGCACCTCGGCACCCGGTCCCTTGGCGCCCGATCACCTCGGCACCCGGTCCCCTTGGCGCCCGAGCACCTCGGCACCCGGCCCCTTGGCGCCCGAGCACCTCGGCTCTCCGGAGCCTTGGCACCCGAGCACCTCGGCACCCGGTCCCCTTGGCGCCCGAGCACCTCGGCTCCCCGGATCCTTGGCACCCGAGCACCTCGGCACCCGGTCCCCTTGGCGCCCGAGCACCTCGGCACCCGGCCCCTTGGCGCCCGAGCACCTCGGCTCCCCGGAGCCTTGGCACCCGAGCACCTCGGCACCCGGTCCCCTTGGCGCCCGAGCACCTCGGCACCCGGCACCTTGGCGCCCGAGCACCTTGGCCACCCGGCACCTTGGCGCCCGAGCACCTCGGCACCCGGTCCCCTTGGCGCCCGAGCACCTCGGCACCCGGCCCCTTGGCGCCCGAGCACC
>OY998268.1:40000-42500 GCA_963922045.1 Persicaria maculosa
GTGCCCAAGCGCCCGAGCGCCCGAGCGCAAGTGCCCGAGCGCCCGAGCGCATTGCCCGAGCGCCCGATCGCATTGCCCGAGCGCCCGAGCGCAGTGCCCGAGCGCCCGAGCGGAGTGTCCGAGCGACCGAGCGCAAGTGCCCGAGCGCCCGAACGCAAGTGCCCGAGCGCCCGAGCGCCGTGTCCGAGCGCCCGAGCCTCCGAGCGCCCGAGCGCAATTGCCCGAGCGCCCGAGCGCCGTGTCCGAGCGCCCGAGCGCAAGGGCCCGAGCGCCCGAGCGCAGCGTCCGAGCGCCCGAGCGCAAGTGCCCGAGCGCCCGAGCGCCCGAGCGCAGTGCCCGAGCGCCCGAGCGGAGTGTCCGAGCGCCCGAGCGCAAGTGCCCGAGCGCCCGAGCCAAGTGTCCGAGCGCCCGAGCACAAGTGCCCGAGCGCCGGAGCGCAGTGGCTGAGCGCCCGAGCGCATTGCCCGAGCGCCCGAGCGCAGTGCCCGAGCGCCCGAGCGGAGTGTCCGGACGCCCGAGCGCAAGTGTCCGAGTGCCCGAGCGCCCGATAGGAGTGTCCGAGCGCCCGAGCGCAAGTGTCCGAGCGCCCGAGCGCAAGCGCCCGAGCGCCCGAGCGCCCGAGCGCGAGCGACCGAGCGCCCGAGCGCGAGCGACCGAGCGCCCGAGCGCGAGCGACCGAGCGCAGCGCCCGAGCGCCCGAGCGCAGCGCCCGAGCGCCCGAGCGTAGCGCCCGATCGCCCGAGCGCAGCGCCCGAGCGCCCGAGCGCCCGAGCGCAGCGCCCGAGCGCCTTGGCACTGTTTCCATTTTGATCGAGCACCTTCGGGCGTTTTTGCTCGGCACTTCGTGGGTCAATGCCTGGCACCTTGGAGCATGTCCAAGACACCCCGGAGCCATGGTGTCCGGCTCCTAGGCACCCGGTCACTAGGTGCGCCCGCCCACGATGGGTCAATTATGGCATTGGTCGAAATTTTCGGACTTTTGTGAGAAAAGTTTCAAATAAAAAAATTTGGGGGATTCCTAACATCCTAATCTTGCAATAGAAAAAAACCCCATGCGATTTGGATCACTAGAACTCCAAAAATCAAAGTTTGAATTTTGTATGATCTGCCTCCCAGGCGCCGTATCTGTTGGTGTTGGTGGCAAAACTGCTAGAAGTGCACTATAGGGGGGGTGGGTCACTCGAAAAAATCGAAAATTTTAGAATGAGCTTGGGCGCCTTGGGGAAGCTTCTGGGGCATCTTTCGACACACCAAGAGCACTTTTTGGTCGTGCACCCCCCTCGATGCCCCATGAAAATGATCGATGTCCGATGTCCGTTGCCGCAATGTCCCGAGCGCCTGGGCACCATGGTGCCCGGGTGAGCGAGCACCTAGGCGCCCAGTGGCCTTGGTGCTCGACGTCCGATGTCCCGAGCACCCCGGAAGCCTGACGCCCGAGCACCTCGGCACCCGGTCCCTTGGCGCCCGATCACCTCGGCACCCGGTCCCCTTGGCGCCCGAGCACCTCGGCACCCGGCCCCTTGGCGCCCGAGCACCTCGGCTCTCCGGAGCCTTGGCACCCGAGCACCTCGGCACCCGGTCCCCTTGGCGCCCGAGCACCTCGGCTCCCCGGATCCTTGGCACCCGAGCACCTCGGCACCCGGTCCCCTTGGCGCCCGAGCACCTCGGCACCCGGCCCCTTGGCGCCCGAGCACCTCGGCTCCCCGGAGCCTTGGCACCCGAGCACCTCGGCACCCGGTCCCCTTGGCGCCCGAGCACCTCGGCACCCGGCACCTTGGCGCCCGAGCACCTTGGCCACCCGGCACCTTGGCGCCCGAGCACCTCGGCACCCGGTCCCCTTGGCGCCCGAGCACCTCGGCACCCGGCCCCTTGGCGCCCGAGCACCTCGGCTCCCCGGAGCCTTGGCACCCGAGCACAAGCCACCCCGGAGCCCAGGCGCCCGAGCACCAAGGCACCCCGGAGCCCGTGCGCCCGAGCACCCCGGTACACTGGAGCCCCTGCGCCCGAGCACCCCGGTACACTGGAGCCCCTGCGCCCGAGCACCTCGGCACCCCGGATCCCCTGCGCCCGAGCACCTTGGCTCTCCGGAGCCTTGGGGCCCGAGCACCTCGGCTCCCCGGTGCCTTTGCGCCCGAGCGCTTGGGCTCCCCTGTTCCTTGGCGCCCGAGCACTTGGGCTCCCCGGTGACTTGGCGCCCGAGCACCTGGCCTCCCTTGTGCCTAGGCGCTCGAGCACCTGGGCTCCCTGGAGCCTTGGTGTCCGAGCAACTCGGCTCCCTGGTGCCTTGGTGTCTGAGCGACTCGGCTTCCTGGGTGATTGGCGTATGAAAGGTTGTTGTTGCCCGATACCTTGGCACCCTCGGGTGCCTTGGTACTCGATGTCCGAAAGGTTGCTGCCCCACACCAAGGCACCCTTGGGGTGCCTTGGTCCTCGATGTCCCTCGGTTGCCTAAGAACACCCAGGTGCCATGCGTGCCTAGGTTCTTGAAGAATGTCCCTCC
>OY998268.1:72500-75000 GCA_963922045.1 Persicaria maculosa
AAAACCCCATGCGACCAATGATCTCTTGCTCTAGCGGTATGAGTGAGGTATCCCAAAGGAGAGGTCTCGAGTTCAAATCCCACTTGGTGCATTTGGACCATATTAATTCCCACAAGCGCGTACGGCCAAGCGGTGTATACTAATCCGTAGGGCCAAGCCGAAGTGGTGAAGTGGTCCGTGTGCAGGTAGGTGAGGTTGCGACCGCAGATCGCACTTTGCGAAAGTGGTACTGAGTCTCCTCAAAAAATCCCGCAAGGGGTTTCTGGGGTATGGGGCCGCGAAGCGGTGGGACCAGTCACTATAAAAAGTTTACCCTACCAAAGTTTTTTTGGTAAACTTTTAAAAATAACACACGGATGCGACTTCACTTCCCCGGGTGGAGGTATTCCTCTAACTTCCACCTAGATCACCGTGGGAGAGTGCTTGTTATGTGGGATCCGTGTCATGTTGATCTTGAAGTGATTGGTGCCTCGTCTCAACACATCGGTTGCATTGTGACGGATCGGACTTCGGGAGAGAGGTATGGCACTTGCTTTGTGTATGGTTTATTTACTATTAGCCATAGGAGTCGGATTTGGGAGTGGGTGGAGCAACTTATGTCGAGCCACTCCCTTCCTTGGATCGTCCTTGGTGATTTCAACAATGTGATGAGGGCGGAGGAGAGAATCAATGGGAGGCCGGTTGATATGAGGGAATGTAGGGACATGTTGGCCGCGTGCCAAAGGCTTGGGCTCGAGGATGCACACACCACCAACTCCGACATCTTCACTTGGTCCGATGGGAAGATTTGGAGTAGAATCGACCGTGTGTTGATCAATGATGGGTGGCATGGGAGTGAGGTTGGGTGTCATGTTCACTATGTCGACAAGTGGTTTCTTTCGGACCACAAGTTGGCTCTTGTCTCGGTGAGTAGGAATGAGGTGGAGAAGGGTAGGGCCTTCAAGTTCCATAATATGTGGGCCGAGCATGAGGAGTTTATGGACATTGTTAGTGCTAATTGGAGGACTCCGCTCCGAGGTACGTACCAATTCCGTTTATGTGCTTTGATCCGTGGGATGAAGGCGCCGTTGAGGGAGTTGAATAGGCTTGCTTTTAGCCATATTTCTACGAGGGCGGCGACGGCTAATGAGGCCCTGTCCGAGGCCATGAATAGCATGAGATTGAATCCGGAGTCAGAGATTGCTTTGAGGCACCTCGAGAGTGCGAAGAAAGAATCGGAGCGGCTTAATAAGGCTGAGAGGACCTTCCTTGGGCAACAAGCGAAGGCGACGTATGTGCTCCAGGGGGATAGGTGCACTAGATACTTCCATGCCTTGATGAAGGCAAATGGTCGGCGGGATCACATTGCTTCCGTCATCCGACGGAATGGTACACCTACCACTTCTGAGGGTGAGGTTGCGAGTGAGTTCATTGAGTACTTCCAGGGGCTGTTTGGTTCGGAAGTTCCCACCACGGAACCACAGGAGGGGATGTTTGCTGAGGGACCTTCGGTTACGGAGGAGGATTGCGGTCTCCTTGTGCAAGGTGTGTCTAACAGGGAGATCAAAGAGGCTCTGCACTCGATTGATGACACGAAAGCGCCAGGGCCGGACGGTTTCTCCTCGAAGTTCTTTAAGGCCACCTGGGAGGTGACTGGAGGAGAGCTTTGTGCGGCGGTGAAGGAGTTCTTTGCTAATGGGAAACTCCTTCGGCAGCTCAACCATACCACGATCTCGCTTATTCCGAAGAGTGAGAACCCTAGTCGAGTGGAGCACTATAGACCCATTTCTTGCTGCAATGTGGTCTATAAGATTATCTCGAAGATCATGGCTAAGCGGCTCGGAGGATGTCTAGGCTATGTGATTGATCCGGTCCAAGCCGCGTTTGTTGCGGGGAGGGCTATGACGGATAACATCTTCCTTGTGCAGGAGCTACTTCGGAGATACAATGTTCGGAGGGATACGAAGAGATGTTTCCTCAACATTGATCTTGCGAAGGCTTATGATACGATCACTTGGCCCTTCTTGAGATTTGCTATGAGGAGTATTGGCTTGCCACAGAGATTCATTGAGTGGGTCATGGAGTGTGTTACATCAGCGTCCTATTCGGTCAAGGTCAACCACACTGTACATGGTCACTTCATCGGCAAGCGGGGTCTTCGACAAGGTGATCCTTTGTCTCCCCTCCTGTTTGTGATTTGCATGGAGTTCCTTACTCGTTTGATTAGAGCGGAGACGGACAGGCCGGAGTTCCACTACCACCAGCAGTGTGAACAGATGAGGATCACTCATCTCATGTTTGCGGATGATGTGGTTTTGTTTTGTCGGGGTGATGTTGGGTCTGTTAGGATTCTCATGGGTTGCTTGAGGAAGTTTGAGGGCATGTCTGGCCTGGCGGTGAGTGTGCAGAAGTCTGCTGTGTACACGGCATCAGTTCCTGAGCATGAGGCAGAGGTCTTGAGAGCGGAGACTGGCTTTGGAACTGGGACTTTTCCCTTTAGATACCTGGGGATTCCTATTAG
>OY998268.1:87500-90000 GCA_963922045.1 Persicaria maculosa
GGTATCCCAAAGGAGAGGTCTCGAGTTCAAATCCCACTTGGTGCATTTGGACCATATTAATTCCCACAAGCGCGTACGGCCAAGCGGTGTATACTAATCCGTAGGGCCAAGCCGAAGTGGTGAAGTGGTCCGTGTGCAGGTAGGTGAGGTTGCGACCGCAGATCGCACTTTGCGAAAGTGGTACTGAGTCTCCTCAAAAAATCCCGCAAGGGGTTTCTGGGGTATGGGGCCGCGAAGCGGTGGGACCAGTCACTATAAAAAGTTTACCCTACCAAAGTTTTTTTGGTAAACTTTTAAAAATAACACACGGATGCGACTTCACTTCCCCGGGTGGAGGTATTCCTCTAACTTCCACCTAGATCACCGTGGGAGAGTGCTTGTTATGTGGGATCCGTGTCATGTTGATCTTGAAGTGATTGGTGCCTCGTCTCAACACATCGGTTGCATTGTGACGGATCGGACTTCGGGAGAGAGGTATGGCACTTGCTTTGTGTATGGTTTATTTACTATTAGCCATAGGAGTCGGATTTGGGAGTGGGTGGAGCAACTTATGTCGAGCCACTCCCTTCCTTGGATCGTCCTTGGTGATTTCAACAATGTGATGAGGGCGGAGGAGAGAATCAATGGGAGGCCGGTTGATATGAGGGAATGTAGGGACATGTTGGCCGCGTGCCAAAGGCTTGGGCTCGAGGATGCACACACCACCAACTCCGACATCTTCACTTGGTCCGATGGGAAGATTTGGAGTAGAATCGACCGTGTGTTGATCAATGATGGGTGGCATGGGAGTGAGGTTGGGTGTCATGTTCACTATGTCGACAAGTGGTTTCTTTCGGACCACAAGTTGGCTCTTGTCTCGGTGAGTAGGAATGAGGTGGAGAAGGGTAGGGCCTTCAAGTTCCATAATATGTGGGCCGAGCATGAGGAGTTTATGGACATTGTTAGTGCTAATTGGAGGACTCCGCTCCGAGGTACGTACCAATTCCGTTTATGTGCTTTGATCCGTGGGATGAAGGCGCCGTTGAGGGAGTTGAATAGGCTTGCTTTTAGCCATATTTCTACGAGGGCGGCGACGGCTAATGAGGCCCTGTCCGAGGCCATGAATAGCATGAGATTGAATCCGGAGTCAGAGATTGCTTTGAGGCACCTCGAGAGTGCGAAGAAAGAATCGGAGCGGCTTAATAAGGCTGAGAGGACCTTCCTTGGGCAACAAGCGAAGGCGACGTATGTGCTCCAGGGGGATAGGTGCACTAGATACTTCCATGCCTTGATGAAGGCAAATGGTCGGCGGGATCACATTGCTTCCGTCATCCGACGGAATGGTACACCTACCACTTCTGAGGGTGAGGTTGCGAGTGAGTTCATTGAGTACTTCCAGGGGCTGTTTGGTTCGGAAGTTCCCACCACGGAACCACAGGAGGGGATGTTTGCTGAGGGACCTTCGGTTACGGAGGAGGATTGCGGTCTCCTTGTGCAAGGTGTGTCTAACAGGGAGATCAAAGAGGCTCTGCACTCGATTGATGACACGAAAGCGCCAGGGCCGGACGGTTTCTCCTCGAAGTTCTTTAAGGCCACCTGGGAGGTGACTGGAGGAGAGCTTTGTGCGGCGGTGAAGGAGTTCTTTGCTAATGGGAAACTCCTTCGGCAGCTCAACCATACCACGATCTCGCTTATTCCGAAGAGTGAGAACCCTAGTCGAGTGGAGCACTATAGACCCATTTCTTGCTGCAATGTGGTCTATAAGATTATCTCGAAGATCATGGCTAAGCGGCTCGGAGGATGTCTAGGCTATGTGATTGATCCGGTCCAAGCCGCGTTTGTTGCGGGGAGGGCTATGACGGATAACATCTTCCTTGTGCAGGAGCTACTTCGGAGATACAATGTTCGGAGGGATACGAAGAGATGTTTCCTCAACATTGATCTTGCGAAGGCTTATGATACGATCACTTGGCCCTTCTTGAGATTTGCTATGAGGAGTATTGGCTTGCCACAGAGATTCATTGAGTGGGTCATGGAGTGTGTTACATCAGCGTCCTATTCGGTCAAGGTCAACCACACTGTACATGGTCACTTCATCGGCAAGCGGGGTCTTCGACAAGGTGATCCTTTGTCTCCCCTCCTGTTTGTGATTTGCATGGAGTTCCTTACTCGTTTGATTAGAGCGGAGACGGACAGGCCGGAGTTCCACTACCACCAGCAGTGTGAACAGATGAGGATCACTCATCTCATGTTTGCGGATGATGTGGTTTTGTTTTGTCGGGGTGATGTTGGGTCTGTTAGGATTCTCATGGGTTGCTTGAGGAAGTTTGAGGGCATGTCTGGCCTGGCGGTGAGTGTGCAGAAGTCTGCTGTGTACACGGCATCAGTTCCTGAGCATGAGGCAGAGGTCTTGAGAGCGGAGACTGGCTTTGGAACTGGGACTTTTCCCTTTAGATACCTGGGGATTCCTATTAGTCCTCATGGGCTGCGAGTTGTGCATTACCAACCACTTCTGGATAAG
>OY998268.1:712500-1045000 GCA_963922045.1 Persicaria maculosa
TCATCTCTTCCGGTCTCAGTGTGTCTCATTGGCGAAAGATCAATTATTTCTCCCTGCTTCGTCGTCATCTAGCACTGCTTGTCAGTTAACCCATACCGTTCTCAAGTTTTAACCCAAAATCATCTTTACTATCCTTGCCCGATGAGTCATTCCCATATCACACTCACGAGAACTCTTAACTGATCAACTTCTTGAGCTTCTGTATCTTGTCATGAGTGGTTACGCCATTGTTGTTCCCAATTTGATTCTCAATCACATGATACACACCATCTCCTCTGACCGGATCATCCCTTTGCCTTACGACAACCTTCTCCCTCACATCTTCCGTTACCTTCGCCTAGACACTTCTCTTGAGGAAAAATCAATTCACAACAGCAAAGTAGATGTTCACTGCTTTCAACGCTTAGGAATTAACAGAGTCACCAATGGCCCATGGAAATTGAAGTCTTATCTTACCCCTGAGGAGTTGGCTGAGGTCCCTGGCATGCCACTCAACTTTGTGCCCTCTTCCTCTGTCTTTGAGTCTCACTTGGAAGATTTGGAATGGGGTCTCGATGCTCTGCTCATGGACGTTATCGATTTCCAGATAGAGATGACAGATACGCTAGATCAGACTCATGAATTGCTTTCTATGGTAAACGCAAAGATCATCAACATGTTCCACCTCAATGCCCTGACGTTCACTTGTGCTAGCAACATTCTTCCTCTAGATGACGATGCTCCGAAACATTGCAAAGCCAAGGCAGCAAATGTCATTCTCAACTGTGAGCAGTCTATGTGCAATCATCCCATCCTGCGTCCTATTCTTCTGGAGCCTTCCATCATCATTGTTGAAGCCTATGGTGTCATCAAGCGCTTTAGAGAGGAGGCTGAGCAACGCCGCATTGATGAGATGGCCCATGACCAGAAGCTGAATCGGGCTCATAGGCGTTGGCAACGCAAAGCAGAGAAGGACGTCCAGGCCAAGCAGCGAGAGAAGGATGGTGCGGATCCAGGCTATGGGATGTGGCGTGATGAGTGACCTCAAGATAAAAACCAATCTTAGTAGCACTGAGATTTCAGAAAGGGGGAGGAATGGTCCTTTGTTTATGTGGTTTGTGGATTCTGTTGTTGGTATCTTGCTGGCTAGTGTTTTTAAAACTATGTGTTTTTGGTTTTTGCTATATGATCCAACATGTTGCCTTACTATTATTTTTGTTGCTATACTTTTTGCTGCTTTATATCTAACTTGCAGGTCTGTCTTATCCAATGAGTTTTGTCTCTCGTCAAGGGGGAGATTGATGGCTCTCTTGATGAAATTCATATATATCTAATATGTATTATGCAGGTTGATGAAAGACAAACTGGATATATTATTTATCGGTATTTATTCCTATTGGATATTAGATTTAAAGTCTTGTTTAAATGCAATTTATTCGATTAAGTTATATATATACATATATTATTGTTTTTCTAGACTAATCTATGCATATCTTAAAAGATAAAAACCAATCTTTGTAGCACCGAGATTTCAGATCTTAGCAGCACCGAGAATCCTGCAAGCAAAACAAAATCAGCTACAAGTATATCGTATCTGGAATTATCTGAAGTTCAAACGACAATTCAAATTCAAAAAGAAGTTCCAACACTTGCGATATCTTAGGAACTATGATCAGTGACAGAAGAAGAAGAAAAGCTGGGATATAAATTCAGAAAGCACCATGGTCATCAACACACATCTCTCAAGATCTCAGGTGTGAACTAGGAGACTTTTATTTCTCTGTATCTTGGGTATCTAGGTAGAAGCAGGTAAGGCTTCAAGAGATAGAAGACGGGAAGGTTTTCTAGGTTGTATCTAGGACTCATAAGGAAAAGAGAAATAAGAGTTGTTGAAATCCTACGGGTTGGTTAACCCTAGGCGGAGACGTAGGCTAGTTTAGAGTCGAACTTCGTTATCAATCCCTGTGATCATTTACTTTATTTCCGCACTTATCTTTAACTTCTTTATTTTTCAGCTCAACAGGTTTGTACTCAATCTCAAGATTCTTGAAGTTTAGTTCAAACCCTTTGAGATTCGTTTCAAGGCCCTTGCAGTTGCTATTACAGAAAGTTTGCGAGAAACTTCCATACTCTATTCAACCCCTCCTTCTAGAGTATTTATATTATTATTATTTACTTTACCTACTCGGTTCTTCAATTTTTTTTTATTAAATATGTAGTACATATTTATTACGTTAGTTTACTAAAATATATGTGCACGAATGGATTGTGGCTATATATTATGGCTAGATAATATTTTAATAATTTATTTTGGCCTCAAAAAATAATATAGATATATATAAAATAAAAATGATTAAATAAATTTTGATATAATAATTCTCTCAACAAAAAAATAATCTAGATATAAATAAAATAGCACCTATCAAATACTACATATTTACCTATTAATATTTTTGGTAAGTATGACTACAAAATACTTTTTATTTATATTTTTTCAATTAACTAAAATATATATAGATAGATTGTGGCTTATATAACTTTCTATAAACTATGACAACATATTATTTTATTTATTTTTTCTCCTAGGATCAACCACAATACACCACATAGAATTTTTTCCCTAGGATGAAACACAGCGCGTCACCTAGGACACTATTCATCGATTTTATTATATGTATATATAGATAAAGGAGAGCATAAAAGCATGTGGGTATAAATTAAGAAAATCAAAATGCCTGTACAAAGCAAGACAAATGAGAAATGGACATCGCTTGAATTTTAAGGTACATGTACTTTGTTGTGATATTTGGTGAATGATTCACCTTTCCATTAATTATTTTTACTGTACATTTTGTGGCTTCGTTGTATTACGGCCCTTACGGCCTTCAATTAGTTTTGATCATATTAGGCCACTCTTGCCTATAAAAGGCGATGTACACGCTCATTAATGATGTACACTTGAGAAATACAATTAATACAATCAGAGCGTTTGATCAATCTTATAATACGTTATCAAGCACGAGTGTTCTTCAGATCCAACTGAGTGAGCCAACAGATACAAGGTAGAACATTCAAAATCTACCTATTTGCTTAATTATTTTCGTCAAGAAACTGTTCATGAGAAGTATGCTTTGTAGTTGCCCTTAATTAAGGGATCTTCTACAACAGAAATTCGTAAAACTTTGAATCTTCTTCTGAAAATTAAAGTTTTCAACTCGTAGAACACAAATCACCATTTATATGGTTCGGTTATGTTCTACGAAATAGTAGCAAGCAAGAAGAAAAATATTCATACAAGATATGAGACGATTTCATACATAAACCCGATATTTTATTAGATCCAAACGGATTTACAACCAAATCGGTCCAAACTTTAAAATTAATACAAGTTTTAAACTACAAAACCGATTTCTTCTTACCTCTCCATCAGATCTTCACCAAAATCACCGGATCTGATTTCTTCTTAGAGCCCAATAAACCTCCACCAAAATAACAGAAAGAATATGATCGCATAGATTAATATTACGCTAATAAGAATCTCGAGATCGAATCGGTCGGAGGAGTTCATGGTGGTTTGAAGGAGGCCGGAGGAGATGAGGTTGATGATGATGAAGATGAGATAATAGTAAAAGTAAAAGGAGTGGTGGTAATTTAGAGAAGAAAAAGTTTGTAGACAGATGGGATGTTAGTAAAAAATAAAAGGAGTAATGATATTTTTTTATAAAGAAAAGTGAGAAGGGAAATAAGAGGATGAGGAAGACAAAGGTGGAAGATGTAAAATTTTGAAGATGTTTTTCCACCCATAATTACTTCTTGAACTTGAAAATCCACACTTGATATACTCTTGTTCTTCAGCTCTTTGATGATCTTCAAATATCTCATACTTGCAAAGATGAACTTTTCCCACTGAAAGTAATTTTGAAGCTTTCGGTTTTTGATGAGCTTTACAAAAGGAGAGTTTTTGTGTTTGAGTTTTGATGGTGAATGACTGAATGAGCTTGTTTTGAAACATCAGATAATATACATCTATAATGCATGAAGCTACGTGTTGTTTTTCCCATAAAATACAAATTGCAGGTTTTTCTTTACTCCAACACGCCATCCCACCCAAAAAGGATGAAGTTTACCTTTATCTTCACTTTTTAATATATAAATAAAGGCAGATGATATATTTTAGCTATTGTGCATGCTTTACCTACTCTAGTACTCTCTTCCTATTACACTCAACCGATCACGTGTGAAATCTAGTAGTCTATTTAGTCTAACTAGGTCCTAGATAAAATTGGATGCTACTTAATTTAAACGGTAATTTGCATGTATGCCTACCCCGTGTATATATAGAATAGTGATTAACTTAACCTAATTAATTACTACTACAAGCATTTAAATTATATTGCCACGTATTTAAATGTAAGAAATATGAAAAATAAATGAATGATCGACATGAGTTGTGTAGTCATGTATATATTTATGTTATCTTATATTAATTACTATATATGATTTTATTTGTAGTTAATTCAATGGCAAATCTTACAAAGCGGGAATTTGATATTCTCGACTTATCGGGCCAGAGATATCTTGAATGGAGGGTTGATTCACTGTCTCACCTCTAAGCTCATGGCCTACTGGAAACTATCTCTGAGAATAATGATACTTCTCCGCAAGATAAGGCAAAGGCGATTATATTTTTGCGCCATCATGTGAATGAAAGCCTTAAGTCTGAATACTTGCTGGTGGAAGATCCTAAAGAGTTATGGGAGAACTTAAGTCAGAGATATGGGCATCAGGAGAAAGTTTTACTCCCAAAAGCCACATATGACTGGACCAATTTGAGGTTCCAGGATTTTAAGTCTGTCAGTGATTTTAATTCTGCCTTATTGAGGATCACGTCTCAGTTACGTTTATGTGGGCAGAAAATCTCTGAAGAAAATATGCTCGATAAAACCTTCTCTACAATGCACGCATCAAATGTGCTGTTGCAACAACAATATAGAGAGAGGGGTTTTACAAAGTATTCTGATTTGATATCGGTATTACTTGTGGCTGAGCAAAATAATGAACTTCTGATGAAGAACCACAACCTAAGGCCTACTGGTGCTGCTCCATATACTGAGACGAATGCAGCACATGGAACGTTCCCAGGTCAATATACATCTCAGGGAGATGGTGGCTGGAATATGACTAACCGTGGAGATGGAAATAATCGTGGTAGAGGTCGAGGTCATGGAAGAGGTCGTGGTCATGGTCGCGGTAGAAGCTTTGCTACTAACCAGTGGCACAAAGCTCCTGGAGCATCCTCTTCAAAGGGGAATGATAAGCTGATGGTCCAGAAAGATCCATCGGGATCTACTCAGAAATCCAAATTTCCATGTTACAGATGTGGCATGATAGGCCACTGGGCGAAGGTATGTCGCACGGCTAAACATTTGGTTGAGCTGTATCAGGCATCCAAGAACAAATGAAAGAAGGTGGAGAGTAATTTTGTCAATAACACTCCACCTGAGCCCGATCTGGACATCTCGGGTTTCTTCGCAAATACTCCTGATGGAGATGGAGATTTTGGACTTAGTGATAATGTGAACTATTAAATATCAGTACTTTCATTTCTATGCAGTTTAGTTTGTAACATATCGCAGTGTGTTTATTTCCTGTAACATATCGCAATATATTTACTTTCTGCATTACTTTTATTGTACTTGTTATATATTATTAATGAATAAAAATGTATTAAAGTTTTAATTATATTTTTTTATTGAAGATATGGATATGAGTGAAGTTAAATCAAGTGGCAAAGATCAATGTTTGGTAGACAGTGCCACTACCCACACCATCTTGAGAAGCAGAGAATACTTCACACAATTGACATTAATTGAGGCAAATGTCAGAACATTATCCGGTGTGACAAAGATGATAGAAGGCTCTGGAAGAGCTTGTATTTTGCTCCCTGAAGGGACAAAACTGATTATAAATGACGCATTATATTCAAGTAAATCTCAAAGAAACTTGTTGAGTTTCAGAGATATGCGTCTGAATGGGTTTCATATGGAAACCATGAATCAAGGTGGAAAAGAATATCTATGTATCACTGGATATAGAAATGGCAAGAAGAACATCCTTGAAAAGCTGCCAGCTTATTCTTCTGGACTATACTATACGTATATAAGTCCGATAGAAGTGAATGTAACATCTGAAAAGTCAGATGATAAAAGGATGTTCACATTATGGCATGATCGTTTTGGGTCATCCGGGAAATGTGATGATGCATAGAATTATTGAAAGTTCAATTGGACATTCACTGAAGAATGTGAGAATTCTCAGGTTGAATGATTTCAATTGTACTGGTTGTTCACTTGGTAAATTAATAATCAGGCCTTCCAAGAGTAAACTTGAAAATGAGTCTCCAGTGTTCTTAGAGAGAATACAAGGAGATATATGTGGACCAATAGTTCCACCATGTGGACCATTTCGATATTTTATGGTGCTAATAGATGCATCAAAAAGATGGTCACATGTGAGTCTCTTATCAACAAGAAATACAGCTTTTGCTAAACTCCTTGCACAGATTATCCGGTTACAAGCTCAATTTCCGGATTATACAATCAAGAAAATAAGACTTGATAATGCAGGAGAATTTACATCCCAAACATTTAGTGACTATTGCATGTCAATTGGGATTGAAATTGAGCATTCGGTGGCTCATGCTCACACACAAAATGGTCTTGCTGAATCTTTGATAAAGCGATTACAAATAATCGCTAGACCATTATTAATG
Source organism: Persicaria maculosa (assembly GCA_963922045.1). Classification (NCBI taxonomy): domain Eukaryota; kingdom Viridiplantae; phylum Streptophyta; class Magnoliopsida; order Caryophyllales; family Polygonaceae; genus Persicaria; species Persicaria maculosa. The sequence goes on from OY998268.1 coordinate 719,252, forward strand.
AAGTATAAACTACCATCATCTGTCTGGGGACATGCTATTTTACATGCAACAGCGTTGGTTAGGATGAGACCAACCGCTTATCACAAACAATCCCCATTACAACTTGTGATTGGTAAAGAGCCAAATATCTCTCATTTGAGAATTTTTGGATGTGCAGTTTATGTACCCATTGCTCCACCACAACGTACAAAAATGGGTCCACAAAGGAGATTGGGAATTTATGTTGGTTTTGAATCTGCATCGATAATTAAGTACCTTGAACAAACAACGGGAGATTTATTTACAGCAAGGTTTGTTGATTGTCATTTTGATGAAAATCTATTCCCAACTTTAGGGGGAGAAAAGAGCAAAGAAATTACGTGGAACGCTCCATTATTATCTCATATGGATCCATGTACTAAAGTGTGTGAACAAGAAGTGGAGAAAATTATACATTTATAGAGTATAGCGAATCAATTGCCGGATTCGTTTACAGACACAAAGAAAGTGACAAAATCACATGTGCCTGCTTTAAATGCCCCTGAAAGGATTGAAATTCCTGAGAAACAATCAGCTGGGAAGCAACCTGTAAATGAGTCAACAATACAACGAAAACGTGGCAGGCCTCTTGATTATAAAGATTTAAAACCAAGGAAAAATAGACGCCAAGAGCACATCATGAAAATTGCCCCGCTGATAAATTCAGGGGGAGAAAAGGCCAACATACAAGAGGAATGTGATAAAGACACCTTGGAAAATGCGGAGGGTGCATTAGGTGACAAAAGTATTCTGAGTGATGATAGAAACATTGATAATTATGAAATTTCTGTGAATTATATTTCTACCAGAATACAATGGAATAGAAAGGATATTATCCTTGATGAAGTGTTTGCATACTCTATTGGCACGAAAATAATTGTTGATGACAATGACATAGAGCCACAAAGTGTCAACGAATGTCGTCGCAGAAGTGACTGGCCAAAATGGAAAGAGGCAATCCAAGCCGAGTTAAAGTCACTAGAAAAACGTGAAGTTTTTGGTCCAATTAAGCTTACACCAAAGGGTGTAAAGCCAGTAGGCTATAAATAGGTATTCGTAAGAAAGAGAAATGAGAAAAATGAAATTGTGAGGTACAAAGCAAGGCTTGTAGCCCAAGGTTTTTCTCAAATACCCAGGATAGATTATGAGCAAACATATTCCCCAGTAGTTGATGCAACTACATTGAGATTTTTAATTAGTCTAACTATCTCAGAAGGACTACATATGCGACTAATGGATGTAGTAACTGCATATTTATATGGATCACTTGATAGTGACATATACATGAAAGTCCCAGAAGGACTGAAAATGCCTCAGATGCATAATACAGAGAATAGAGAAATGTTCTCTATAAAGTTGCAAAGATCGTTATATGGTCTTAAGCAATCTGGAAGAATGTGGTACAATCGATTAAGTGAATATCTTATTAAAGAAGGATACCACAATAATACTATCTGTCCATGTGTCTTTATAAAGCATTCCAAAATGGGTTTTGCTATTATTGCAGTGTATGTTGATGATTTGAATATTATAGGTACTCCAGATGAATTAGAAAGCACTGCAAAATATTTGATGAAAGAATTTGAAATGAAAGACCTCGGTAGAACCAAGTTTTGTATTGGTTTACAAATTGAACATTTAAAGGATGGAATATTTATTCATCAAAGTACTTATACCGAGAAAATCTTAAAGAGATTTTACATGGACAAGGCACACCCATTAACATCACCTATGGTAGTTCGTTCTCTTGGTATACAGGATGATCACTTTCGACCTAGAGAAGAAGATGAAGAAATTCTTGGCCCAGAAGTTCCTTATTTAAGTGCAATTGGTGCATTGATGTACTTGGCAAATAATACTAGACCAGATATAGCTTTCTCCATAAGCTTATTGTCAAGATATAGCTCAGCTCCAACAAGAAGACATTGGAATGGAATCAAGCATGTATTCCGATATCTGCGAGGTACACATGATCTTGGTTTGTATTATCGTAATCATACAAATGCCACTCTTGTTGGGTATGCAGATGTTGAATATCTTTCAGATCCTCACAAAGCGAGATCTCAAAATGGTTATGTATTCACCTATGGAGATACAGCGATCTCATGGAAGTCAACAAAGCAAACTCTTACCGCTACATCCTCAAACCACGCTAAATTAATCGCTCTATATGAAGCAGGCAGAGAGTGTGTTTGGCTGAGATCCATAGTTAGTTATATACAAGGAGAATGCAGATTGAGATCAATCGATGGAAGCCCAACCATTATTTATGAAGACAATTCTGCATGTATCACTCAAGTGAAGGAAGGATACATCAAAGGCGATCGGACAAAGCACATTTCACCGAAGCTCTTCTCAACTCATGATCTAGAGAAAGAAGGCACAGTGAATATACAACAAATCCGATCAAGTGATAATCCTGCTGATCTATTCACAAAGTCACTAACCCCAAACAGGTTTAAAGAACTTGTTTACAAAATCGGGATGTGTCGACTACGAGAGGCACATTAAATTGAGGGGGAGAAAATATTACGCACTACACTCTTTTTCCCTTGGTTCAGGTTTTTTGTCCCATTGGGTTTTCCTGACAAGGTTTTTAATGAGGCAGTACAGTATCCCAGAAGCGTACAAAGCAAGCCGTACACTTTTTCCTAAAGCTTTGGCTTTTTCCCCTCTGGGTTTTCCTTAGCCAGGTTTTATTGAGACGACAACATTATTTACTCCCTGCTCTAAAGGTGAATATTCAAGGGGGAGTGTTGTGATATTTGGTGAATGATTCACCTTTCCATTAATTACTTTTACTGTACATTTTGCGGCTTCGTTGTATTACGGCCCTTACGGCCTTCAATTAGTTTTGATCATATTAGGCCACTCTTGCCTATAAAAGGCGATGTACCCGCTCATTAATGATGTACACATGAGAAATACAATTAATACAATCAGAGCGTTTGATCAATCTTATAATATACTTAATTTTATACGAAAACACATCCTATTGTAGCTAAACTCCAAGCAAAGGCGACAACTTAAGGAATGAAAGGGAACAACAACAAGAAGACAGATTTTCAATCCCCCAAAAGTCAAAACAACTAAGATTCCATATGAAAACAAGCACTTAATTATCTGAATTCGCGTTTCCTCGAGGAATTTATTATAGTATTTGAGTTTTGACCTCTATGACACTTTTTTTTGGCTGATTTGCATAAATATACCTAAAAAAAATTGAAATTTACAAAAATAACCAAGGGTGTAAAAATTGCATGGGTGGGTCAAAATGTCAGTTTTACAAAATAAGTTTACCCGGTTGCAGGTTGCCCACAGAGTAAAAAGGAAAAATGGGGTAACATGTGTCGAAATAGGACAGTGTGAATGGTTTCATTTGGCCAAAAAAATTTTGAAAAAAGAAGGAGTTGGCAGATTTGAGTGGAGAGAGAGGGTGAGATGACAAGCTTTGTAGAGGGAGAGGGTTGAGAAGACTAGCATTTAATGCAAATAGTGCAAGTGATGTCACATGCATTAAATGCAAGTGGGGCTTTGCCCATGTGAAATTCCCGCCCACCCAAAATGGAGGGAAATTAGGTGGGGAAAATAGGCGGGTTTTAGCGAGATAATAACCCATAAATTAAGTTACTAGCTAGCGAAAGGGAAATCCTAGTCATCAACAGAATATATATAGACATACACAGGGATACATATGGCACTTGCGTACAATACACATAAACGATCATAGGTAAGTATGAGTTTCGTTTTCAATTTTTTTTTTAAAAAAGAAGGAGTAACAGAGTTGAGTGGAGAGATAGGAGGTGTTGCAGAGTTGAGTGGAGAGAGAGGGTTGAAAGGACAAGCATTTAATGCAAATTGAGCATGTGACATCACATGCATTAAATGCAAATTGAGCTTTAAATTCCCACCCAGGCAAAATGAGATGGGTGGTCTCGACAGGTGGACATAAAAGGGAAAAATAAACGATTGTCTACTAGCTGCCATTAACGTGATGTTCGAAGAAGAAAACCCAGAAATTTAGTTACTAGCCAGCCAAAGGGAAATCCTAGCCATTAACAGAATATATATAGACGTACATAGGGATACACCTGGCAATTGTGTACAATTTACATCAACGATCATGGGTAAATATGTTTTCATTTTCAATTTACAAACATGGATTCTTCTCGTCCTCTCCTTACCCCCAACCGATACTGAGAACTCAAGGGGTGGAGATGGGGCATGGCCCTTTCCTTTGTATGCTTCGGTCAAAAAAAGTGGAATCCAAAATAGAAGTCGCTCGATGGTTGTGAATTTATAACAACGCACCAAATCACCAGACGGAGACATCACAACTGTCGTAGTGGAAGAGGGGGATTGGGTTGATATGGGCGTCGATGGGCCTAAAATGCAAAACCCGAATATTTGCGATGTATCCTTACTAGCCAGTAAATACTATTATCTAGCCAGTGACAACGATGTCTTAGCCAATATAGGACTAATCCCTGCCGAATCTCGTCTACCTCAGGAACTTCCCACCAGAAGGATCTTACGATCGACCTCCCTTCACCTCCGCTCATCTCTCCTTCGTCGGATTCCTCCTCTCTCGACGCCTCTTCTTTCTTCCTTCGTCCCCACTGTTCTCTGCAAAATCCTTCTCTTCTTTCTTCCTTAGCCCCGCATCTTTGTGACCTACAGCCCCACCTCCTCTTCTCAGTCACCGCCTCCGCTTCTCAGTCGCTAGATTGCTCAACGGAATCCACCGCCTCCTCCGCTTTTCTCCTCCTCCTTCGCCACTCTTCTCTCGCAGTCTCCAGATTGGAGTTTTGATTTTGTGAAGATGTAAACACACACTCTCTCCTTTCCTAATCCCTTAAATCCCTCCCAAAATCTCTAAATTTTCAAAAGTCCACCCAAACCCACAATACAACTGTTAGTTTTGCAAAAAAAAATTAATTTTTGACATTTACCATATTTTATATGGGGGTGACATTTTTGCAAAGGGTCATATTATTTGGTATATTTAGTACCAATTCCTGTTTTTTTTTTGGGAGGGGGGGACGAGGGAGGGGGGGTGGGGATAAGGTTAGGACTAGAGCGGATAACTAGGTTGTTTGGGTCGGGTTTGAGTCAGACTTGTTTGGGCCAACTTACTGATGGGTTGTTCGGGTAAAACTTGTTCTTGGTCATTGGTCGGGTTGGGTCGGAGCGGATTTGATCGGATTGGGTCCAGTCAAAATAAATTTTTCATCGGTAGGGTTTCGGGTTGAATCGGATCATGTTCGTTCGGATTTGGGTCGAGCTTTTTTAGGTTCAGGTCAAGCGACAAGTCCGGTAATTAGTTTCATTCAATCGAATATGTAATTCATATTATTAGTATCTTTGAAAAATATTTTTCAAGTAAAATTAAATATAATTTAATATACAATCGGCTCATTGTATTCCTCTTTAATTTCATTTCCATTTATCAATGCATTTTTTTTTATCAAATTCCTTATTCGTTTCATATCTAAAATATATTTCACGTTATTTATATCTTTCAAAAAATATTTTTATAAAATTAAACATATTTTAAGCTATAATTTACTCATTATATTCATCTTTTATTATAGAGTAGTTGAGATTTGGAATTCAAGTCTATCATTCATATTTCATTACATAATTTACATTAATCGATATGAATATATGATGACTTTTGGAGTCTCGACTCTCAAGTAGTCTAGTGAACTTGACTCTTTTATGACGTAATCTTAAATACTAACAAAGTTAACAAACCATAGTCTATGTGAAAACAAAGTTAACAAACCACAGTCTAGTTACGCCATGTTAGATCTCCACTTAAATGTATACTTACTGATAAGGACATATTTTTGGGTCAAAGGGAATATCTTCATAGGGCCACATAATGGAAAGTCCATTAATCATGTCCGCAACCGTGTTGATCTAACAGAAGACATGATGAAATTGCACCAACTCAAAATGTTCAAGGAGAAGAAGATTATCCGACGTCATTATCTCAATCTCTTATAGGCAACTCAAAACTCTCTAAATGAAATTTATGACAATGAAACTATTATTGTTGATCATATATAATATTGTTCGTCAAGCTCCATTGCCTTTGTAATGCCACCTTTGAGAGTGATTGCCTCTACAACCAATGTAGAATTATAACCACACTGGGTACCATATATCACACCATAGTTCTTATGATCGCAATTAGGATCGGTAGGATCTTATGATCCTAGCCAATTCTTGATCGAGATTTTAGGTATGTAAATACTCGTTAGTGCTAGAATGGGTTTATGATCGGTCTAAGGTATTAAGATTGGTCTAGAACCATTAGGATCGGTTTAGGAATATTAGAATTGGTCTAGGATTGTAAGATCCTATGTATTCATGATTTAGGAGTATCATTTGAGCTCAACAGTACAACCAATACTTGGATGACCTTTATTTTTTCCCATCCCATTTTCCTAATTAGTGTCAGTTGTGAATTTGTTTATATTAAGGATTTAATTGGTTTTAATTTGATATATATCTATTTTTTTAACTAATTTAAGTAAATGTCCATTTTTATAATCCCTTTAAGTTAAACGCCAATAATAACCATCAAGGTCAGTGACATTGGTTGCAATGATCATGGTAACAATGACCGGTGGGAGTGTTGGTCCTTGCGACCATTGCAGACAAGATATAAGGATAACGACATATGGTCACTACGACCAATACGACATCTGGTTGCAATGATCATCCCCTACCTCCATCACCGAAATCAGTTTCGCCTCAAATCCCAACCAAAATGCGTAATTTGACCTTTTTTCATAGATCTATCTTAAAGACACTTATATACTACTGTTATGAGCAAAAATGCACAAGATTACACCACTATTAACAAATTTTAAAACAATTAATCATATTCTCAACTCAAACCACTCAAAACCCATGAAAATAGTGATGGGCAACCGGTCTGAACTTGATCGGATCTCAAATATCTAAAAAGTAACCCCCTAAATATATTAATTGGTAGAAAATTATAGTTTTTTTGTTGTTCTATAATACCAATGGTTAGTAGCGTTAGTCATATTCTACTGAGGGTTTGTACATTTCCTTTCTACTCGAGTTTATGATTGGTTAATTAAATTAAAATTTTTTATTGTTTGAAAATTTGTTTTAAAGAATTTTGTATATATTTTTGGGTAAATTACAGAAAATCATCCTTAAAGTAGGATAGTTTTCATACAACTAGCCTTAAAATAAAAATTTATTGAAAACCAACTGTATTTTTATTTTTATTTCAATGAACCACCGATGACCCTTTTTATGTGTAAAAAGTTATTTAAAAAATGTTAAGTTTTTATATTTTCTTAAATGTTTTGGTTATTATATAATATACTACTTGTTATTCGCGTGCTTTGCACGCGTATTGTCTATCGTCCTTTCATACTAATCGACAAATTCCTTCTTCTTATCAAGTCAAAGATGCAAATGATCCTCGTTTACTCAACATGATTGGGTTTTCTGATTTTTAAGTCCAGGGATCCTTTTGGGTTGCTCTTAGTGAAAGAGGAGACAGTCGTTATTTGGCTTCCATGTATCGAGGTGAAGCATATGTTCAGGGTGGTAAAGGGAGATGTAAATAGTAAATGTTGAATTTTGAATGGGCTTGGTGACATCTAATTTCAAATGATTTGTAACAGCCCGGGATTATGATTCACGAGTTACGTTTCAAGGGATGAAACCCCTCGATATAATCTTGCTCCCCGAGTACAGGTTGATGGTTTGAAAGCCTAATCTAACGTTTCCAAAGTGGGATTTCATACCCAAATTCGAAGAGATCGTGGAATCCCCGGGGAAGTCCCCTGTACCTGTCATAAGTCTAAGCGTAGGAAACCAGTAGTCAGGCAAATAGCGGAATCAAAGTGTATTACAATAGGGTGTCATGGCAGAGCTGGGTCAAAACAAGATCAAAACACCCAAACTAAACCATTTATGAATTGGTGAAGTCAGAGCCTCGACTCTCTCTTGCCGCCATGTTAGACCCCGCGGTCATGAAGCCAAATCAGCAACAATGGTGATAAGCATAATGGATACCTAAAAACGCTGATAGTGGGCGGGATCAGATGATGTACACATATACGCTATACCTAATAATCATGCTTCTAGATGCAAGGCAGAATATGAACACACTAGCATGCCCCTATGATCAAGTGTTTACTAATAATAATAAGGCCTTATCACAGAATACCAAATGGTATATCCCTCTCCTACCTCCACCCCCTTCCGATAGGCTGGAGACTGGCCAACTCATGAATGAATTATATTCCATCATAATCGAATCGGCTCGCAAGCTCGACCCGTAATCATATATAAGCCCGCAGGCAAATCTCGTAATCATACTCAAAATATAAGTAAAGGAAGTTCCATATGACTCGATTGACTCAAAACGGGACCCGATGGGACTGGGTCGTACTATGACCCTAGCAAAGACTCTAGTTACTTCACAGATAATATATACGCATAAAGAAATAGGATGCTCAACGATCAATGCAACCTAGCAGGATACTACATGGCATGCTGATCATGAATGCAAGCACCTAGTATATCATGCACATAAGGTAGGGAATATCTATTCGATCTGAGTAAGCTCCATAGAGACTTACCTGGAAGTGCAGAACAACAAAAGGCAACAACTAGGTATACAGAAAGCCAACACGTCACAGATGATCACCTAACACATATAGACGTAGTATAAATGAGTCTACTCCTAATGTTACATAAACATATAACATCACACACGAATTCATACAATCAACATGTCTCATCATTATCATTTCCTCATCACCATACGTTCATCTCATACCTCATATCTCATTATAACTCATCATCTCAATGTATTATCTCAACTCATCATCTCACTATCTCATCTCAATGTTTCATCATGCTTTAACTCCTTATAATATCATATAACATTTTTAGTAATCATGTATCATCATCTCATTTACATATAAGTGATATTCATACTCTAAGTTATATCATACTTTAATATATCAACACATTATAGTACCATTTTAAGAATATATATCAACATTTTATCTCATAATTCACACTCAACAAGTATGTCGACATCGTATCATAGCAATATTGGCATATCATAATTTATACTCATACTTAGCTTATATACCACTTCATCATCATAAGTAACTAACACATAACCTTTTATAACACATCATCGCAATATCATACTATTAGTCATACATTCATAACATCATGCCAAGTTAGTAAAGCAACCAAGTCGAATCCAAAAGTTAGTCCCGAAAACCGTTTCGAAATCGAGTTTACTAGTTAGAAATTCCGACCTTGGAAAATGTTCGTCAAACCCCCTTTTTGATTCAAATTCCGAAAATACCCTTTTAAATCTCCAAGTCTCATAATATTTTATTTTCTTAAATCACTATGATATTATATCTTTAAATCTTAATAATCATGTTTTTCTATTTTAAATCTCATATAATATTATAATATTTTAAATGCCATTTTATTAAACACTTTCAAATAATATTTCCAAACCCATTAAAATTCCCCACCCATTTCATTTAATAAAATCAGCCCTTTATTTTATAAAATTTACAACCGACCCCTTTTATTTTCTTATACCCAAAACCCAAATTCTTTTTACATAAAATCGGCCCAAACTCATTTTTGTTTAAAACACCCATTTCAGCCAACACAATTTAGGCCCAACCCTCTTCTTTCTTTTTTTTTTCAAAGGAGCCGGCCCATCCTTTCATGATGCAAGGATCTGGCACCAGAAGGGAAAAAAAGAGTGGGGCCAGCTGACATTGCACCTGAGGTGGAAGGCGGGCCCACAACCCCTTTCTCTTCCTCCATGGGATGTTCGAAAGCACAGAGCAGAGAACGAAGTTCTCTTTCATTTCATGGGCCGAGAAAGGAAGAAGGAGGAGGGAGGCTTCGCCGGCGACAACGGCATCTCCGACCACCCAACCAACACCCGTGAACACCGAATCGACAAGAAGGAAGAAGAGGAAGGGGATTGCTCACCGAGGGTTTGCGGGGTTGTCCTTCGCCGGAGATGGAGCTCTGGGCTGCGTTCGGGCACGTCGAGGGAGGTTCTTCGTACGAGGATGCCTGGGAGGGGTGTGGGAAGATTAGAGGAGGAGCTTTCCTCAGGTTAGAGTAGGAAAGAAAGGGCAAGGAGACTTGACGGAGGGGAAACCTGTCGTTGATCCGTCAAAGAAAACTTAAACCTATAACTAGTATAGTAATAAGTAAGAGGTCGATCCACAGGGAGTTATTTTATTCAAATGTGATTTAAGTGCCAATTAAAGTAACCAAATGAGGGGGTTGTGAAAGCAAAGCGAATTATGAAAGGCAAGAGTAAATGGTTGTGATTCAAACAATTGAGAGAAGTAGTTCTACCTAAAATTTTCCACTTTATTTGGTTGAAGCGATCCTTGTAACTTCTTCTCGTTCTATTAAGTTTCCTATGAATGCCCTTGTCCCGACCTAATATAGTTACTAGTCCAATCAGTCCTAGCAACCCTTATCAATCGAACAGTCCCTAAAGAAGGATTTAACCCAGTTGATAGCTTTAAGTTCAGAGATTAGCCAAGGTATTTGCAGTCCCTAAAGAGGGATTTAACAACACATTCAACTTCCTACCTATCCAATTAGTTCAATTAGCCCTAAAGGTATAAGTTTGCTACTTGGGTTAAGGTTCACAATCAGGAATCTACAAAACCCTAGCAATTGAATTGATCTAACTAGTTGGTCAGACAAGATAGAACAAAACAATAATCAACAAGCGCAAAGAAGTTGAAGAATTCAAATATAGGAAACAAGGAACGGGAATTAGAAACTCACAGTCAATCCAAATAAAGCTTCAAATTGCAGGCAGAACAGATGAGTTTAGTTCCTCATGGAAGACATCGCTCAATCTCTAAATTGTCTGATGAACGTAGAATGAAAATGAAAAGTTCTTCAAAACTAAATAACTCTCGGCCTTTTAAAAGTCTAAACCGAACCTAAAATGAAAATAACAAAAACTAGGGTTTCACAAATCGAAATGCGGCAGATGACCAATGCGGCGGCCGCAGCATAGGTGCCGCGGCCGCTGCACGCGTGTTCCATTCAGGCGCCACTCCAGCTCCTTGCGACGACCGCTGCATGTATGCTACGGCCGCAGCATATGCCCCGCTGCTATCATCCCGCTGCCAGAAGCTTCAGCTCCAATTCTTTGCTCTTGTTTCTTCAAGTCTCCACTATCATGCATCCCATAGTGTTCGAATATAATATGTAACAATACTCACAAATTCGCGCAAAATCCGAACACTTCTAAAATAATCATCAGATGCACTTTAACTCTAATTCATTAACTAAATGCAACCTAACTAGCCTAAAAATGCCTATAATGCCTATCTAGGATATGCATTATCAAATTCCCCCACACTTAGCCTTTGCTTGTCCTCAAGCAATGATAGAGTGAACATAAATCAATGCATCCCACAAGAAATCCCTTCAAGTCTCAACCTCATAAAAAAGCAACATTATAACAAGTGTAACCATAAACCAAGCAAACAAACGTCATAGCATGTATACAAGTGATCAAAAGCTCATAAGTAGAAATCATCCAACCTCACCAGAAATATGTGTTTCACTCATGCTCTCATGTGTTTAGGCTTTAAAATACAACTCTCAACTCAATCCAAAATGCACTAAGCTCATAGACATTGACCTCAATATCACCAAATTTTCACTGAATTGCCATTACTTGCGTGGCTCAATCAAGAAAAAGAATAATCAAGATGAGACTCTTTTTTTTTCTTTTCTTTTCTCTTTTTTTTTCTTCTATTTATTTGTTTTAGTGCTTTCCTTACGCGAGTCGCAAACATTGGTGTCATGAATGGCCCCGGTCTATCAACACCTCAACTTCCTAAAATGAAGTCCACTTGAACATCTTTTGACGCGAGTTGCAAACATGGGTGTCATGAATAAACCCGGTTACTCGATGATCAAGCCTCCTTTCTTAGTGGGTAGTTTTCAACACTGTTTTGCGTGAATCGTACACATGGGTGTCATGCATAGACCCGGTTACTAAGTGCATCAACCATTGCCACCTTATTGCCCTAAATATGCACAAACTAGAACAAAAAGACTCAAGATATAAACATACTCCGCAAGCAACAACTATGTGATACTGAAGTCAATGCCAAGAGGTAGCAACACAAGGAGAGTAAATTACACAATTAAGCAAAAGAATTATAAACGATTCCAAATAAGGCTAACATTCTCACAAGGGTCATGTTCATAGGATTTCAATCATACTTTAGCTCAATCATTCATGCTCAATTATATTTGCAAGGTCATGCTTCATATAAAATAAAGAATATAGACAAGGCCAAAACTTCCAGAACTCCATGGGATTTATATGATCATGCTGAAATTTAAATTAGAGGAGAAACTAAGCCAGATGGGTATTTGAATAACACATATGGATGCAATGCATGATGTTTTTTTTATGCATAAGTAAACAGGAAATGTAAATATGAAATGATTCAAAAATAAAAATGTGTGCAGAAATTTAAACATGATCTACTAAATGCACTATATGAACTAAACTCACCTATATACACTAGACTTCCTTCCCCCACACTTAAATCTTTCATTGTCCTCAATGAAATATCAAAGAAAACAAAACTAAATCAAATAAACGCGAGGTGAGGGTAAAGAAAACTAACTGCTTCCTGAGGCGGCGGCGGCTGGTAGGGTGGAAACTGGGGCCACGCCAAGCTATAGTAGTACTCCTGCTGCCTCCTCATGTCCTCTATAGACGAGGCCATATCACGAACATTGCGACCCAAGTTGGTGAGGTCATACTGAAAGGAGTCCTGGCGGATCGAAAGCTGGTGCATCTGTGCAAACATGTCCTCACACCAAGTAGACTCAACATAAGAGGAACTAGGCCCGGCAGAAGGCCCTGCAGTAAACTGAGCACCACCCCCATGATAGTCAGGCATAGGATGATTGATAGCATGCATTTAGTTACGCATAATAGGTTGCATTTAGCTTAGTTATGATGCATATCATGCATGGCTTAAGTATAATTTGCATATTTGCTCTTTATGTTGGTGAATTCGGAATCTACACGTTTTATTGATTATTTCAGGTAATTGTGGATCCGAGGATGAGACATGGGTTGATGACACAATAGATGAGGAAGTCTAGTTGATCGAAGAAGCTTAAATGAAGATCTAAGGAGGTCCTGAGAAGAAGAAGCGAGCCTAAACGAAGAACAAGTCTGCAGAAGTTGTCGCCGGACAAGCTGAAATTGTTTTGCACTTTCTGGAGGCCTCGGTTGTCCGATCGACTATTATGACCATGCGTTGGAAAGCTCTTTGATAGAGCTACAACTTTTCTGTTGACGTTGAGAGCTGATTTGATCTGCGTTTTCCGTGACAGACTGATGCAGTGGGCGCTGCCATTAGGGTGGCTCAAAATGGACCCGACTCGGAAACCCGACCCGACCCGGCCCGGAAAACACGGGGTCGGGGTTGACCCGAGAAAGGGGTCGGGTCTCGGGTCGAATTTTAAGAAATCTCGGGTCAACGGGCGGGTCGGGGTCAGACCCCGCGGGTCTCGGGGTTTGACCCGACCCGGATTTAAAAAAAAAATTTATTGTTGTGTGTGCTCTATTAGACACCCCACCCTTAAAATATATATATAGATATATATATATATATATATATATATATATATATATATATATATATATATATATATGCAGATGAAAAGTAAAAAACAAATCCTATTTATTTAATTTTGATTACAAATTTACAATTACATATACGAATAATACGATTCACGAATCACGATCGCATTTTTATTTAATTTTGATTGCAAATTTAATTTTGTAACAACTAACATGCGGATGAAAAATCCTTTTTATTTACAATTACAAATTTACAATTACATATACCCTTAAAAAATCCTTTTTATTTAATTTTGATTAACGAATAACTAATATGCGGATGAAAAGTAAAATAAAATCCTTTGTAATTTTGTAACAACTAACAAACTTTTAAAACTCGGGTTTTCGGGTGAACCCGTGACCCGACCCGAAAAACCCGGAATTACAAATCTCGGGTTCGGGTCGGGTGACGGGTCGCATTTTTAAAAATCCCGGGCCTTCGGGTTGACCCCCACCCGGAATGTTCGGGTCGGGTCGGGTCGGATGAGCCACCGGCGCAGCCATATGCTGCGGCCGCGGCGGCCGCATATTCCAGCAGCAACGCGTTTAGAATTCAGCGACGCAGCGACGTTTTATCTATCCAAACCCTATTTATCTATCGAATTGTCATTTGGCCGAGTGTGGACAATTTTAGGGGGGGCTTAGCCCTAGGCTTCCATTCATTCATTAGATTAGGATTCAAGACGATTTTAGTAGGAGATTGAGAGCGATGTTCGCCATGGGCGGCTAAACTCTATTCGTTCTATCTATGATTTGAAGCTTTGTTGGGATTGAGTTGTGAGTTTTTGAATCTTGTTCCTTATTTCTTATATTGAATGTTTCAACTTCTTTGTGCTTGAATGTTTGATTGTTTTATTCTATCTTGCCTGATCAACTTGGTAGAATCAATTCAATTGCTAGGGTTTTGTAGATTCCTGATTGCGAACCTTAACCCAAGTAGCAAACTTGTTCCTTTAGGACTGATTGAACTAACTGAATGAGTAGGAAGTTGGATGTGTTGTTAAATCCCTCTTTAGGAACTGCAAATAACTTGGCTAATCTCTGAACTTAAAGCTATCAATTGGGTTAAATCCTTCTTTAGGGATTGTTTGATTGATAAGGGTTTCTAGGACTGATTGGACTAGTAACTATATTAGGTCGGGACAAGGGCATTCATAGGAAACTTAATAGGACGAGAAGAAGTTACAAGGATCGTTTCAACCAAATAAAGTGGAAAATTATAGGTAGAACGACTTCTCTCATTTGTCTAAATCAAAACCATTTACCTTGCCTTTCATAAATTGCTTTACTCTCACAAACCCCCCATCTGGTTACTTAATCGGCACTTGAATCATACTTGAGCAACAAATCTCCCTGTGGGATCGACCTCTTGCTTATTACTATACTAGTTATAAGTTTGAGTTTACTTTGACGGATCAACGACAGGTTTCCCCTCCGTCAAATTTGGCGCCGTTGCCGGGGATACTTTTATTGATTCTTGTGTGTTTTTTGTGCTGATTTTTGGTGTGGACCATCTTATATGGTCCATACCCGTGCTACTAACATATGTTGAAGGTGAGGTTATTGTAGTTAACGGAGAGAGTTTTCATCAATACTTCATCAGACTGCAGGAGTACATTAATGATGTTTATTCATGGGGATATCAAGCTAGTTTAAGGGAAGTGCTTCTATGCATCTTTGATGGCATGACTTCCGAGACACGGAGTCTTGCTGAGCGCATAAGTGATGGAGGTTTATTAGATATGGGACTCTTGGAGATGTGGGAATTTTTCTGCAACATGGATTATCAATGTGCGCAGAATGAGTCACTTCCTCCAATATCTCAAATCGTTGAGACCTCTGTTGCACCTCTTGAGGTCATTGTTGAAGATCAAACTAAGAAGATAGAGGAAGAAGACAATTCATCTGACGAGATCATCCCTAGCTCGCCCATTGATGAATCAGGTCCAGAGCCTATTGCTGAGGCTACAAAGCAAGTAAAAGATGTCTCCTGCACTATAGTGAATATTGGTAGATGCGTTGATCCATTTGACTGCTACTATGATAAGCCACCAATAGAACTGAATTGGTGGTACTATATACCCTTTGTGGGTAGTCGAAACGGTTCTTAAATTCATTATTATTTAGTTTTAATTTATTTGCATGTAGTGCATGCTTGTTTGGTAGTTGTGCACAAGAGTACGACAAGTTACTGAGGGCTTTGACTATGTTTGATTAGAGTCTTAAGCTTACCCACAACGTCGAGCCAACGACATGAAACAAAGGCGCTTCTCGGGAGGCAACCCGAGGTAAGTTTTCTAATTTAGTTATTTCAATTCCTAGTTAGCTAGTTTTCTTTTCAATAAATTAGGTTTTCCATTAGGCATTAGATAGTTGCTTTTTGTTTTGGATAGACAAAGTTTTCAGGAAAGGTCGCACGAAACAGGCAGCGGTCACCGCAATGCTCAGATCTGATTTATCTGCCTGCTATTTGTTCAAGGGTCTACTCTTCCACCACATTGTGAGTATTTCATTCATCTCTTCCTCTATGTTTTTATTTTTTGTTGTCTTTTATGTTTCATTGAGGTCAATGAAAGGTTTAAGTGTGGGGGAGGGATTGCATTGCATATAGATATATTTTGCATATCATGTTTATTTATGTTTTCATATTTATTTTTACACATATATAACATTTTAAAAAAATCACAAAAATATCATGCATCGCATTTAGGTGTTATTAACGATACCCATCTTGGTTTAATTTGTCCTCTAATTTATTTTTATGATCTCATTGCATAAATCCCATGATTTGATTGAATTGCTTGAAAATGATTTTTGGAGCATGATGTGAGAATATAATTGAGCAAGTATGGTTCATAGTTGAGGTTTAAGTGAAATCTAGCAAAAACATAACCCTTTGTGAGTTTGTTTTGGCCTTATAGGGACTTTACATATTATTCCCTTTTGCTTTTATTGTGTGATTATGCTCTTCATATGCTTGTTTTTCATGACCGTATTGCACACGTTTGTTGCTTGTGAATTTCAAATGATTGAGGCATGTTTTCTTTAGCCATATTATACCTTATCTACCCTCTGCATTATCCTTTGCTTGAAGCCCATCCGAGCCTTAAAGCCTATTCTTTTTTATAGCTCCACAAAAATATATCCTAGCCAATGATTAGCCTGACCCCATCCGGGACTTAGAAGGCGAATTGGTGAAAAATCTATATGTTGGAGTTGCTTTGAGTAGAGATGATGTATGTATGGTTGTGCATTGCGAGAGGCATAGCCGAAATAAGGTAACCCTTCTTGCATAATAGAGATGACTTATTACTAGGGGCCTAAGGAGGATAAAATTCACTTAGGAGTAAAAGTCTAGTAAGCTTGGACCTAGGGAGGATAAAATTCACCTAGGGGCAAAAGTAAGCATAAAAGAAAAGAAACGAAGTCATCATCCAAATGGAAAAAATGCATGAGTTGTATGGCTATTGAAATCGAAGAGCTTATTGATGTGTATTGGAGTTTATGTTATTGGAATGGTTCGCGAAGTATGGAAGTTTTGGTGTTGTTCTGGTTGGTTGTTGTTCCTTTTTCCCGGATTTTTAGCACCACAAACCTAAATATTTCCCAAGCCTTATGTTTCTACCAAAGCCCCATTACAACCCTATAAAAGTCCTCACGATGTTGTTAGCAAGTGATGACTTTCACGGTGTATAGAGCATTTTGGATTGAGTTGAAAGTTGTACTTTAAAGCCTAAACACATTGAGCATGAGGGAAACACATTATCCCGGTGAGGTTGGATTAAATTTGCCTTTACAATTGGATCACTCATATACTTGCTAGGATGTTTGTTCTCTTATTCATGGCTTCTATTGCTTGATGTTGCTTTTATAAAATTATAGCATGAAGATCTTAATTGTGGGATGATTAATTCTATATTTGTTTTTCATTGCTTGAGGACAAGCAAAAGCTTAAGTGTGGGGGAGTTTGATAGCATGCATTTAGTTACGCATAATAGGTTGCATTTAGCTTAGTTATGATGCATATCATGCATGGCTTAAGTATAATTTGCATATTTGCTCTCTATGTTGGTGAATTCGGAATCTACACGTTTTATTGATTATTTCAGGTAACTGTGGATCCGAGGATGAGACATGGGTTGATGACACCTTAGTTGAGGAAGTCTAGTTGATCGAAGAAGCTTAAATGAAGATCTAAGGAGGTCCTGAGAAGAAGAAACGAGCCTAAACGAAGAACAAGTCTGCAGAAGTTGTCGCCAGACATTCTGAACTTATTTTGCACTTTCTAGAGGCCTCGGTTGTCTGATGGACTATTATGACCATGCGTTGGAAAGCTCTTTCAGAGAGCTACAACTTTCTTGTTGATGTCGAGAGCTGATTCAAAGTAAATTTTTCCGTAAAAGACCATTGCAGCGGCCGCAGCACATATGCCGCGCCCGCAGCACATCAATGAAGCAGCGGCCGCAACTTCCATGCCGCGGCCGCCGCATTTGCCCAGAGCGACCGTTTTGCGTTCGGCGACGGTTTTATCTATCTAAACCCTATTTACCTATCTTTGTTCTTTAGAGGCCCACTTGGACACAAAAGAGCACGAAATTAGAGAGGGCTTAGCCTTAGGTTTCCACTTCATTTTCATTCTACGTTTTATCAGACAAATTAGAGATTGAGGGATGTTTTCTATGAGGAACTAAACTCATCGGTTTTACCTATAATTTGAAGCTTTATTTGGATTGATTGTGAGTTTCTAATTCTCGTTCCTTAATTCCTTGACTGAATGCTTCAACTCCTTTGCGCTTATTGAATTATTGTTTTGTTCTATCTTGTCTGGCCAACTAGTTAGAACAATTCAATTGCTAGGGTTTTGTAGATTCCTGATTGCGAACCTTAACCCAAGTAGCAAACTTGTTCCTTTAGGACTGATTGAACTAATTGGATAGGTAGGAAGTTGGATGTGTTGTTAAATCCCTCTTTAGGGACTGCAAATAACTTGGCTAATCTCTGAACTTAAAGCTATCAATTGGGTTAAATCCTTCTTTAGGGACTGTTTGATTGATAAGGGTTTCTAGGACTGATTGGACTAGTAACTATATTAGGTCGGGACAAGGGCATTCATAGGAAACTTAATAGGACGAGAAAAAGTTACAAGGATCGTTTCAACCAAATAAAGTGGAAAATTATAGGTAGAACGACTTCTCTCATTTGTCTAAATCAAAACCATTTACCTTGCCTTTCATAAATTGCTTTACTCTCACAAACCCCCCATCTGGTTACTTAATCGGCACTTGAATCATACTTGAGCAACAAATCTCCCTATGAGATCGACCTCTTGCTTATTACTATACTAGTTATAAGTTTGAGTTTACTTTGACGGATCAACGACAGGTTTCCCCTCCGTCAATGATCTGTGGGGGGAACCTGCTCAGCTGCATCCTCCTGCTCCTCCTCATCATCGTCGTCAGGAGCATCATCATCTACATCGCCTTCAATGTAGAAGGCAGCATCAGTAGGACCATAAGGAAGGGCCCTAGGTAATCTCAATCTGTGGACCCCTTGAGGTCCGGCCTTCCAGACAAAACCCGTCTCCTGTGAGCCCTCCAATAGATAGGCTCGCCTCAGCTGATCCTCTGTATAAGTAAACCCGCCAGACATACGAGCACCACCCTGTGATGGATCAATAAAACGCTGGGCGATCAAAGTAATCATGCCCCCCAGACCAAATCTCCCGGTCCTCTTCGCTGCAAATATCTTGCAACTCTCCAAAAATAAATCAACCCAATCAGGAATGATATCTCACTGGGGCGAGAAGCACCATAACCAAGCCAAATCAGTAGCGGCGACGTTGTTCACCTCGCCCTGCCCAATTATAGCCATGGCTAGGACCTTGTGAACCAAACGCAGACATGGGTGGACGAACTTGTAGTTGTACTCGCCTCTGTGTCCATCAAAGGCCTCGCCGGTCACTGCATACCAAAAATCATGGGTCATCTGGTCGTTCCCATGCTCGGCCCAATCCTCAGTGGGCTCCTCAGAAATACCAAAGATCTCCCTCAACTCAGCAAACGTGAGGGAGTACGCATGATCAAGCAAATGGAACCTAATGGTCTCATCCTCCGACACCACCAATGTCGACAAAAACACTCTGACCAACTCCGGATATGTAGGTGCACTCAAATTGATGAAATCCCCCAAGTCCGCATGTCTTAACATCTGCTGTGTACAAACTAACATACCCAACCTATCCAACATCGGAACATTGAAGAATTTCGTTTGCATGAATTTCTTCGCCTCAAATCCGTCCCAAACGACCCTTTGACTCCTAGATAAATTCCTCAACTGTCTCACCATACTCAATCAACACTCAACCACAATAATAGCACCCAATCTCAATCCTTAATCGAACAAATTAATCAAGTCACACAACACACCAACAATAATGCACAATGAAGGTTGGAGATGGGAGAAATGGTGATGGGAGGTTAGGGTTGATGGGGGAGTGTTGAAGAAAGTGATGGCATATAAGGTTAGAAAGGAAGGGTTCCGGGTTTTTTATTTTTTTATTTTTTTTTTCAGAAAATAAGAAAAAGGGATCACGGGACTGGTATGCGGCGGCCGCAGCACAGGTGCTGCGACCGCTGCATTTGGCATGTTGTTGCGGCGGCCGCGGCATGAAGCTGCGACCGCTGCATGTATGCTGTAGCACTCTCCTTCTCTGATTTGCACGAATCCAGTTCCGTTTTTTCATGAGTTGTTAGTCCCATTTCCAAACAAAACAAAAGCAAAGCAACAAGAAAAACTACCTAAGGATGATTTAATGGAAAAGAACAAGAAAACTTACCTCGGGTTGCCTCCCGAGAAGCACCTTTATTTAAAGTCGTTGGCTCGATGTAATGACCCTTGATTGGCCTAGGTTCCTCCACCAGGGTCACCTAGACTTGTCATCTCATTGACAAGTGCGGGCACCCTTGGAAGGTGTAGCTTTTTGTCCAAGTATTCATCCATTACTATTAGCTTCTCTCCTTGAGCTAGTCCTGGGGGTTGTCCTGAAATCACAAAAGCTTCCACACCATTTGAAATTAGTTTCTCATAAGGTGAATGTGCGGGCTTAAACGGATCAACATAACCATCAACACCTATTATGAGTTCTTCTTTTCCTAGGGATTGCAATTTGTTAAGGGGCTCAAATTTCAAGAAACTATTTTCCTTAGGTGTCTCTAACAAATCACGAAAATTATTGTTGCGATCAATATTATTAGCAATAGGCATATCTAAAGAACTTTCAGGAGAAAGCTTAGCATGATTAAAGAGAGAGAACTCTATCTTTCTTCCATCAAACTCCATAGTCAATAAACCCTCACAACAATCAATTTTTGTTTTTGCAGTTTTCAGGAATGGTCTTCCTAGTATGATGGGTGTTTTTGGGGTTCCCTGCTCCATATCTAAAACAAAGAAATCAACAGGGAAAAACAAATCATCAACCATAACCAAAACATCTTCAACAACGCCTCTTGGCTTGATCCGTGATCGATCAGCAAGTTGCACTGTAATCCCAGTCTCAGTCAGAGCACCCAAACCCAAAGATATGTACAAGTTATAGGACATAACATTAATTGAGGCTCCTAGATCTAGCATGGCTTGTTTGAATCTAGTATTCTCAATTGCACATGGAACTGTAAACATACCTGGGTCTCCACACTTTTCAGGCAATTTCCTTTGCACCACAGCAGAGACATTTTCATTTAAGCTCACCTTTTTCTTCTTTTTCAATCTTTGCTTCTTCTTTATGGTGCACAATTCCTTCAAGAATTTAGCATATCTAGGAATGCACTTAATCAAGTTGAGTAAAGGAATGTTTACCTCACACTTGCTGAATGTCTCAAAGATCTCCTTATCGTTCTCATACCTTCGTGTATCCTTCAGAGCTTCGGGAAAAGGTGGGATAGGCTTCGGAGTCTCCAAAGGTAATGAAGAAGGAGGAGGAGGAGGAGGAGAAGAAGAAGAAGGTAAAGAAGAAGGAGGGACAAAGGGTGTACCTGGCGGCGGGGTTCCGGCTGGGGCCGCGGCCGCGGGCGCAGCATTGTGCTGCGGCCGCTGCTCCACTGGTTTGTCGCGGCCGCTGCATGGTTGCGGCGGCCGCCGCTCTATGCAGCTGCCATCCTCCTCGTCTATAACTTCTATCTCTTCGTCCATGATTTCCTCGTCACCCTTTGGTGGTGTGGCAATCAGTTCCTTGCCACTCCTAAGCGTTATTGCACTGACATTCTCCCTGGGATTCCCAATCGTTTGCGATGGGAGCTTTCCTGAGTCATTTGCCTCTTTTGCACTTAGCAATTGAATGATTTGACTCATCTGATTCTCCAAGTTCTTACATTGTTCACCTTGGTCCAAGACTGCCTGTGCGAGGTTCTTAGTGCATATCTCTAAGTTCTTTGTGCGTTCAGCCTGGTTCGTTACGAATTGTGTGAGGGCTTGTAGTGGATTTCCATCAGATGTACTTGCCTGAGGCTGTCCTCCCTAAAGAAGGTCAAACTGTTGTTGTGGCCTTACCTGAGGTCCTCCTTGCTGATTGAAAGGTTCTTGGTAGTTCCCATAACCAGAGCCCTGCTGATAGCCTCCATTGTAGTTATTATTGCTAAAGTACCCAGGATTACCAAAGTTGCCTTGCCTAGGCCTTTGTGGAGCAAAATTCCCAATTGCATTCAACTCAACATTAGGTTCTTGCAAGGTTGAGCACATATCCATAGGATGGAATGGATCGTTGTAGGATTCACACGCTTTCAACTGCTGAGGTGCTCTGTCCACTACGAGCTTCTTGATCATCTCTTTCATCTCTGCCATATCAGTCTGTAATGCAGCCACTGGGGCATCAATAGCAAGTACACCTCTATCACGAGTGCTCTTGTTGAACTGCCTAGAGCCCTTAGAGAGCTCCTTGAACATCTCCCATGCTGCCGCTGGTGTCTTATTCAGCATGTTTCCCCCACAACAAGAATTCACCGTTCTGCGCTCCTCATCAGTAAGCCCATTAAATAAGAATAGAACCAGATCCTTTTGAGGAAAGCCATGACATGGGCAGCTAGCGCAAAGTTTCTTAAAGCGTTCAAAATACTCATAAATAGACTCCGTTGCCTGCTGCTCAATGCTGCTAATCGCCCTTTTCAAGGCGTTACGCTTAGTTGCAGGAAAGTACCTCTCTAGAAAGGTTCTCTTCATTTCAGCCCAAGTAGATATACTCCCAGGTGGTAGATAGAAGAACCACTCATTTGCATCATCCTTTAGAGAGAAAGGAAAGGCCCTCAGCTTGATTTGTTCTTTAGTGACATTCTCCGGTTTCATTCCAACCACCACAGTATGAAATTCTGATAAATGCTTGTGGGGGTCTTCCCCACTCAACCCATGGAACTTGGGTAATAGATGAATTACCCCAGATTTCAGCTCAAAATTCACTCCTTCCCCAAGTGCAGGGAATTGGATTGCCAAGGGTTGTTGTGCCAAGTCAGGAGCAGTAAGCTCCCTCAGAGTAAGATTTGCGTTGTAAGCCATCTCTGTAGTGCTTTCTCCCTGATCAGAAGTAGATTCGTGAAAGCGATCACAAGTTTCTCGCCTTAAGGAAGAAGCGGTTCTTTTGATCTCTGAATCAAATGGCAACAAAGAAGAATTAGTAGCACGGGTATGGACCATATAAGACGGTCCACACCAAAAATCAGCACAAAAACACACAAGAATCAATAAAAATCCCCGGCAACAGCGCCAAATTTGACGGAGGGGAAACCTGTCGTTAATACGTCAAAGAAAACTCAAACCTATAACTAGTATAGTAATAAGTAAGAGGTCGATCCACATGGAGATTTGTTATTCAAATGTTATTTAAGTGCCCATTAAAGTAACCAAATGAGGGGGTTGTGAAAGCAAAGCGAATTATGAAAGGCAAGAGTAAATGGTTGCGATTCAAACAATTGAGAGAAGTAGTTCTACCTACAATTTTCCACTTCATTTGGTTGAAGCGATCCTTGTAACTTCTTCTCGTTCTATTAAGTTTCCTATGAATGCCCTTTTCCCGACCTAATATAGTTACTAGCCCAATCAGTCCTAGCAACCCTTATCAATCGAACAGTCCCTAAAGAAGGATTTAACCCAATTGATAGCTTTAAGTTCAGAGATTAGCCAAGGTATTTGCAGTCCTTAAAGAGGGATTTAACAACACATTCAACTTCCTACCTATCCAATTAGTTCAATCAGCCCTAAAGGGATAAGTTTGCTACTTGGGTTAAGGTTCACAATCAGGAATCTACAAAACCCTAGCAATTGAATTGATCTAACTAGTTGGCCAGACAAGATAGAACAAAACAATAATCAACAAGCGCAAAGAAGTTGAAGCATTCAAATATAGGAAACAAGGAACGGGAATTAGAAACTCACAGTCAATCCAAATAAAGCTTCAAATTGCAGGCAGAACAGATGAGTTTAGTTCCTCATGGAAGACATCGCTCAATCTCTAAATTGTCTGATGAACGTAGAATGAAAATGAAAAGTTCTTCAAAACTAAATAACACTCGGCCTTTTAAAAGTCTAAACCGAACCTAAAATGAAAATAACAAAAACTAGGGTTTCACAAATCGAAATGCGGAAGATGACCAATGCGGCGGCCGCAGCGTAGGTGCCGCGGCCGCTGTACGCGTGTTCCATTCAGGCGCCGCTCCAGCTCCTTGCGACGGCCACTGCATGTATGCTGCGGCCGCAGCATATGCCCCGCTGCTATCATCCCGCTGCCAGAAGCTTCAGCTCCAATTCTTTGCTCTTGTTTCTTCAAGTCTCCACTATCATGCATCCCATAGTGTTCGAATCTAATATGTAACAATACTCACAAATTCGCGCAAAATCCGAACACTTCTAAAATAATCATCAGATGCACTTTAACTCTAATTCATTAACTAAATGCAACCTAACTAGCCTAAAAATGCCTATAATGCCTATCTAGGATATGCATTATCAAGACCTTACCGAGCTCGGACTCAAAACAGGGGTGGAAGAGGGCATCAGCTGCGTTCTCGGACATTCGAGCCTTCTAGTTGGCGTTGCTGCTCGTCGTGGCTTCGAGGTGGTGTGATGAAGTTGTGGTGGGCGGCTTGAAGAAGGAGGAGAAGGATTGGAGGAGGTGGTGCTCGGTTTGGTGCTCCGACAAAACAGAGGAGGGAAGGGGGGGCTGCGGCTTCAAGGGTGAAGGAAGACGGTGGCTAACGGTGGTGAGGAGCTGAGCAAAGGAGATTTCTCGGGGGGATGGTTCCTCACGGCAACAAGAGAGAGAGAGAGAGAGAGCCATAGGGTGGGTTTGGGTTTCTCTGAAATTGAAATGGGAAATGTGGGGAGTTGGGGCTGAAATTTCATAACTTCATGACAAGGAGAAGGGGGTGAAATCAGTTGGTCTTTGTGGCAAATTTCAGAATGTAGTAGCTAAGAGTAGCTAGGGGTTGTTTGTTTGCAAAAAGAAGTGGAATCAAGAAGGGAGGGAGGGATCATAGGATAGAACTTTACCTGAGAGGGTATGAGTTGGATTAGATAAGAATGGGAGAATATGACGAAATTGTGGTCCCGAGTCGGAAATTTGAATTTTCGACGTTTGGGATCCCGAATCCCGCTCTCTCGATCAATTTGTGTTTAAAAGCTGGGAGTATATCGTTATTCGAAGAAATTTTTCGGATTCCGAGAAAAAGACGGAATCGATCTTAGAAGGTTCAAGATTAGGCCGGAATTTGTTTTATGAATCTCGAGCTCGGTTTATTACATTATAGATGAGTTTATTATTTTATTATTATTATTATCATCATTATATTTTTTTAAAAAAGAACCCCATCAAATCCGTTCTAATTTTATTTTTAATTTCCTTTTTTTTCGAAAATCAAGATTTTAAAATCCGGGCCTTTACATCATCCACCTCTAAGAACAAGTCTCGTCCTCGAGACAAAAATCATTCTAAAATAGGGGATGGAGTTTGAAATAGGTGAGTCCAAGGATCATTCCATTGATCCCGTAAACACCTCATAAGTGCCCCTACGAGATTCTCACAGTATCTTCGTCGTGATCCTAATATCCCCAATTGGTCATAGCAAGAATGTGATATGGGCCCTACCATATCCTTACTCCGACTTCTCGGTTATATTATAACTCAAAAAGCATCACAGCGTCTCCACTAGGTCTTAGTAAGCAATCCATAAGTGCTCCTACAGAATGCTTGTATCCACTTCGTGGGGCGTTATAAGGTAAACTCGGGTCGGAAAGTTTAAAAAGGGTTCCTCGATTTGAATAAGATTGGTTTCAATATAGTTGAAATTCTCGGTCGCGTTCGTTCTTTCAAAATCCAAGTTAGTCCTTTTTATTACTGTTTCAAATCCTTCAAATCCAACGTTAGTCAAGCAATTTCAGTACTCAGGAGGTGGAATATTCATCCACCTCTAAGGGCTAATCCCATATTTTCTTCCTTGGTTCCAAGTTAGAATCAGGTTCTACCAATTCAGCTTCTATCATTCTATCAATTTTGATTCAAGGCATCTCATAACACAACAATCATGTAGCGCATTCAATAGCATGCCAAGTCATATCGAGAATAATCACACCCCATAACGCATCTAGTATAGCATCACACATAGTAGGATCCATCACATAGCAATGGGTCACATCATCAGGAAACCTGCATATAGCTACCGATCATAACAGACCACAACCATCACTCATCCATCATTTCTCTCAAGCCAAAATCAAACCTTATCTAGGTCTACCAGCTTGAATCCGATAATCGTCCTAAGTACCATTGCATCTTGCTTATTCTATATCGCACTCATAGATAATCTCTTTAACCTCATAACACTCGCCATCAAGTCTGAGTCCCAAACCTCATAATACTCGCCATCAAGTCTGAGTCCCAAACCTAACATTCCACCTAACCATCTAGGACCCACATCCCAGAATCCACAACCGTCCAATTACCTAATCCGCTAAGCTCAACACCTTAATCATCTACCAAGACTCCTATCAAGTACATCCTCATCCTAGATGTCCCTTACCAAATTCATTCATGCCATCTATGTCCTTAAGATTCCGCTCGACCATTATCCCTTAGAAAGAATCTCAAGTCACCTCAATATTCAAATCTTACTTCCGATACCACTAAGCATTCTCACTAACAATTCATCTCTAAAGATTAGACTCCTATCGTTAGCTTCATCAACCACATCATACTACGTCTGCAATACTCAACACAAGGTTCTTTTTCCTAAACGGTCTACACATCTCAGTACAACACAAGCGCCTCATCTCGATAGAAATACTCAACCATCTATTCTCGCCAAATTCTAACCCAGAGAACCATATAGTGCTCACTCCTAATCACGAATCATCAAGTCCCTTCTTATCCACACTTATCCCCAATGACCAATAGACATATTCAGGCCATCTAACTCCTCAGGACATCTCTGATCCGAATCGCATCTCTTCATTTCTCAAAAGTCACAATATTTTCACTTACTCCCAACTCTAATTCACTGTTCAAAATTCCACTATTCTTCCCAAATGATCACAGTCCCACAAGTCATCTCACTCTAGTTCCTTATTGTCGCATATTCCTAGTTCACCTTATAGACTACAATCCTCAATAACGACACCTTACCTCTTAATAACCTTTACTTTCAAGCATTCCCTCAGAGCATCTCTACGTTATCCTTCTTCAAAAATTTTTTTACCCAAGGTATTACAATCTATTTAAATTCCCAAAATTCCACATCCATCGGTACTCCCTATCCTCACAATCATCAGTACTTTAATATTCCCCACCTAGACTATTTCCCATACTCGTCAACCAAATATTTTACCTCTAAATCCCAATCGATCAGACCTACGATCAACCCTAACGATATCCTTTACTCAGCTATAGCCCTTTCCTCCAAAACTCGTTTGTTCCTTCCTAATGCCTTGACATTCCATTAATGCTACTCGTACCATTTACGATCGCCCTCCTATTCTAAAAATCTTCCGATCACACCTCTAATAATTCTCTCAATTACACCTCTAGCATGTATCCTCAAAACCACACGAGTACTTCCCAATTAGAGGACTCATATTTTGTGGCTTATCACAAGAACAACCTAATCCCCAAGATCTACTAATCCTTGACCGTCCTAGCCATTCAAACCTCAACGGTATCCAGAACACATTCCTTTACCAAAGTTGTTTCCACTCACATCACCTACAACCTAATCCCAAATTTCATAGTTCCTCAACCATTCCTTCAGCCAACCAACCTTAACGATACCCACAATTTATTGCTAAGCCCAATTTGTTCCTACCCACAGCACGTATAACCCACGTCTCAAGATCTACGAGTCCTCAAGAACCCTTAGTACCCTAATCTCATTGTCCTCCAAAACTAGTTCCTCAAAATCATAGTTACCGCTCCTCGTGCAACAACCTATCTATCGCTACATCCTCCTTATATGAATTCCTTGGTCAACACGCCTAGTCTACCTATCCTACAACCACTCTCTCGAAAAATTGTTGTCCTAATCCCACTTCCTACCTAAGGCCTACCTAGAAGCTCATTTGAAACCACTAACCACCATCTCCTATCAGTCTTAGAACCCGCTCGATCCCATCTAAGCTGTCGTTGCCTCCCTACATCTCTATCGCACACTATCATTGATCAATCCTACAACTCCAGTCTTTTCACCGCTCTCCGATCATTCTATCCAAGGTCCTCAGCCCTCATAATCAAGCAGGAAACAATCATGGAAATCATCACACATATCCTTCGTCAGAAGTACTATCACCCTATATGTATAACATCATCAGTACATCATCAATTATATCATACAACTCAAGGTACCCTTATAGTTAATAATATTGCGAATCATCGTACATATAGACATAATCTAGTCAAATCATCAAGTTGCATCATCCCAATGACCACAACAAGGATAACATCATATCATAACGCTTCACATTGTATGACCACAACAAGGATAACATCAGTACATCGTCAATTATATCATTTCATATCACCGGATCATGGTTCCGACAATTGAGATTCACATTGTATAGGCAAGGCATTCAGGCGATCATCATTAACTCAGAATATCACATGGTATATCATCATTGCATATCAGAACACTAAGGCATCGAAGCAATATTCACTACCATCCCAGCCTATCAATGTCAGCACATCAAAATCCTTCATCATGTCAATTCTAGAACTATCGCATAGGGTTCCAAGTCAACGGAGATAGGGGATGGAAAAGGGCGGAAAATCTGGATTCCTACAGGCTCGAATTCATATTGAGGCTAAAGACGAGACTAGAGACAAGGTTTCAACCCGAGAACGACAACGATGCCCTTATGGAAATCTATGAAGTTATAATTGCAGAAAAAAGGCATATTAATCATGAAGCATACCAGTCACATCAGGGAACACTGACATGCACCTATCTCAAAAAATAGCACGACATGCATTCGTAGAGGGAAAACATGCTCAAATCCTATATCAATGCACATGCGAGATGATCTAGCAACCTATCACCTCATGTAAGTCGATATGCCTGACGATTCTATACAAGGTATGCAGAATACAACAGTAGTCATGCGAGTTATGAAACTATTCAGGATTGAATAAACATCATAAGCATATCATGTATGATCAGTTAATCATGTTAGTTAGACACATAGGCAGGTCATATCATCCCGGAGTCGAATGCAAGCATGCTGAGGTATGCCATAACTATCCGACTAATTTGCAATGAAAAGAGTGTATAAGGGGTATCATGAATTATCTCATTTTATGACAACGATGCTCACATAACAAGGTAAGTATGGTATATAGTCATTCAATGAATCAAAATTGGAAAGCATAGGTCCTACATGACACTAGTAACACAAGGCAAGACATGAGCACTTTCGAGGTAGTCTGAATAAGTTCAACATACTAATCATGTACCATGCGTATAAGAGCTCAAGGTATAGCGTGGTGTGTGATCATGTGATGTGTCAGGTCATAGGTTCATGAAAGCATGAGAAGACACCACATAGCAGGTGAGAAATATCATGGATGTCAGATGGGTGAGCATGCTATGAGTTAATTGTAATAGAAGGCATAATAAGTAACGAGGTTAATACTAACATGCTAAGGAGACCAATTTACATGGACATACATACAATGAATAGTTGACCACACTACCATGAACCTAATTCAAAAGAGAGCAACAATCATGCAGATTTATAACATGTGACACATGCGCTCAAGCAATCATTAGCACGACAATGCAACAAGCCAAGTAAATCATATTGTGAATACAATCAACACATCCAACGCGCAATCATAGAGAGAGCCACCATTATACTCAGACAGAAATCCCTAAGGGCAATCACCGACTCATTCCCCAACTGGTTTATCACCCCGTTTCCCATGGGACACTAGTATGACTAATTTTAGTAACGTCGAAGGACACTCGTATTACTTTCCGAAAGAGGATGAAAGATTTTGTGTTTAGAATCTTGTGACAAGAAGACACGGTTCGACCATTTTAAAAATCGAGAAGGATGACTCCCTAAGGCAACTCAATCTTTAGACTCGGAATCATGACTCATTTCCCATCACGCACTCAAGTAACCTTGTATCCGATTAAACTTCCGACGCAATCAGCTTATCATCAGACAGAAGAGCTCGATAGGAGCATCAATTTTTGAGACACGGGATACGAATCAGGATAAAAAGGAATGGACACCCTTCAACCCTTATCAACACACCTATACATTTTTGCGGGATGGACGACAGAATTACGATCATTAAGGAGGTTTGAACAACAAAACGACTGTTCCACCCAAAATTGGAAACCCGACTATATAGAAATAAGGCTTCTCCGACTATCCCAGTCAGGACATACCAATCGGACTCCTAGCCTAAGCATGCAGCACTCAGCACAAAGTAGTCAACGAGGCTAATATGGTATCTTTCAAAGTTTATAAAAGCACAAAGACGATCTATGCTATCCTTCGAGGGACGGCTGACCGGAGGGGAAAATACCTCACGGCCTCCTAACCCATGCTACTCCAACCCTTGGGCTCCTTCGAGTCTTAAAAACCGGTCTGTAAAAGAAAGCTAGTATTTTGCCTACCGTTCCCCAAATTCTACATCCATAAGGGTTGTCTACTGCTTTGGTCTCTACCCACGATCCTAAAGGCCGGTTAGTCTAGGGTTAGGTCCAATTCAATTCATTTTGCCCTTTCAAAAACTTTTGAAAGCCATTTGAAAACATTGGGCCAATTTCAAAACCACTTCAACCTATCGTACTCGGTTTGCAAAACCTGGCTCTAATACCAACTTTGTAAAGGCCCGGGATTATGATTCCCGAGTTAAGTTTCGAGGGATGAAACCCCTTGATAGAATCTTACGCCCCGAGTACAGGTTGAAGGTTTGAAAGCCTAATCTAACGTTTCCAAAGTGGGATTTCATACCCAAATTCGAAGGGATCGTGGAATCCCCGGGGAAGTCCCCTGTACCTGTTGTAAGTCTAAGCGTAGGATACGAGTAGCCAGGCAAATAGCAGAATCAAAGTGTAATACAAGAGGGTGCCACAGCAGAGCCGGATCAAAACAAGATCAAAACACCCAAACTAAACCATTAATGAATTGGTGAAGTCAGAGCCTCGACTCTCTCTTGCCGCCATGTTAGACCCCGCCGTCATGAAGCCAAATCAGCAACAATGGTGATAAGCATAACGGATACCTAAAAACCTTGATAGTGGGCGGGATCAGATGATGCCCACATGGGTATGTCCCTTCATTAAGGGTGCTGGCCCCACCATATGTACACACATACGCTATACCTAATAATCATGCTTCTAGATGCAAGGCGGAATATGAACACACTAGCATGTCCCTAAGATCAAGTGTTTACTAATAATAATAAAGCCTTATCACAGAATACCAAATGGTATATCCCTCTCCTACCTCCACCCCCTTCCGATAGGGCGGTGACTGGCCAGCTCATAAATGCATTTCATTCCATCATAACAGAATCGGCCTTTAGGCCTGACCCGTAATCATATATAAGCCCGCAGGCAAATCTCGTAATCATATTCATAATATAAGTAAAGGAAGTTCCATATGACTCGATTGACTCAAGACGAGACCCCATGGGACTGGGTTGTCCTATGACCCTAGGACGACTCTAGTTACTTCACAGATAACGGTGGTTCTGTTTACATACGCATAAAGAAATAGGATGCTCAACGATCAATGCAACCTAGCAGGATACTACACGGCATGTTGATCATGAATGCAAGCACCTAGTATATCATGCACACAAGGCAGGGAATACCTATTTGATCTGAGTAAGCTCCGTAGAGACTTACTTGGAAGTGCGGAACAGCAAAAGGCAACAACTAGGTATACAGAAAGCCAACACGTCACAGATGATCACATAACACACATATACATAGTATAAATGAGTGTACTCCTAATGTTACATAAACATATAATATCACACACGAATTCATACAATGAACATGTCTCATCATTATCATTTCCTCATCACCATACGTTCATCTCATACCTCATATCTCATTATAACTCATCATCTCAACGTATTATCTTAACTCATCATCTCACTATCTCATCTCAATGTTTCATCAGGCTTTAATTCATTATCATATCATATAACATTTTTAGTAATCATGTATCATCATCTCATTTATATATAAGTGATATCCATACTCTAAGTTATATCATACTTTAATTTATCAACACATCATAGTACCATTTTAAGAACATATATCAATATTTTATCTCATAATTCACACTCAACAAGTATGTCGACATCGTATCATAGCAATATTGGTATATCATAATTTATACTCATACTTAGCTTATATACCACTTCATCATCATAAGTAACTAACAGGTATCCTTTAATAACACATCATCGCAATATCATGCTATTAGTCATACATTCATAACATCATGCCAAGTTAGTAAGGCAACCAAGTCGAATATCAAAGTTAGTCGCGAAAACCGTTTCGAAACCGAGTTAACTAGTTAGAAATTTCGATCTTGGAAAATGTTCCTCAAACCCCCTTTTTGATTCAAATTCCGAAAATACCCTTTTAAATCTCCAAGTCTCATAATATTTTATTTGTCTTAAATCACTATGATATTATATCTTTAAATCTTAATAATCATGTTTTCTATTTTAAATCTCAAATAATATTATAATATTTTAAATGTCATTTTATTAAACACTTTCAAATAATATTTTCAAACCCCTTAAAAATCCCCACTAATTTTATTTAATAAAATCAGCCCTTTATTTTATAAAATTTACATCCGACCCCTTTTATTTTCTTAAACCCAAAACCGAAATTCTTTTTACATGAAGTTGGCCCAAACTTATTTTTGTTTATAACACCCATTTCAGCCCACACAATTTAGGCCCAACCCTCTTCTTTCTTTTTTTTAGAGGAGTCGGCCCATCCTTTTATGTTGCAAGGATCTGGTGCCAGACGGGAAAAAAAAAGAGTGGGGCCGGCTGACATGGTACCTGAGGTGGAAGGTGGGCCCACAACCCCTTTCTTCTTCCTCCCTGGGATGTTCGGAAGCACAGAGCAGAGAACGAAGTTCTCTTTCGTTTCAAAGGTCGAGAAAGGAAGAAGTAGGAGGGAGGCATCACCCTCGTCAACGGCATCTCTGACCACCCAACCAACACCCGTGAACACCGAATCGACAAGAAGGAAGAAGATGAAGGGGAGTGCTCAACAGGGGTTTGCGGGGTCGTCCTTCGCCGGAGATGGAGCTCGGAGCTGCGTTCGGGCGCGTCGAGGGAGGTTCTTCATACGAGGATGCCTTGGAGGGATGTGGGTAGATTAGAGGAGGACCTTTCCTCAACTTAGAGTCGGAAGAAAAGGGGAAGGAGACCTTACCGAGCTCGGACTTGAAACAGGGGCAAAAGAGGGCATCAGTTGCGTTCTCAGACCTTCGAGCCTTCTAGGCGGCGGCCTCTCGTAGTGGCTCTGAGGTGGTGTGATGGAGTTGTGGTGGGCGGCTCGAAGAAGGAGGAGAAGGATTGGAGGAGGTGGTGCTCGGTTTGGTGCTCCGACAAAACAGAGGAGGGCGAGAGGGGGGGTTGCGGCTTCAAGGGTGAAGGAAGAGGGTGGCTAACGGTAGTGGGAGGGTGGGGAGGAGCTGAGCAAAGGAGATGTCTTGGGGGGATGGTTCCTCACGGCAACAAGAGAGAGATAGCCATAGGGTGGGTTAGGGTTTCTTTGAAATTGAAATGGGAGATGTGGGGAGTTGGGGCTGAAATGTCAGAGCTTCATGACAAGGAGAAGGGGGTGAAATCAGTTGGTCTTTGGGGCAAATTTCAAAATGTAGTAGCTAGGAGTAGCTAGGGATTGTTTGTTTGCAAAAAGAAGTGGAAACAAGAAGGGAGGGAGGGATCATAGGATAGAACTTTACCTAGGGGTGGGCGCGGGACGGGACGGGACGAGGTAGTCCCGCATCCCGTCCCGTGTAATTTTACGGGATAAGACCGGGACTGGGACGGGACGGGTCTTTTTTTCAAATAAAAAAGATTATACAAAAATAAAAAATTTCATGTATATTTTGCGATTTTCAAAGACATAACATATATAAATCTATATTTTTTTTCATATTTTATGGGTTCCCCTATATACATACATATAAGTGTGTGTATACACACCGATCAGCATTACAATGTAGACACGTACACACCATGAACATTATAATGTGTGTGTGTGTATATATATAGACGTACACAATGTATATTGGATTTTTTTTTATAACCACTGTATATTTAATCTAATATATATACTATATATATTATACATAATATACTATAATACATTATTTAATACATAATATATATATTATGTATTACATTGTTTTTTTTGGTAAGTATATATATACTATTATGCATGTATAATATACTACTGTAATGCATTATAGTTTATATATATATAACTATAATGCATCATTGTATATACACTGCATAATATGTATTATATATAATAATACATATTTACCTTATTTTATTTATCTTTATATGTATATGCGGGATGGGACGGGATTTGCGGGATTGAAACAGGTCGTCCCGCATTCCGTCCCGCATAATTTTTGCGGGACGGGACCTGGATTTGCAGGATTTGTGCCCACCCCTGTCTTTACCCAAATGAGAGGGTATGAGTTAGATTAGATAAGAATGGGAGAATATGACGGAATTGTGGCCCCGAGTCGAAAATTTGAATTTCCGAGGTTTGAGATCCCGAATCCCGCTCTCTCGATCAATTTGTGTTTAAAAGCCGGGAGTATATCGTTATCCGAAGAAATTTTTGGGATTCTGAGAAAAAGACGGAATCGATCTTAGAATGTTCAAGATTGGGCCGAAATTTGTTTTATGAATCTCGAGTTCAGTTTATTAAATTAAAGATGAGTTTATTATTTTATTAT
Organism: Persicaria maculosa; assembly: GCA_963922045.1. NCBI lineage: Eukaryota > Viridiplantae > Streptophyta > Magnoliopsida > Caryophyllales > Polygonaceae > Persicaria > Persicaria maculosa. Next base: position 754,515 of record OY998268.1, read on the forward strand.
TATTATTATCATTATTATATAATTATTATTTTTTAAAATAGAACCCTATCAAATTCGTTCTAATTTTATTTTTATTTTCTTTTTTTTTCCAAAAATCAAGATTTTAAAATCCGGGTCTTTACATTATTAGTCTGCCCCCCAAAGCCACCTTGGTTGAAAAGGGACTTAGATTCCATGGAAGTTTGGTTACATCGTCTGCAAACAAAAGATTTTCAATTATTGCCTTTGATATTGTATGCCAAGCTTTCCATTATCCTTGACTAGCTTTCAAGTGTGGCTTGACCTACATCTTGCAAAGAATAACTTTAACCAAGCTAAGGATAATCAACTTCTATCAAGTTGAGAATATAAACATAATTAAGAAAGTGGTCAGGTAGCCAGCAAGTATCTTATTTCTTGCACTACTTGCATAAGGACAATCAAAAGATATTTGAGATCATAAACACAACAATATAAAAATGACAAGATAACCATCCCAATAACAAGAATCTTTCAGAAATAAAATCACCTTAAAATAACTTAAATTCACCAAATTTTGACATAATTATCGCATCGACAACTTGACCATTAATAATTTGATCAAGTCAGCTTATCTTGTTGTACTGAATCTTGCTCATACCAGGAAACTGAAGTTTAAGACTCTTTAAAAGAGTCTCAACGCGTTGTGTAAGGACTTGGCTCGTATTATGGTTACAAAATAGGGCCTTTCATCTTTCCATCTCACTTGGATCTTTTATACTTTGAGAGGTTTGTGTGTCTTCTCACATCTTTGTCTCTACAAGTGCATAACTGCCTCTACCCTATTTGCATCTTTCAAATTTTGATGTTTGGAAGAAAGGTTCATGCAATTAAAAATGCAGTGAGAACTGCTTAGATTTTAGGTACCGATATATGACATCTCCTAGACACTCCTTCCCCTTTTGCAGACACAAATACTTAATTAAGATAATAAATATTGTATGAGCTAATTAAATCAATTCAATATTTGTTAAGTTCATAAATAAAATAAGATACTATAATAATCATGAAATATCAACCTTAACACTACTAAAAAAAGGATTTAGCAACGGATTGTTAGCCACGAATGTTAGGCGACGCTATCTTTGTGGCCAATAGCAATGACATTGGCGACGACTGTTAACAACTGTGGCTATATTCATGGCTGTTGTAAAGGCTCGGTTTTTAAAATCATAATTTTCAAATAAAGGAAATTACAAATGGATTTAAATCGGGTGTTTCAAGAAAAACTTATCCTCAAACTAACAACTCGAGTTTAAAACTCATAGAACGGATTTCCGACCTAAAATCAAATCTTGGAAACTAATTTGACATGGCGACAGCATTTCTCAAATTTTTAAAAATTCTAATTTATCAAGAGAGCAGAAATTGAGAAACTAACTCTCGGGAACTAACTTCGGGATTCGAAATTCGCGTTTTCGGGATTTAAACTCCCGCTCTACCTTGTCCTCACCCAAATCCGAAAATCAGCCCTCTCCATAACCCATGTTGGAGCCAAAATTTGGAGCCTTGAGCCAATTTAAAATTGGTCAAAGATGCCATTTCCCCATTTAGAGAAACACCCACAAATGCTTTCTTCTTCAACCCATGCTTGCCTCCCCTTTATGGGTAATGAGACAACACAATTTGCATCTCTCTTGACTCCATCCGAAAAGCCCCTTTTATGCACTCTTCTCAGTAATAAAAATCAGATTCATTAGCCTCTCTTACTCACCACACAAATTAAAACACAATCCTAACCAAGAAACACAAAAAACCTTATCCTTTCACTTTCTCTTCTCCCTTCTTTCTCCCATGTCGTGTGAAACAAGAGCCCAAGGCTCCTCTTTTCCCAGCTGAGCACAATCCCAAACACCACCATGACCGCCCTGAAGGAATTGTGTCCTTTAATTTAATGTGAAATGACTAAACATGGAATAGGACGATTGATAGAGATATACAATCCGATTATTTTAGGAGTCGTAGTGCTTTGCTAGAAGCCAACTGCGATTAATAGGATTAAACGGTTTAGTTCCATAGCTGTTATAAACGGGTCCTATGAGGTCACACACATTGAGTTGACGGACTAGATCAAAGGGAATGATGATTGATATTAATATTTATATTGTATAATATTAATATATATATATATATATCCATATTATTTATTTGTGAAATAATTAATTAGTGGAGATTAATTAAGAAGGTTTATTAAGGGTTATACTTCTACATTCTACGTGTGAGAATGTGTAATGCTTGTAACTCCTCCTAATTGATTGCACAAAAGGAGTTTTGTTTATTTGCAAAACCGTGGGTGTGTATAAAGACAATGTAATTAGCAAAGAGATGGAGAGCTCTTGAAATACACACACGCTTCAAAAGAGCAAGAAACAAAAAGCAACAGTTGCTAATTTTTCTAAGCTATACGGAGCAACTACGGTAGCGGTAGCAATAGAAGAGAAAAATCAAAGTGTTGATTTGCTAACCACAATCGTCTTCCAAGCAATTTGATTGCTAGCCTTTCGATCTTCGCCCTAGCAGTCAAAGACAAAGGAGATCTAGACCGGGCTCGTGTGGACCGATTAGAGGAGCAACACGTGGGGCTCTCATTCTCTTCCAATTCCATCCAGATTCGATCCGGTTCACGCATCAAGAGGTATCTCCTATGAACAATGATTGATCTATCGTTTATGCATGAAGATCCTTACGATTAGATGCTTAGATATGATCTGAAATTCCGCTTAACGCATCTAATTATCCTTCAATTGATATCAGAGCATCTTGCATAAATTGATACGATCAATAGATTAATTGTTAATTTTTGATATGATAAATAGATTAATTGTTAATTTTTGATGCGAATCTTGATTTAATTGGTGGTAAATATGATATGGATTATTTTGTTAGATCAAAATTTAGATTTTGATTGATTGGTTTGATTTAAATTGTATGATAAATATTATTTATTTAAGAAATAAATAATAAATGTTATTTATTTGTGAAATAAATAATTACATAAATTATTTATTGTTGTGAATAACCCTTTGGTCTTACCTAAATAAATGATTCTGAATTAATTTAGATTAATGAGATCGGAGTTACAAAGGGAAAAAGACTAGTAAAGGTTGCTAATAAATGAAAATGAGTTTTCAATTTTGGGTTTGACTCACATAAGGAGATGTAAAGGAAAAATGTTTTGTTTTTGTGAGACACAACAAAAGGCATACGTAAAGCATAAGTGAGAAAGTTGTTCTCGGTTCAATCACATTGCTTCAGATTATCATTCAATTTAAATTATATGATATGATAACAGGGAATTACGGATCATAAAATTGAATTGGATTTGATCCGATTCGATTTTATGATTTTTCGTTGCCAACTCGCAGGCCAACCACCATACAAGCCGAACTGGGTTCGAGTCTGGGTTAAGTCGAGTATGACTCGATATGGGCCGACCCGAGTATGACTCGGCATGGTCCGGTCTAAGAGGCTATATATTTCCAATCATATAAATTTTCTAATAAATGGAATTAAATGATTAATATTGATTAATGCCATATAAGGATTTGTATTTAAATTAAGATATTATTTTGCGTGATTTTATATTATGATATAAATTGCTTGCATAAGGTGACTATTATGGCCCATAAATAAGATCAGCGCATCGTTATGTATTTTTGTACACGATCTGCGTATCGTTATGTATTTTTGTAATTTATTTCAGTAATTAGATTATTATAAAAATATTGTAAATAATACAAGAAGACAAGAAGACATAAGAAGTTCTACGATGGAGATCCATGAAGGATGCGAGGGTGGAAACCCATGAAGATTAGATCTTTATTTTATGCATCGTAGGGGCCATACTAGGATCACAATTTACTTCATTTTGAATGCTTTATTTTAAGTCTTTATATTGCTTTTTATTTATGACATTTTTTCACTTATAAATAAAAGACAAATAAAAGACTTAAGTTCCTAAGGTAATTGGGGCAATGCCTTTCCATATCATAACCCATTAAGTTCTGGATTTTTGGTTAGATGGGCTTCACAAAAGTGAGGGTGTCTTTCCAAAATCTTGGGCTAATGAGGGTGAATCTATACGAGCGTTCATAAACCTTGATATGGTTGTACCCAACAAGAGACCAAAAGGCAAAGTTTTGGATCTTGAGGCATGGGGATGATTTTACATTGGATGTGGATCATCAACCAAGAATTATAAGGAGTTATAATTAGTAATTGTTACTTACCTTGAGCACACAAGACTTAAGGCAGTGCAAAAGTACGTTGGGTCTTGTCTGTAATGGGATCTTGGAATCATTTTATTCATAAGGAACGATAACAACTTGAATAAAATGCGCATTTACTTAATTTTAAAGGTGTTTAATTTTTAAGTAATTTGCATTTCGAATATAAACTGATTTCTATGTCACTGCCTTTTATATAGGCATTATGTCTAATGATAACTTGAATTTCACCCCGCGCTCAATAGTTGAGAAAAACAAATTGAATGGAACAAACTTTCTCGATTGGGAAAGGAATATGAGAATTGTTCTCAGGTCTGAAGGGCGTGAGGACGTCCTAACAAACCCTATCCCTACTATTATTGATGCCTCATCGGATGAGGAGATAGTTAGAGAAATGGAGTTAAGGAGTGATTCGTTACCTGTCACTTGTTTGACGCTTGCAAGCATGGAACCTAACCTTCAAAAGAGGTTTGAATATCAGGATGCCTACTCTATCATCACCAACCTGAAAATGTTATTTCAGGCACAAGTAAGGATTGAATGATATGAAACTCACAAGGCTATACTGGATAGCAAGCTTGTGAAGGGAAAGCTAGTAGGTCCCCATGTGTTTAACATGATCGGTCTTTTTAGCCGTATGGAGACACTGTGCACCCCATATGACCAAGAGTTGGCCACGGATATCGTCTTGCACTCCTTACATGATGGCTTTGCCTCATTCAGGATGAACTATCATATGTATGGTATTAAGAAAAATCTGAATGAACTCCATGGTATGCTCAAAGCTGTTGAGCAAAATACTCCCACAGACAACAAGAAGGAAGTTCTTAATGTCAATAGAGGGAAAGGGTTCAAGAAGGTAGCCAAGAACAAGAACAATACCCAAGGGAAAGGCAAGGAAGTTGCAAAACCTAAGGGTGGTAAGAAGCCAAGGGTGGCTACAGACCATGATTGTTTCTACTGTAAGGCTAAGGGACACTGGAAAAGAAATTGTCCCAAGTACCTGGAAGACAAGAAGAATGGGACTTTGAGTTCCAACACTTCAGGTATTTATGTTATTGAATTAATGTCAACCAATGTCCTCACATTAGATAATGGTCCTACCTGGGTATTAGATACCGCATGTGGTGCTCACATTATTTCAAATGTTCAGGGACTAAGTAATAGGAGACAAGTGAAGAAAGGGGAGATAGACCTACGCGTCGGAAATGGAGCAAGTGTTGTTGCACTTGTCGTAGGAGATTTTAGTTTATCTCGTCCTTCTGGTTTAATGTTAGAACTGAATAATTGTTATTTTGAATCTAGCATTAAAAAGAACCTTGTTTCGGTTGCAGTAATTTATTCTGAAGGTTTTAATTTTGGCACTACAAATGAAGGTATAATTATTCACAAGAATGATATCTTCTATGCTCGTGCTCAAGATATTCATGGAATATTTGTATTTGACCTTAAAACAGAATCTTATAACATAAACACAAAAAGGCAAAAATCAAATAAGTTGAGTGAAGCCTACCTATGACACTGTCGTTTGGGTCACATCAATTTAGACCGCATGAAGAAGCTTCATAAAGATGGACTTCTAAAAGATGTGGATTGTGAATCCATTGATACATGTGAGTCATATTTGATGGGAAAGATGACAAGGTCACCTTTCAAAGGAACAAATGAAAGGGCTACTGAACTATTGGGCATTATACATATTGATGTGTGTGGGCCAATGAGTACATAAGCTAGAGGTGGTTATAGATACTTAATCACATAAATCGGAATCCTTTGAATAGTTCAAGGAATTTCAATATGAGATAGAGACTCAAACTAGCAAGAAAATAAAAGCACTTCGATCAGATCGTGGTGGTGAGTCTTGAGCCATGAATTTGATCATCATTTGAAAAACTGTGGGATTATAATACAATTATCTACTCCAGAAACACCACAGTTTAAAAGTGTGTCTGAAAGGAGAAGTCAAACCTTGTTAGACATGGTTCGGTTAATGATGAGTTTTGCTGAGCTTCCGGTATCCTTCTGGGGATATGCCCTCACAACTGCCGTACTTACACTAAACAAGACTCCGTCTGGAGATATAGACAAAACTCCATATGAGATATGGACTGGAAAGGTTCCAAAATTGTCTTTTATGAAGATATGGGGATGTGAAGCTTATGTAAAGCGTTTACAAACTGATAAGCTTGCCCCAAATCAGATAAATGCTATTTTATAGGTTATCCAAAAGAGCGTTTTGGATACTACTTCTACAATCCCACTGAGCAAAAGGTGTTTGTTGCAAGGGATAGTGTCTTTTTGGAAAGAGAGTTTATTTCCAATAAGTCAAGTGGGAGAAATATTCATCTTGAACCAGTTCATGATGAAGAGCAATAAACTCAACAATAAGATGACATAGATGATGTCGAGGATGAGTTGATGGTTTTGGAAGGCCCAGGGCCCCAAATTATCCAAGAACCAGAGCAAGAGGATCAACAAAAAGTTGTGGAAACTGTTCCAACTCCAGTTGTTGAACCAGTTGAACCCACTCGTGGATCAGATATGCTAAGGGTACAACCAAGACGTTATAATGATTTCATCTTGAATGTAAACCTTGATGTTCTTTTGGTAGAACATGATAAGCCTAATACCTATAAGCAAGCAACGACGAGACCAGACTCCAAAGAAATGGCTTGAGGCCATGAGATCTGAAATGGATTCAATGTTTGAAAATCAAGTGTGGGACTTGATAGATTTTCCAGATGGGGTAAAACCCATAGGGAGCAAATGGTTTTTCAAACTCAAGACAGATAAGGATGGAAAGGTATCTGTATACAAAGCAAAATTAGTTGCCAAAGGTTTTAAGCAGATTCATGGTATAGACTATGATGAGACCTTTTCATCATTTGCCATGATAAGATCCATTAGGATAATCCTTTCTATTGCCGCTTATTATGATGATGAGATTTGGTAAATGGATATCAAAACCGCCTTCCTGAATGGATTCTTGGAAGAGGATGTGTACATGACACAACCAGAGGGTTTTGAAGATCCAAGTGATGCTGGGAAGGTATGCAAGCTTAAGAGGTCTATATACGACTTAAGCAAGCATTCAGGAGTTGGAACTTTTGATTTGATGAAAAGATCAAAGAGTTTGATTCATCTTATGCGAAGAGGAACCTTGTGTATACAAGAAGTTTAGTGGGAGTAAAGTGGTGTTCCTAGTCTTGTATGTACGTGGATGACATACTACTCATTGGGAATGGTATTCCGATGCTATTTTCCGTTAAGGAATGGCTGAAGAAATGTTTCTCAATGAAAGACTTGGGAGATGCATAATATATACTTGGAATAAAGATCTATATATACATATAGATCTAATAGATTGCTTAGATTGAATCACGGAACTTATATAGATAAGATTCTTAACAGACTCAATATGCAAGATTCCAATAAAGGGTTTTTACCTGTGTCATGGTGTGTACACGACCTGATGTTGCATTTGGTTTGAGCATGTGTAGCAAATACCAATCGATTCCATGAGAGGCACACTAGTGTGGAGCTAAGAACATCCTGAAATACTTGAGAAGAACCAAGGATGATTTCTTAAGGGTGATGACAAGTTGATCGTACATCTTATGAGAAAGTATCACCTTATTTGACATTAAGATGTGTAAGGTGCATACAAATGACAATATTGCAAATCCATTGGCGAAGCTTATGCCTAAGCCCAAGCATGATGGTCATATTAGGGTTCAGGGTCTCAAAAACATTGGAGAATGGCTTTGAGATTGATTTCTATTACATTTATATGTTGAGAGTATTAGACACTAAGTTTATGTTTGACTAGATGATATATGTGTCATCTTTATTTATACATTGTTTTGAACAATGATAAATAAAATGTCCAAATAATTAATAGTTCGCAAATGGGCTTATCTTAAGTGTTCTGGTAAATGAAACCCCATTAAGTGAAATGCAGTTATGAATTATTGAAAGTCCGTAGTCTGAAATCATCAAATTGGACAGAGGTGATTTTATTAATGACTATATTGTAAGTTGACTGATAGCGCCGGGTTTCATGGGCTATAGGGACATGGAGATGTCTAGTCAATTATATATATATATATATGTATGTATGTATGTATGTATGTATGAATGATACATATAGGACAGACCCACCTTAAGACTCTACAAAAGGGATTGCAGAGTTTTAAGTTAAACCATGATTAGTAGATTCCTTAGACATAAGTATGTTATGATCTCTCTTGATGATTGATATTTCTTTGACACGGCTAAACGCTTTCCGTAATAGGGAGTTATAAAGGTCGTAGTTGGGATTGCCAAAAGTTGAGTGGGAGTCATAGTCATACAAGAATGGAGATGTCCTCCTTCTTCATGCATACTGTGATGCATCGAAAAGGAATGGTGTCTAGGCCACTTGAAGAGCAAGAACTGAAAATGCATGGCCATGCTCGGATGGATTATTGGTAATCATCTGTTTATTTGACAGTTCAAACTCGGAGTTCAAGAAACATATTTGATAATAGATATGAATGTCACCATATCATCAAATAAGACATTAAGAGACATGGGTATCTTATATTGCACACTTGTTTAAGGACAAGTGGGAGATTGAAGGAATTGTGTCCTTTAATTTAATGTGCAATGACTAAACATGGAATGGGACGATTGATAGAGATATACAATCCGATTATTTTAGGAATCGTAGTGCTTTGCTAGAAGCCAACTGCGATTAATAGGATTAAACGGTTTAGTTCCATGGCTATTCTAAACGGGTCCTATGAGGTCACACACATTGAGTTGACGGACTAGATCAACGGGAATGATGGTTGATATTAATATTTATATTGTATAATATTAATGTATATATATATATATCCATATTATTTATTTGTGAAATAATTAATTAGTGGAGATTAATTAGGAAGGTTGATTAAGGGTTATACTTCTACATTCTACGTGTGAGAATGTGTAATGGTTGTAACTCCTCCTAATTGATTGCACAAAAGGGGTTTTGTTTATTTGCAAAATCGTGGGTGTGTATAAAGACAATGTAATTAGCAAAGAGATGGAGAGCTCTTGAAATACACACACACTTCAAAAGAGCAAGAAACAAAAAGCAACAGTTGCTAATTTTTCTAAGCTCTACGGAGCAACTACGGTAGCGGTAGCAATAGAAGAGAAAAATCAAAGTGTTGATTTGCTAACCACAATCGTCTTCCAAGCAATTTGATTGCTAGCCTTTCGATCTTCGTCTTAGCAGTCGAAGACCAAGGAGATCTAGACCGGGTTCGTGTGGACCGATTAGAGGAGCAACACGTGGGGCTCTCATTCTCTTCCGATTCCATCCAGATTCGATCCGGTTCACGCATCAAGAGGTATCTCTTATGAACAATGATTGATCTATCATTTATGCATGAAGATCCTTACGATTAGATGTTTAGATATGATCTGAAATTCCGCTTAACGCATCTAATTATCCTTCAAGCCCCAACAACATCCTCCCTCCTCCTTCCTTTCATTAAAACGCTAAGGACCACCAAACAAAGCTCTCTAGGTCACTTCCTCCATGTTTGAGTTCAAGGAAGGCCAAGCTAGTACCTTTCCCCCTCTCTCCTTCAATGGCCAGCAACAGCAGCTCCACCATCACATCCTTGACGTCCTCCAAGCATCGGAATAAGCTCAACCGCCCTGAGAAGCCCCAAGCAGTCCTAGACGACCCAAACTCACTGTTTTCAGTTTTTGGAGAGTTAAAGGCTAGTTTTTCCCTCTCTTCACCTTCTAATAACTCCAAGGTTACACCTTTAACACCCTTTAACAATCCTGGGCACCCTCGCACAAGAACGAGCCCAATCGGAGCCCAGATAAAGATTCTAGAGCAAACCGAAGGAGAAGAATAACTTTGGGTGAGCATCCTCATTTCTCTCGATTTTTCGTGTCATTTTTGTGCTATGTCTTGGAAGGTGTTATAAATGGGTTTTAAAATGAATGACTGGATGGATGAACTTTGTTTTCAAAAAGGTATTTGAGAGATGTTTTCAAGGGCAGGAAAATCCATTTAACTACTTTAAAAAGGGGTTGTTTTGGAAGACAAACTTAAACTAACTTGGGAACCTCTTGCTTGGACTAACTCTTCGAGTAATTATGATATGTTGTGATATGCTATGATATATTGTGATGTGTGATATGGGTATCTGACTTGATAATGATATGTGTGTAAGATAATGTTATGATGATATGTGATATATGAATGCAAGCATGCTTATTGATATGATCTTAAGCATGATATGATACATGAGGATGTGAGTATAAATGTAAGTTATATTACGAATATGTTATGATATGAACTTATCTTAAATCATGTCTTATGTGAGATTTTGACTTGATGAATATGAAAGTATGATGTATATATGAATTGACTATGATGTGCTATAGGAGTATGAATATGATCAATGATTATGAAGCATGCAATGTTATATGGCCTATGAGATGTTACTATATGTTGAACTTATATGATGATGAGCATGGTTGGTACTTGATGAGCTATATGAGGTTGTGATATGAAATGCGAGATGGTATATGATGTTTGATGAGAGGAATTGGGAATATGATTATGGGACTTTCGATATGTGGAATTATGTGAAGTCGTGTGTGCTTGGATGTTTGAATAGATAGACTTATACTTTGATTATGACTATTAGGTGACTTTGAACTGTATGATTGCTACAATGATGTTCTGCACTGCCAAGTAAGTACCCTCGGGGCTTACTTAGATTGATCAGACCTATCCCTGCATATATGTGCATGATGTACTAGGTGCTGCATTTCATAATAGCATGCCATGTAGTATCTTACTAGGTTGCATTAACGTATGATCATACTTATTCTTTATATGTTTGTAAACAGAACGGTCGTTATATGTGAAGTTAACTAGAGTCGTTGCTAGGGTCATATGACAACCCAGTCCCATCGGGTCTTGTCCTAAGTCATATGAGTCATGAGCAACACCTTATTACTATTACGAGCATGATGATGCTTATGACCATGATGATAATATATATGAATTTGAAATGGAATGCATTCATTAGCTGGTCAGTCTCCGCCCTATCGGGAAGGGGGTGGAGGTAGGAGAGGGATATGCCACTTGGAATTCTGTGTTAGGGCCCTATTTATTATCCTGCATATATATAAAATGCGAGCATGTCTTGTAAAGACTGAATGTATATTTTATATATATATTATATTATTATTTTAATTAAATATGTTAGTATTTATTTCAATTTGTAAAAGTGGAACAAAAACCCGTCCTCGAGCATCAAGTTTCGATTTAAAATCATTCCGGCATCAATTTAAATTAGGATTTTTGACGGGATTTGATTTTCGACATCGAGTCCGAGTACTAATAAAAATTAAATTGAGCTACGAGTATTGATTGAATTTTATTTAATTTTCGATTATCTGGAATTAAAAGTTTAATTAAATTCGATTTAGTCGGGATCGTTCGGGCGAGCTGGTTTCGGGATATTTTTCGGGTTCAAAATATCTTGTGGGAACCTCTTTTATTCCCTATTTTATTTTACCTTTTTCCTTATTCTCTCTCTCTCTCTCTCTCTCTCTCTCTCTCGGCAGCTTGCCTGCAATCACAACACATTCAGACATTGCAAGTTGCAATGGTCCCCCTCCCTCCTCCCTCTCCCTTCCACTTGCCTTCTGCAGCCAACTGCACCACCCCTCCCTCTTTTTGTTGTAAACCCAGACAACCCACCCTCCCCTTTCATTTTGGGTTCAAACTCAAACACTCTCCCATCTCCCATATCACCTCTCTCCATTCTCCATCTCTTTCCTTTTTCCTCCCGACCACACCTCATCACCACCTTCACCTTCATCTCCCTCTGTTCCTGAGCGCATCCGAGGCCACCGGGAGCTGCCTCCGTTTTCGGCGACGTCGACGAGCCGCCAGGAGCAGCGGAGCCGCAGCCTCCATCCTTCTCCTCTGTTCTGCCGAGGAGCCACCACACCTCCCCTCCATTGGAGTTCAAGCGATGGCCTGACCATCTTCGGACTCCGAAGAGTCAAGGTCGAGCCGAGCAGCAACCTAGCAGCAGCAGAAGCCACCAGGAGATCCCTGGAGTTGCCGGCGCCGTCTCCCCGTGGACACCTCCCCTGTTTTCGATATCGCTTTGGTAAGCCACTTCATCCCTTCCTTCTGCTCTGAACCTCCATAAAAACCCACCTTTGACATCCCATTGTCTTCCTTGGCCAAGAACTCTTCGATTCCGACTCCGACGAAGCCGAACGGAGCTTTGAGCGTCTCCAACGAGCCCTCACATCCGAATCTAATCCTCTCGGTGAGCCTCTTTCCTCCCTCTCCTTTAATCATTTTTTTTGCCTGGGTTGAGTCGGGCCTTGAAAGGTAACGCCGGCCGGACCTATTTCTTCTTCCTCCTCGTTGTTTTCTCCTCCGGCGGGACAGAGCTCTGCTGAGCTTGAAGGAGGTGGAGCCCTCTTTCTTTCTTGTTGGGTTGGGCTGACCCGAAACCCTTACGGATTATATTACTTTGCAAAATCCGGATCCCCCTCCCTTCTCTTGTTGATTCTTCCGGGTGGGGTCGTGGGCCCATCTTCTTTTATTTTATTTTGATGGTCCGGTTGGGCTTTCGGGTTGGGGTTGAAATCCGGGTCATGGGCTGGGTTTGGCTGGGTTTAGACTTTTGGGCTACATAATGTTGTTGTTGTATTATGTTGAGTTTAAGTATGCATTTTATACTATTATACATAGATATATGCAATGATTTGTAATTTTTTCTTGCTTAGTCTTTTATTATAATTATTATATCCTGGGATTTTGGTGAGATAATTATATTTTTGGAAATTAGTATATATTATAAAAGTGTTTAAAAGTAGTATTAATTGGATTATTTATATATGATGTTATTTAGTGATGTTATAAAAAGAATTAATGATGCTGTTTTATTAAAATGGGTTATTAAAATGGATTTGATTTTCGTAAATTTTTATATTTAAATAGTAATTGGAGGGTGTTATTAAATGTTGTTTTAGAAACGTGATTTTAGAAATTGTGAAGTGATTGTTGGTTTTGATTTGTATATATGATTTGTGAACATAGGATTATTTTGATGATTAAATATTGGAATTATTTATATAATGTTTTTGAAATCAGAAACATGCCGGAATGCTTTCTATAATGTGATTTTGGGAAATTGGTTTTAAGGCCTAAGTGTTTAATGTTGGGATTTGGATAAGCGAATTTAAAAGAATTGTTTGATTTTCTAAGTTGAGTTCTTTGAGAGAATTATTTTGGAACTGAGATGACGAGATGAGATGAACATGAAATGAGATATGGTTTGTGATGAAATGAGATGGAATAATCTGAAATGGGATATGAGACGAGATATGAATGATAGTTAGGGGCGCCTTGTATGAAATAGGTAGACTTATGCATTTGTATGTTATTAGGTGTTTGTGAATGTTGGACGTTGCTTGCTATCGGTGATTCATTTCTTGGATTCTGCTCTGCCTTGTTCTCTGCTGTTCGGCTTATTCAGGTAAGTTCCTTTATGGGCTTACTCAGATTCGAAAGAGATTACCGGCTTGTGAATGTATGACATACTAGGTGTTGCATAAGCATTAAAGCATGCCATGTAGTATCATGCTAGGTTGCACTTGTGATTGAGCATTCTATTTCTTTACGCGTATGAAACAGAACGGCCGTATCTGTGATAGTCACAGAGTCTTTGCTAGGGTCATAGGGTAGCCCAGCCCCATCGGGTGCCCTGAGTCTATCGAGTCGATATGAGCATGATGATAGCCCAGCACCATCGGGCATGATTTATTTATTTTAATTTATGTTATGATGATGAGATATGATGATGAGATATGATATGCTATAGCATCGAACCGGCCGGTCTCTGCACTAACGGAAAGGGGTGCAGAGGTAGGAGAGGGATATGCCACTTGGCATTCTTTGGGCGCCTTTACAGTTATTTCTCGCATATTGCAAATTAGGATCATGCTAGTGTGATTTAATTTACGCATCTGCATCATCATTATTATTAGCGTATGTGTATGTTCGCTTGTTGGACAGAGCGTGTTGGGGCCTCGGTCTGACCCCACTCGCACCCATTGTTTTTAGGTATGATTGCTCTCTGTTTATATGGCGTGGGAAAGTCCCTCGACGATTGCAAAGAAATCTGTCTAACCCCGCTAATCTGGCCATCCGATTTTTGAATTATGTTTTGGTTTTGACCCGGCCTTGCCGTGGCTTTTGTATCTAAATGATATTTCCACTTCACTTTCGTTTAAACTGAATTTATGAAACCTCGATTGATTAGAGGTTTGAAACCTCGACCCGTACCTGAATTGCAACATCCGAACGAAGGTATCTGATGTGCGCGCAAATTGCCATATTTTCTATGCACATATGAATTCATTTTGTTGTCTTTTGCATGCACATTAATGGGAAAACATGGGAATGGTGTAGTTTATGCTTAAATGTCAAATATATGGGTTTGCACGAGTTTCCATGTGATTTCGCAGAAAACAGGATAAAAATGGATGAATTCAGCAGAGCGGAAAAGGAACTCGAAGTCTTCTGAAGAGGTCGAAATCGACTGAAGACCTCGACATCGAGTACATCGAGACATAAGAATCGAGCAGAAAGAAAACAGAACATCTCGACACAGAAGAGGTCGATATCGACGTCTGGGGGTCGATATCGATGCTGTCAGATAGACCAAGTTGATAGAAGTCGAGATAAGATTTTGGAGGGGTCGATATCGAGGTCCAAGGGTCGATATCGACCATGCCAGCAGAGGAATTCGACTCCGATTTTGATAGAATTACATCCAATGCTTGCAATATCTATCCAAAGGTCGAGATTTCCTATCATCAACATCAGATTTATCATGAGGAGGCTGATTTCACCATGAAGTTTTAGCTTTTACTTTTTATTTATTTATTTATTTATCATAGAGAATAAAGATAAGGTTTCGAGTCCTTGCCGACATCTACAAATAGAAGCCAATAGGGCTGAGTTTAGGAATTCAATTTTAAAAAAGGAAGAAGATTCCGAATTCAGTTGCAATAGAGAGAGAGAGAGAGAGTGGCCGAGTGGAGTTGTAAAGCGAGAGCGGAGTGGCTTGTTCGGTTGTACTTTCTTTCGGAGTTTTAATTCAAAGTAGCTTTCTTTCAATAACAATGATGATGATGTGCATGATGAGGAGCGAGTAGTCAACCCACTTCTAGGGTCGGGGTGAGCCCGACGATAGCAATGTGAGGTAAGTGCATCAAAGGTATGACTTTTATGCGATCCCGTCTTCTACCCCATGCATGATCCTTCGCGAAAGTTAGGGAGATTCATTATTTGCATTATTGAAGCGAAAGCCACTCGTATTGCGAACTTGAATACTCATGAATTGGATAGTAACTCTTAGGAAGTATGCGAAAGCCTCTAATCACTTAAGTGTTGATAACGAAAGTTATTTGACGGAAATACATGAAAGTTCATATTTTTAGCATGAAACTTGCATTGTTATCGTTGTGGCATAAAACCCCGACTTTGGAAGCCTTTTAATTAATTAAATTCTTCATAAAAGTCTTAGTTTTATTTCTGTTCATCTTCCCTCTCCATTCTATTTTCTTCGGATCCTTTTCCGACAAATTGGTTACAAAAACAGTTTCTGTGACAAGCGTCGAAATCGACTTTAAGGGTCGATATCGAGTACTAACATCGATATCGAGGTCTCTGCTCGATGTCGACTTGCTGTTTTGTCTTCTGCAGGAACTGCGCTAGGAAATCGACCAGAACTGAGGTCGATATCGACCAGTATACTCGATATCGAGTGTCTGCTGAGGTCGAAAGCATTGATCGTGAGTACAACAAAGGAAGCGCTGACCTACCTCCTCGTGGATTCGATCCTGAATTACCCTACTACTACAAGGGAGGGGATTCTTGTATTATTTGTTTGGGACAGGGAGATAGTCTAGTTGTGCTTATTTTATTCTCCTATTTTACATACACCTCCCCCTACTAGCGAACAAATTGGCGCCGTTGCCGGGGAGGAAATCAATCGCCGCCTAAGTTAATCACGATCTTTCTCTAAGCTTATTTTGCAGGTTTATGCGACGTTCTGATCGCGGACCTATCCTGGAACCAATTGACGAGCCTGAACGTTTCTACCATCTTCGCAACAAAGCAATTCGCATCATGGCTGACAACGAGACGCAGGCCGAGATCATAGAGCGGTTGAGAAAGGAGATCGAGGACCACAATGCTACAATCGCTGCTTAAAGGGCCGCTGCTGCTGCTGAGCTAGCCCGTGCTGATAGGGAGGAGGATGCGCGCAGACAAGCCCAAGAGTGGCTAAATCAGTATCCACAGACGGCGATGCAATACATGCATCCGCCCCTTCATGTTCCTGAATCTGCCATTATAATTCCTCACTCCAATTATGAACTGAAAATTAACTTCCTATCTGAGATTAAAAGAAATACTTTTGAAGGAAGACATAATGAATGCCCCCTGCAACACATCTCTACTTTTATTGATTTATGTGAAACAGTTGCTGATGGAGTAAACTTAGAGTATGTGCGACTAAAATCTTTTCGATGGTCTTTGGCAGGAAAGGCATTACAATGGCTTGAAAGTTTGGCTCCACGATCGCTAAGGACATGGGCGGAAGTGAAAGATGCATTCTTGAACAAGTTCTTCCCACCTTCTAAAACGGCAATGCTACGACAAAGGATCACGACTTTCAAACAAAAGCCAGGTGAAACCCTAGCACAGGCGTGGGAGCGCTTTAAAGACTTGCTGAGATCATGCCCGATGCATGGGCAACTTCCATATGTCATCCAAGAGATCTTTTATAACGCCCTTGATGCGCCGAATAAGGAGAGGATCAATTCATATACCTCCTATCGGTACATTGAGCTTACACCAACGGAGGCATGGGAGACCATTGAGAGGCTTGTGAACTTTGACAACACCTATGGGGCTGCTGCGGCCTATGATGCAAAGCCTGCCCCATCTATGCCACTATATGAGCCTCCAAGGGAGATAGATCCTGAAGTACGGCAACAATTCCATAACGATCAAACACGCCGCCTTCAAAAGCAAGTAAGGTTCCTGAGCAACAATCAACCTTGTCAGGAGTGTGGTTCAATAAGGCATAACACCAGTGCCTGCCCACATACTGAGCAAGTATCTATGGCGGAACAACATGAAGAGGTCAAATGGACGAGAGGCCCCTATGGAGGGGGCAATCAACAAAATTGGAGCGATCAAAGGTTCTATCAAAGGGATCCCCCAACCTATAGGGCACCAGGGCACCCTAAGCGGGAGACTAATAAAGATGACCTGCGAATCATCCTTGATGAGATGCGAAGGAACCACGCTGAGTTCAAACAAGCCAATAACTCCGTCCATACTCAGCTGCAGGGCATAAATTCTAGACTTGGGGAGATCGACGTTTGGAAGCGCAACATGGAGACTCAAATGAGTCAATTGGCGGAAGCAATGCCCAAAGCGTCCGGATCACTCCCTGGATCCACTGTGCCCAACCAAAAGGGCAAAACCACAGGTCATATCGCGGCAGTAAACCTAAGGAGTGGGCGTCAATTACAAACGCCCGAGCAAAAAGTGGAGGAGTAGGAGCCAGAACAGACGTCGATATCGACCCCCCCGGTCGATATCGACCAAGGTGACATCGATGTCGACCCTCCTGTCGATGTCGACCCTAATTCTGCATCACCACAGAAATCGACTCTTCCAGTCGATATCAACCCCACTGCTGCCGATATCGACCTCACTACAGCCGCAGGAAGGAAGAAGGTGTTGCCATTCCCAACTAGAAAGGTGACTAAGGACCCAGCGGAAAAGAAGTTCCAACGGTTCGTGAAGATGCTCCAAGGGCTTAATGTCTCTATACCATTCACAGAGGCACTTCACGAGATGCCATCTTATGTGAGGTTCCTTAAGGATATCTTGGGTAAGAAGCGATCGCTCTCTGAGATTGCAGAGGAATGCAACAGGTTGGAGCTACCACAAAAGCGGGTGGACCCAGGTAAGTTTTCTATCGCTATAGGTCTAGGTCAATTCAAATTTAATGCTTTAGTTGACTTGGGCGCTAGCGTTAGCATGATGCCACTAACCATTTGGCACAAGGTAAAGATAGGTCCTCTGGAGCCCGTGGATGCAAGATTATACATGGCTAACAATACCGTAGTTATTCCAACTGGGATAGTGACAGATGTGCCGGTACAAGTAGGCAAATTCTTTGTCCCTGCTGATTTCCTAGTTGTTGACATAGCGGAGGACCCTGCTTGTCCAATTATTTTAGGTAGGCCATTCCTAGCAACCGTCGATGCCAACATTAGCGTGAAGAAAGGATTACTCTCACTCACAATTAGTGATGAAGTAATAGAGTATTCCTTCAACAAGACGGTGCAAAGTCAAGGGCCAATGGAGATAAAAGCCATCAAAGAAGCCCAGGTAGAGGAAGTTGAAGCAATCTTGAACGAAGGAGCTCAACAGGACATCGAAATCGACCCAGGTAAGTCGATATCGACCACTATTGTTCAAGATTCTGTGACAGGTCATAAGTATGGGGTCGACGGAGGAAAAGAGGAAGCATCGAAATCGGGGTCAAGGGTCGATATCGACCACACCCTATCGAAATCGACCACCATCAGCACTAAGAAGAGAGGCGAGGAGACCTCGATATCGACTTCTGAGGGTCGAAATCGACCAGATCATATCGAGTCAAAACTCCCCAAATCGACTGATCCTACAGGTGTACAACAGGGATCGATATCGACCTCCGAACATCGACATCGACCTGAGCCACAGACTGTTCCTCTTGTTCAATTACAATTAAGGACTTATCATTATTTGGAAGAGGTGTGCCTTGGCATGTGCGTTTATGTAGGATATCCGATGATAGTTCAAGCCAATATGAGATAGGAGACAAGGTATATGTTGCCAAATCTAAAGACCATTGGTTCCCTACAAGATTCAAGGATAAGAGCTTAGGTCCATTCACGGTGAATCAAATCAATCCCGGGGGAATGCAGCTGCGGGACAAGAAAGGAGTGATATTTGAGGCCCAAGCCACATGGGCTCTACAGATGCCACCTTGAAAAGCGCAAAGGAAGAAGTCGGCCTAGCGACTTAAAAATCTAGAGCTTGTAACAAAGACTTAGTTTTGGTTTTAAGACAGCTTTTGTTTTGGTTTTAGACACTTTATTGTTTTGCATATTTTGTGTTTAGTTTTCAAATTGCAGGATAGAGAAAAGCACACAGAAAGGCATCGAAATCGATGTCGGACATCGAAATCGACCTCAAGGTCGACATGGATAGGGTTTGTGATCGAAGCCGAATCACCCTGAAGCCTGGGCAGAAATCAAGAGAGACATCGATATCGATGTAAAGGGTCGATATCGACCTTCCCTGTTGTCTTCTTCAACTCCTGAAATTAGTGACGGTTTAGTAAGTCTTCTTCTTAACCCTAGTTCTAATACAGTGAGGACACTGTAAATTTTAAGTATGGGGTGAGGGAAAGGCTTATTTGCATATTCATGTTTAGTTTAGGGTTGCATATTTTTTTTAATGCATAAAAATTGACCCCCATCAAAATTGACCCCCATCAAAAATTTTGGAAAAAAGGAGAGTCATGGAAGTATAAAAAAGAGCTCTATGATGCAAAATTAGATTCATTAGAGATATAACATGAGATTGCCTAGTTAAGGGAAGTCCCAATGAAGTGCAAATTTTTTGAGAAAATCATAAAGGAGATGAAAATTTGAAGTTGCTTTTGACATGTGCATGATAAGATGATGGAGGATTTTTTATAAAAAGTCCATACAAGCAAAATTCCATATCCTAGCCTTACCTACGCATATTCACAAAGCCATATATAGACTTAGACTTATTATGATCATTATTGCTCCACATATACATATTGTCCATTTTTTACCTTATACCCTATCCGGGGACAAAGTTTTTTTGAATGGATGACATCTTTGGAGTTATATGGAGATATGCATTTATAAAGTTGTTGGCAGGAATGATACAATATGGAAAATTAAATGAGCGAGAAAAAATCCGATCACCTCAGGAGATAAAGGTAGGTCGACCCTGCTCGCTGAGATAATAGTTCGGCGAGATGGGACACAAAGGTGAGGAGTCCAAAGTACTAAGTATCCGGGGCCATTCATGACACCCATGTTTGCGACTCGCGAGAAGGCAGTGCTAAGGTTAGAGAGGTAAAAGCATTAAAGTGAAAAAAGCATTGAACGATGAGTGAAAGGTGAGACATTATGAAGGAGGAATGTGGAATATTTTGGAAAGAAAGTATACTTCCCCGGATTTAACACCACATGGCCAAATATTAGCCCACCTTTAGCCTTTTACCAATCCACTTCTCACAAGCTTGAAAGAAAGTCCTCTTGATTATTAATGCAATGTCGCTAAAATTGTTTTTTGCATATTACCTCCTTTATAAATATGAAATTGCTTTTATGCACAGGCATGGACTTAGTACCTTCTCGAGGATGGCAATTGATTGTGGGGACATATGAAAAATGAATCTATGATGTTGAGGGTTTACTTTCTTCCCCTGAATGACCATTAAGAGTATTGCTTGGGGACAAGCAAGCTTAAGTATGGGGTGTTTGATGTGCGCGCAAATTGCCATATTTTCTATGCACATATGAATTCATTTTGTTGTCTTTTGCATGCACATTAATGGGAAAACATGGGAATGGTGTAGTTTATGCTTAAATGTCAAATATATGGGTTTGCACGAGTTTCCATGTGATTTCGCAGAAAACAGGATAAAAATGGATGAATTCAGAAGAGCGGAAAAGGAACTCGAAGACTTCTGAAGAGGTCGAAATCGACTGAAGACCTCGACATCGAGTACATCGAGACATAAGAATCGAGCAGAAAGAAAACAGAACATCTCGACACAGAAGAGGTCGATATCGACGTCTGGGGGTCGATATCGATGTTGTCAGATAGACCAAGTTGATAGAAGTCGAGATAAGATTTTGGAGGGGTCGATATCGAGGTCCAAGGGTCGATATCGACCATGCCAGCAGAGGAATTCGACTCCGATTTTGATAGAATTACATCCAATGCTTGCAATATCTATCCAAAGGTCGAGATTTCCTATCATCAACATCAGATTTATCATGAGGAGGCTGATTTCACCATGAAGTTTTAGCTTTTACTTTTTATTTATTTATTTATTTATCATAGAGAATAAAGATAAGGTTTCGAGTCCTTGCCGACATCTACAAATAGAAGCCAATAGGGCTGAGTTTAGGAATTCAATTTTAAAAAAGGAAGAAGATTCCGAATTCAGTTGCAATAGAGAGAGAGAGAGAGAGTGGCCGAGTGGAGTTGTAAAGCGAGAGCGGAGTGGCTTGTTCGGTTGTACTTTCTTTCGGAGTTTTAATTCAAAGTAGCTTTCTTTCAATAACAATGATGATGATGTGCATGATGAGGAGCGAGTAGTCAACCCACTTCTAGGGTCGGGGTGAGCCCGACGATAGCAATGTGAGGTAAGTGCATCAAAGGTATGACTTTTATGCGATCCCGTCTTCTACCCCATGCATGATCCTTCGCGAAAGTTAGGGAGATTCATTATTTGCATTATTGAAGCGAAAGCCACTCGTATTGCGAACTTGAATTACTCATGAATTGGATAGTAACTCTTAGGAAGTATGCGAAAGCCTCTAATCACCTAAGTGTTGATAACGAAAGTTATTTGACGGAAATACATGAAAGTTCATATTTTTAGCATGAAACTTGCATTGTTATCGTTGTGGCATAAAACCCCGACTTTGGAAGCCTTTTAATTAATTAAATTCTTCATAAAAGTCTTAGTTTTATTTCTGTTCATCTTCCCTCTCCATTCTATTTTCTTCGGATCCTTTTCCGACAAATTGGTTACAAAAACAGTTTCTGTGACAAGCGTCGAAATCGACTTTAAGGGTCGATATCGAGTACTAACATCGATATCGAGGTCTCTGCTCGACGTCGACTTGCTGTTTTGTCTTCTGCAGGAACTGCGCTAGGAAATCGACCAGAACTGAGGTCGATATCGACCAGTATACTCGATATCGAGTGTCTGCTGAGGTCGAAAGCATTGATCGTGAGTACAACAAAGGAAGCGCTGACCTACCTCCTCGTGGATTCGATCCTGAATTACCCTACTACTACAAGGGAGGGGATTCTTGTATTATTTGTTTGGGACAGGGAGATAGTCTAGTTGTGCTTATTTTATTCTCCTATTTTACATACACCTCCCCCTACTAGCGAACAAATTGGCGCCGTTGCCGGGGAGGAAATCAATCGCCACCTAAGTTAATCACGATCTTTCTCTAAGCTTATTTTGCAGGTTTATGCGACGTTCTGATCGCGGACCTATCCTGGAACCAATTGACAAGCCTGAACGTTTCTACCATCTTCACAACAAAGCAATTCGCATCATTGCTGACAACGAGACGCAGGCCAAGATCATAGAGCGGTTGAGAAAGGAGATCGAGGACCACAATGCTACAATCGCTGCTTAAAGGGCCGCTGCTGCTACTGAGCTAGCCCGTGCTGGTAGGGAGGAGGATGCGCGCAGACAAGCCCAAGAGCGGCTAAATCAGTATCCACAGACGGCGATGCAATACATGCATCTGCCCCTTCATGTTCCTGAATCTGCCATTATAATTCCTCACTCCAATTATGAACTGAAAATTAACTTCCTATCTGAGATTAAAAGAAATACTTTTGAAGGAAGACATAATGAATGCCCCCTGCAACACATCTCTACTTTTATGGATTTATGTGAAACAGTTGCTGATGGAGTAAACTTAGAGTATGTGCGACTAAAATCTTTTCGATGGTCTTTGGCAGGAAAGGCATTACAATGGCTTGAAAGTTTGGCTCCACGATCGCTAAGGACATGGGCGGAAGTGAAAGATGCATTCTTGAACAAGTTCTTCCCACCTTCTAAAACGGCAATGCTACGACAAAGGATCACAGCTTTCAAACAAAAGCCAGGTGAAACCCTAGCACAGGCGTGGGAGCGCTTTAAAGACTTGCTGAGATCATGCCCGACGCATGGGCAACTTCCATATGTCATCCAAGAGATCTTTTATAACGCCCTTGATGCGCCGAATAAGGAGAGGATCAATTCATATACCTCCTATCGGTACATTGAGCTTATACCAACGGAGGCATGGGAGACCATTGAGAGGCTTGTGAACTTTGACAACACCTATGGGGCTGCTGCGCCCTATGATGCAAGGCCTGCCCCATCTATGCCACTATATGAGCCTCCAAGGGAGATAGATCCTGAAGTACGGCAACAATTCCATAACGATCAAACACGCCGCCTTCAAAAGCAAGTAAGGTTCCTGAGCAACAATCAACCTTGTCAGGAGTGTGGTTCAATAAGGCATAACACCAGTGCCTGCCCACATACTGAGCAAGTATCTATGGCGGAACAACATGAAGAGGTCAAATGGATGAGAGGCCCCTATGGAGGGGGCAATCAACAAAATTGGGGCGATCAAAGGTTCTATCAAAGGGATCCCCCAACCTATAGGGCACCAGGGCACCCTAAGCGGGAGACTAAGAAAGATGACCTGCAAATCATCCTTGATGAGATGCGAAGGAACCACGCTGAGTTCAAACAAGCCAATAACTCCGTCCATACTCAGCTGCAGGGCATAAATTCTAGACTTGGGGAGATCGATGTTTGGAAGCGCAACATGGAGACTCAAATGAGTCAATTGGCGGAAGCAATGCCCAAAGCGTCCGGATCACTCCCTGGATCCACTGTGCCCAACCAAAAGGGCAAAACCACAGGTCATATCGCGGCAGTAAACCTAAGGAGTGGGCGTCAATTACAAACGCCCGAGCGAAAAGTGGAGGAGAAGGAGCCAGAACAGACGTCGATATCGACCCCCCCCGGTCGATATCGACCAAGGTGACATCGATGTCGACCCTCCTGTCGATGTCGACCCTAATTCTACGTCACCACAGAAATCGACTCTTCCAGTCGATATCGACCCCACTGCTGCCGATATCGACCTCACTACAGCCGCAGGAAGGAAGAAGGTGTTGCCATTCCCAACTAGAAAGGTGACTAAGGACCCAGCGGAAAAGAAGTTCCAACGGTTCGTGAAGATGCTCCAAGGGCTTAATGTCTCTATACCATTCACAGAGGCACTTCACGAGATGCCATCTTATGTGAGGTTCCTTAAGGATATCTTCGGTAAGAAGCGATCGCTCTCTGAGATCGCAGAGGAATGCAACAGGTTGGAGCTACCACAAAAGCGGGCGGACCCAGGTAAGTTTTCTATCGCTATAGGTCTAGGTCAATTCAAATTTAATGCTTTAGTTGACTTGGGCGCTAGCGTTAGCATGATGCCACTAACCATTTGGCACAAGGTAAAGAGAGGTCCTTTGGAGCCCGTGGATGCAAGATTATACATGGCTAACAATACCGTAGTTATTCCAACTGGGATAGTGATAGATGTGCCGGTACAAGTAGGCAAATTCTTTGTCCCTGCTGATTTCCTAGTTGTTGACATAGCGGAGGACCCTGCTTGTCCAATTATTTTAGGTAGGCCATTCCTAGCAACCGTCGATGCCAACATTAGCGTGAAGAAAGGATTGCTCTCACTCACAATTAGTGATGAAGTAATAGAGTATTCCTTCAACAAGACGGTGCAAAGTCAAGGGCCAATGGAGATAAAAGCCATCAAAGAAGCCCAGGTAGAGGAAGGTGAAGCAATCTTGAACGAAGGAGCTCAACAGGACATCGAAATCGACCCAGGTAAGTCGATATCGACCACTATTGTTCAAGATTCTGTGACAGGTCATAAGTATGGGGTCGACGGAGGAAAAGAGGAAGCATCGAAATCGGGGTCAAGGGTCGATATCGACCACACCCTATCGAAATCGACCACCATCAGCACTAAGAAGAGAGGCGAGGAGACCTCGATATCGACTTCTGAGGGTCGAAATCGACCAGATCATATCGAGTCAAAACACCCCAAATCGACTGATCCTACAGGTGTACAACAGGGATCGATATCGACCTCCGAACATCGACATCGACCTGAGCCACAGACTGAGAAGAGGTAAGTCAAGGTACGGATTCCTCTTGTTCAATTACAATTAAGGACTTATCATTATTTGGAAGAGGTGTGCCTTGGCATGTGCGTTTATGTAGGATATCCGATGATAGTTCAAGCCAATATGAGATAGGAGACAAGGTATATGTTGCCAAATCTAAAGACCATTGGTTCCCTACAAGATTCAAGGATAAGAGCTTAGGTCCATTCACGGTGAATCAAATCAATCCCGGGGGAATGCAGCTGCGGGACAAGAAAGGAGTGATATTTGAGGCCCAAGCCACATGGGCTCTGCAGATGCCACCTTGAAAAGCGCAAAGGAAGAAGTCGGCCTAGCGACTTAAAAATCTAGAGCTTATAACAAAGACTTAGTTTTGGTTTTAAGACAGCTTTTGTTTTGGTTTTAGACACTTTATTGTTTTGCATATTTTGTGTTTAGTTTTCAAATTGCAGGATAGAGAAAAGCACACAGAAAGGCATCGAAATCGATGTCGGACATCGAAATCGACCTCAAGGTCGACATGGATAGGGTTTGTGATCGAAGCCGAATCACCCTGAAGCCTGGGCAGAAATCAAGAGAGACATCGATATCGATGTAAAGGGTCGATATCGACCTTCCCTGTTGTCTTCTTCAACTCCTGAAATTAGTGACGGTTTAGTAAGTCTTCTTCTTAACCCTAGTTCTAATACAGTGAGGACACTGTAAATTTTAAGTATGGGGTGAGGGAAAGGCTTATTTGCATATTCATGTTTAGTTTAGGGTTGCATATTTTTTTTAATGCATAAAAATTGACCCCCATCAAAATTGACCCCCATCAAAAATTTTGGAAAAAAGGAGAGTCATGGAAGTATAAAAAAGAGCTCTATGATGCAAAATTAGATTCATTAGAGATATAACATGAGATTGCCTAGTTAAGGGAAGTCCCAATGAAGTGCAAATTTTTTGAGAAAATCATAAAGGAGATGAAAATTTGAAGTTGCTTTTGACATGTGCATGATAAGATGATGGAGGATTTTTTATAAAAAGTCCATACAAGCAAAATTCCATATCCTAGCCTTACCTACGCATATTCACAAAGCCATATATAGACTTAGACTTATTATGATCATTATTGCTCCACATATACATATTGTCCATTTTTTACCTTATACCCTATCCGGGGACAAAGTTTTTTTGAATGGATGACATCTTTGGAGTTATATGGAGATATGCATTTATAAAGTTGTTGGCAGGAATGATACAATATGGAAAATTAAATGAGCGAGAAAAAATCCGATCACCTCAGGAGATAAAGGTAGGTCGACCCTGCTCGCTGAGATAATAGTTCGGCGAGATGGGACAAAAAGGTGAGGAGTCCAAAGTACTAAGTATCCGGGGCCATTCATGACACCCATGTTTGCGACTCGCGAGAAGGCAGTGCTAAGGTTAGAGAGGTAAAAGCATTAAAGTGAAAAAAGCATTGAACGATGAGTGAAAGGTGAGACATTATGAAGGAGGAATGTGGAATATTTTGGAAAGAAAGTATACTTCCCCGGATTTAACACCACATCGCCAAATATTAGCCCACCTTTAGCCTTTTACCAATCCACTTCTCACAAGATTGAAAGAAAGTCCTCTTGATTGTTAATGCAATGTCGCTAAAATTGTTTTTTGCATATTACCTCCTTTATAAATATGAAATTGCTTTTATGCACAGGCATGGACTTAGTACCTTCTCGAGGATGGCAATTGATTGTGGGGACATATGAAAAATGAATCTATGATGTTGAGGGTTTACTTTCTTCCCCTGAATGACCATTAAGAGTATTGCTTGGGGACAAGCAAGCTTAAGTATGGGGTGTTTGATGTGCGCGCAAATTGCCATATTTTCTATGCACATATGAATTCATTTTGTTGTCTTTTGCATGCACATTAATGGGAAAACATGGGAATGGTGTAGTTTATGCTTAAATGTCAAATATATGGGTTTGCACGAGTTTCCATGTGATTTCGCAAAAAACAGGATAAAAATGGATGAATTCAGAAGAGCGGAAAAGGAACTCGAAGTCTTCTGAAGAGGTCGAAATCGACTGAAGACCTCGACATCGAGTACATCGAGACATAAGAATCGAGCAGAAAGGAAACAGAACATCTCGACACAGAAGAGGTCGATATCGACGTCTGGGGGTCGATATCGATGCTGTCAGATCGACCAAGTTGATAGAAGTCGAGATAAGATTTTGGAGGGGTCGATATCGAGGTCCAAGGGTCGATATCGACCATGCCAGCAGAGGAATTCGACTCCGATTTTGATAGAATTACATCCAATGCTTGCAATATCTATCCAAAGGTCGAGATTTCCTATCATCAACATCAGATTTATCATGAGGAGGCTGATTTCACCATGAAGTTTTAGCTTTTACTTTTTATTTATTTATTTATTTATCATAGAGAATAAAGATAAGGTTTCGAGTCCTTGCCGACATCTACAAATAGAAGCCAATAGGGCTGAGTTTAGGAATTCAATTTTAAAAAAGGAAGAAGATTCCGAATTCAGTTGTAATAGAGAGAGAGAGAGAGAGTGGCTGAGTGGAGTTGTAAAGCGAGAGCGGAGTGGCTTGTTCGGTTGTACTTTCTTTCGGAGTTTTAATTCAAAGTAGCTTTCTTTCAATAACAATGATGATGATGTGCATGATGAGGAGCGAGTAGTCAACCCACTTCTAGGGTCGGGGTGAGCCCGACGATAGCAATGTGAGGTAAGTGCATCAAAGGTATGACTTTTATGCGATCCCGTCTTCTACCCCATGCAAGATCCTTCGCGAAAGTTAGGGAGATTCATTATTTGCATTATTGAAGCGAAAGCCACTCGTATTGCGAACTTGAATTACTCATGAATTGGATAGTAACTCTTAGGAAGTATGCGAAAGCCTCTAATCACCTAAGTGTTGATAACGAAAGTTATTTGACGGAAATACATGAAAGTTCATATTTTTAGCATGAAACTTGCATTGTTATCGTTGTGGCATAAAACCCCGACTTTGGAAGCCTTTTAATTAATTAAATTCTTCATAAAAGTCTTAGTTTTATTTCTGTTCATCTTCCCTCTCCATTCTATTTTCTTCGGATCCTTTTCCGACAAATTGGTTACAAAAACAGTTTCTGTGACAAGCGTCGAAATCGACTTTAAGGGTCGATATCGAGTACTAACATCGATATCGAGGTCTCTGCTCGACGTCGACTTGCTGTTTTGTCTTCTGCAGGAACTGCGCTAGGAAATCGACCAGAACTGAGGTCGATATCGACCAGTATACTCGATATCGAGTGTCTGCTGAGGTCGAAAGCATTGATCGTGAGTACAACAAAGGAAGCGCTGACCTACCTCCTCGTGGATTCGATCCTGAATTACCCTACTACTACAAGGGAGGGGATTCTTGTATTATTTGTTTGGGACAGGGAGATAGTCTAGTTGTGCTTATTTTATTCTCCTATTTTACATACACCTCCCCCTACTAGCGAACAGTATCCGACCTTCGAAACGTATCCCGGATATTTATATCGGGGCCGTTACAAAGTTGGTATCAGAGCGAGGTTGTGCAATTCGGGTACGCAAGGGTCGGGTGTATGTTTTGGAATACCGCCCACGGATTTCGAAGATTTGAAAGCGTTTCAATGGGGCAAAATGAACTTAAAATGTCTAACTCAATTGGACTAAATATGAACTTGGCTTATGATAAAAGAGGAGAACCAACTAATAAGGGATCGAGTGGGTAGAAAAGGCGATAGACATCCCTATTGGATGTAGTCGGAAACGGGTAGGTGAAATACTAGCTTGTTCTTTACAGATGGGTCGGGATGACTTCAATGAGATCGTTATAATTATCATTAACTGATTCTATGATTGGGTGCTTGATATGCTAAAGATTTGATTGTTATGTTCTAACTATTGAATGAATATTGATGATCTATGAACAAGATAACGGGAGTACCCTTATTTCCCTATGATTAAGCTCAGCTTTTGTGGAACCGCCCCTTTCCTTATGAATCCTTTGATAGTTCAATCGAGTCCTCCCCTCGAATATCGGTCTCCTCCACGGGAAATCGGGTTGGTAAGCATAGTGTTTCGGAAAATCATGGTTGGATATGAGGGTTACTTGGGGAGAGTATCGAAAGTTGGCTTTTGATGTCATTCCAAGTTAGAAAGTAAGTGTTTCCGAGGTTGTCCTTATCAATTCTTATGACAATCCATTAGTGTCTTCTTACCACGAAAAGTCGTATCCGAGTCTCACGGGAAAGATGGGTGATGAGTCAGTTGGGAAGAGTCAATGTTGCCCTTATGGACATCTATCGGGTTATCTTGATTGCCCTGTTCATGATGGTGTGATTCTAAATGCACTACTCCTTGACCTATAATTGATCCTTAGTGTGAATTTGTGCTTATGTGCTTTGATGCTCATGATGACCATCGTATAGGTTCGAACTACATTTATTATGTCTATATCATTCCGACATGATCTGTTTAGTATATTACATTGTCATACTAGGGCACGATTATAAACATGTCATATGTTAGGAAGTTGTACAATTGATGTACTCTCTATGAATAGGTTCATGATAGTGTGATCGACTCTTCTTTATATGAATGCCTCATAAGATGTACTCTTTAGCATACTAGCCGATGATGCCTCGATGCTTATCATTCATTTGGTGACAAGAATCTATAGCATGCCCACCTATTCTACGATTAACTGTTGTTGATTATTCTAGTAACTGCTATGCGTTAATTGTGCTAAGTGAGAATATGGTAGTGTGAACGAGTCTTCATAAATACATGTTCTATCCTAGTATACATCAATTTGAACTTATGTCCTCATATTCTAGCCATGTTGCTTAGACTTGCTCTATACCTTGTTGCGTTTCCTCTCGTGCCACTATGTCGTTGAGATGTGATTGAATGAACTCTTGTGTACCGTCGTATTAACCAGTCAAGTGCATGTATGTACCATATGTTATATTGAACCACTAGTAACATGTTAGGGCCCTTGGTTGTGACTTGTGCGAATTCTACCTTGCCTACGTTATTGTTGATTCACTCTTGAACTAGGTACCTGATAGTGTGGCTCTTTCCTCTTTCTGTTCTCTTAACATGTTTCACTCATCCTAATGAGTTTAATGATGAATTCGATGATTGACTAGCTTTCCGTGATGATCAAACCTAGCATGCTTATATGTTAAAGATGTCTAATACTCTATGATGGCTTCTCGTGCTTGTATGAACCTATGACTTGACACCCCGCTTAATCACGCACCACCCTATATCATGATTTTGCATCTGCATGACGCATGAATATCGGGATGAATCTAGTTGAATTACTTTAATTCTACTCATGTTCGATGTGTGCTATTAGTATCATGTAGGGCTTATGATTTCCAATATGACCCGCTAAATGATCACGTGTTGTACTTGTTCTATGATGTGACAACTATTGTACCCTATATGTACTCTATGATGATTCTTTCTTAGCATGATTATAACCTAGCATCCATGATGTCCATCTTGTTACTTTTGATGATGCCTCATGTTTCGTGAACATTATATTGAAACTCCTCTTAATGAATCTTGACTATGCTTGTATCGCATTATGTATCGCTAGTATCATGTAGGATCTATGCTCTCTAAATGGATCTCGTCATAGGATTATGTGCCATGCTTGACCTAATATGCGATCATTGCTGTTAGATGTGATAATTACTATGCTATTCTTATGTGTTCTCGTATGACGTTTCATCTGATTGTTATAATATACCTTGCCATGATATATTTTGACTCATTTGTTGACTTGTATACCATGCTTTTACCTTGTTCATATGCATGATGATCGTTATCTTCACTAAATTCCGCATGACTTCGAATCATATATGATCATTGTTGGTTCCGCCCATCTTGCTTGAAGTTACGTGGCATATCTGTTTCCATGGAATACTAGAATGTTATCTTATTTCACATACATCAACATCGGATTTGATTGTGTCTTTGATATGAATACGAATGTTGCCCCAGGATAGGTGCATGTTAGTGTGGATTAATGTGGTGGATATGCTCCATAGTGAATTCATGCTTGTTCGTCACAATGGTACCCTAATGGACTTCGATAAAGGCATCATTGCTATTCCCGAGTCGGAGTCTTGTCTCTAGTCATGTCGTCTTTAGCTTTGGTTTATTCCGTCTCCGAAAGGAACATTGGGTCGTCCACTCTTGTCACTCCCCTATCTCCGCTAACATAAACTTCTACGCGTTACCTTGGGTGAGCGACCGCATGGAAAAAGGGATCGGAAAGTGGAATAGCGATAGAGCAGCGCAGCGGAAGCGTGGGCCCATAACCCACGGGCCTCAGGATCGATAATGTCGACGGAACGAGCTCGCTTTGAGGGTTACGATTGTTGAGTACGATATGACTTGCAAGTGGGAGCGTCCTCTATTCGAATTGCTAACCCTTTCTAAGCTTGCTGATGATGATGTTGCACTGACTTGAGGTTGAAAGCTGCTTGTTGATTTGATGACTGTTGCTTGATTGTCTGTTGACCATGATGATATGATTCTATGCCTTACAATCCTAATGTGCCTTGATGACTTGATGTGATGCTATTCTGAGTTGCTAAGCATGATCTAAATTCCTTTCCTATATAGTGTGAACTGCAAATGCCGAGAATCTGAACTGTTTATTAGCTAAGATTATGATGAAACTTGCTAGTTTGAATTGACTTTATTCATATATGGTGTTATGTGATAATTTCGAGCATAACGGTAAATTGAGACTTTTGATACTTGTTGCAATGCTTAATGATGCTAGTTGATATGATGTAGTCCTTATGTGCAATAATGTCCATGATTGCTTCTTCTTTGAACATGTGAGTGAGGTCTTTTTGGCTGAGCGGTCAGAGAGTGGAGAAAGGTTTTGAGTGATTAGAATGATCGACGGTGGTAAGAGAAAGTTGCAGAAGAAGGGGTGTTGACTTAGGTTGGACCGAGTGGGTTCGAGAATTATAAGAGGTAATACTTGATGATTTTGGATGAGCTCCTAGGTGAATCTCGGATAAGAGTATGGTTAGGAATAGGTCGGATAGGCGGTGGTCGAGGAATTTTACTAGGGAATGTGCGGTTAGCAGGGCATGATGCTTGTGAACCCTTGGGAAGTATGGAAGTATAAGAAATGGCTTTTAAGAGTAGGGAAGATATAGTATGAGAGGGCCTCGAGTGTGAGGTTAGAGATAGTAGTTGGATTCTTAGAGGTGGATTGCTAGTGAGAGTTCTTGGTGGAATGAGGGGCGAGATTAGGGTATTGAAATGAATTGGGACTTCTTTTGAGGATGTTACCTGAGCTGATGTTGGTGAATCTAGATGAGGCTGGTTTTGATGTAGGAATTGAAATCGAGCGAGTGGAGTTTGCGTTTATTTTGCCTGGTGATGATGTGAAAGCTTTATTGATTATGTGAGTTATTAAAATAACTTGGCATGATGTTAGATAGCGACCATGATGAACCTGATATGGCTGATATTACATGTTGATATGCAATATTGAATCATAATTGGTAGTGACAACTATACTCATGATGTAATGACCCACTGCTATCCTATTATGTTGTTCTAAAAGCATGTTATAATGTGTTGAATGAATCATGAAATAATGATATGTTGCTATGTGAGAGCATGATGTTATATTATGATCAGGAGATGTTAAAGGTTGGATATTGATTTGGATCATGAATCTGAATTATATATATGAGATAATGGTGCGTGATTGCTAAGTGATCGTTATATGACATTGTATGAGTTGAGATGATGTTTTGCGAGTATGCTGACGTTTTGGTGATTCACACATTGACTGACCTTTCCTTTTGCTGAATCTTAATAACCAGACCTTGATGTGTTGATGTGTTGATAATGGGTTTTGGTTCATTAATTCTGTGATGTGAAATGCTTTTATGACCTTTGGTATGATCTGGAGATGTGATGTGACCTTGTGGCACTACGATGGTATATGTTGAGACTTGCGTTATGATGTGTTGATTGGAGATTGGTTGGTTATACAGTTATGCATTTCTTATGGCTTATGCATCTTGCTTGAATTGAGACTGATAGATTGATTCGATTCTGGAAACTAGGAAGAGAATATGGGATTAGCCCTTAGAGGTGGATGACTCCACCTCCTACCCTCGGAATTTGATTGATTGGTATGTGTGAAGCTGATTTGGTTTTCGGAAGAGTTTTGACAAAATCTTGATTTGAAAGGATTTGACTTGTTTTGGTGTAAAGTTGCTTGATTAAAAATTGAATTCGAAGATTTTGAGCGGTTTTAAAAATGGCCAACTTGGGGTTTTAAGGAAGTTGAGAGTTTCAATGATTTGGATGACAATCCTTTTATTTAAAAACGCTTTAAGGATTTGCGAACTGGATATACATTATGACGTCTCACGAAGTGGATACAAGCATTTTATAGGGGCGCTTATAGATTGCTTGCTAAGACCTAGTCGGACGCTATAATGCTTTTAGAGTTGTGGTACTTCCGAAAAGTCGAAGCGAGGATGTAATAACGGCGCTTATTACACACTTGACAAGACCAATTGGAGATGTCACGACCGTGACTAGGATGTTGTGAGAATCTCGGAAGACGCAACCGAGACGATTACAAGATCCTTGGACATGGTCCTCGGACTCACCGAGTTTAAAACTTCATCCCCTTTGCTTTAAAATGATTTTAGTCTCGGGGACGAGACTTGTTTTTAGAGGTGGATAAATGTAAAGACTGAATGTATATTTTATATATATTATATTATTATTTTAATTAAATATGTTAGTATTTATTTCAATTTGTAAAAGTGGAACAACAACCCGTCCTCGAGCATCAAGTTTCGATTTAAAATCATTCCGGCATCAATTTAAATTAGGATTTTTGACGGGATTTGATTTTCGACATCGAGTCCGAGTACTAATAAAAATTAAATTGAGCTACGAGTATTGATTGAATTTTATTTAATTTTCGATTATCTGGAATTAAAAGTTTAATTAAATTCGATTTAGTCGGGATTCGTTCGGGCGAGCCGGTTTCGGGATATTTTTCGGGTTTAAAATATCTTGTGGGAACCTCTTTTATTCCCTATTTTATTTTACCTTTTTCCTTATTCTCTCTCTCTCTCTCTCTCTCTCTCGGCAGCTTGCCTGCAATCACAACACACACAGACATTGCAAGTTGCAATGGTCCCCCTCCCTCCTCCCTATCCCTTCCACTTGCCTTCTGCAGCCAACTGCACCACCCCTCCCTCTTTCTGTTGTAAACCCAGACAACCCACCCTCCCCTTTCATTTGGGGTCCAAACTCAAACACTCTCCCATCTCCCATATCACCTCTCTCCATTCTCCATCTCTTTCCTTTTTCCTCCCGACCACACCTCATCACCACCTTCACCTTCATCTCCCTCTGTTCCTGAGCGCATCCAAGGCCACTGGGAGCTGCCTCCGTTTTCGGCGACGTCGACGAGCAGCCAGGAGCAGAGGAGCCGTAGCCTCCATCCTTCTCCTCTGTTCTGCCGAGGAGCCACCACACCTCCCCTCTATTGGAGTTCAAGCGACGACCTGACCATCTTCGGACTCCGAAGAGTCAAGGTAGAGCCGAGCAGCAACCTAGCAGCAGTAGAAGCCACTAGGAGATCCTTGGAGTTGCCGGCGCCAACTCCCCGTGGACACCTCCCCTGTTTCCGATATCGCTTTGGTAAGCCACTTCATCCCTTCCTTCTGCTCTGAACCTCCATAAAAACCCACCTTTGACATCCCATTGTCTTCCTTGGCCAGGAACTCTTCGATTCCGACTCCGACGAAGCCGAACGGAGCTTTGAGTGTCTCCAACGAGCCCTCACATCCGAATCTAATCCTCTCGGTGAGCCTCTTTCCTCCCTCTCCTTTAATCATTTTTTTTGCCTGGGTTGAGTCGGGCCTTTAAAGGTAACGCCGGCCGGACCTTTTTCTTCTAACTCCTCGTTGTTTTCTCCTCCGGCGGGACAGAGCTCTGCTGAGCTTGAAGGAGGCGGAGCCCTCTTTCTTTCTTGTTGGGTTGGGCCGACCCGAAACCCTTACGGGTTATATTACTTTTCAAAATCCGGATCCCCCTCCCTTCTCTTGTTGATTCTTCCGGGTGGGGTCGTGGGCCCATCTTCTTTTATTTTATTTTGATGGTCCGGTTGGGCTTTCGGGTTGGGGTTGAAATCCGGGTCATGGGCTGGGTTTGGCTGGGTTTAGACTTTTGGGCTACATAATGTTGTTGTTGTATTATGTTGAGTTTAAGTATGCATTTTATACTATTATACATAGATATATGCAATGATTTGTAATTTTTTCTTGCTTAGTCTTTTATTATAATTATTATATCCTGGGATTTTGGTGAGATAAATATATTTTTGGAAATTAGTATATATTATAAAAGTGTTTAAAAGTAGTATTAATTGGATTATTTATATATGATGTTATTTAGTGATGTTATAAAAAGAATTAATGATGTTGTTTTATTAAAATGGGTTATTAAAATGGATTTGATTTTCGTAAATTTTTATATTTAAATAGTAATTGGAGGGTGTTATTAAATGTTGTTTTAGAAACGTGATTTTAGAAATTGTGAAGTGATTGTTGGTTTTGATTTGTATATATGATTTGTGAACATAGGATTATTTTGATGATTAAATATTGGAATTATTTATATAATGTTTTTGAAATCAGAAACATGCCGGAATGCTCTCTATAATGTGATTTTGGGAAATTGGTTTTAAGGCCTAAGTGTTTAATGTTGGGATTTGGATAAGCTAATTTAAAAGAATTGTTTGATTTTCTAAGTTGAGTTCTTTGAGAGAATTGTTTTGGAAATGAGATGACGAGATGAGATGAACATGAAATGAGATATGGTTTGTGATGAAATGAGATGGAATAATCTAAAATGGGATATGAGACGAGATATGAATGATAGTTAGGGACGCCTTGTGTGAAATAGGTAGACTTATGCATTTGTATGTTATTAGGTGTTTGTGAATGTTGGACGTTGCTTGCTATCGGTGATTCATTTCTTGGATTCTGCTCTGCCTTGTTCTCTGCTGTTCGGCTTATTCAGGTAAGTTCCTTTATGGGCTTACTCAGATTCGAAAGAGATTACCGGCTTGTGAATGTATGACATACTAGGTGTTGCATAAGCATTAAAGCATGCCATGTAGTATCATGCTAGGTTGCACTTGTGATTGAGCATTCTATTTCTTTACGCGTATGAAACAGAACGGCCGTATCTGTGATAGTCCTAGAGTCTTTGCTAGGGTCATAGGGTAGCCCAGCCCCATCGGGTGCCCTGAGTCTATCGAGTCGATATGAGCATGATGATAGCCCAGCACCATCGGGCATGATTTATTTATTTTAATTTATGTTATGATGATGAGATATGATATGCTATAGCATCGAACCGGCCGGTCTCTGCACTAACGGAAAGGGGTGCAGAGGTAGGAGAGGGATATGCCACTTGGCATTCTTTGGGCGCCTTTACAGTTATTTCTCGCATATTGCAAATTAGGATCATGCTAGTGTGATTTAATTTACGCATCTGCATCATCTTTATTATTAGCGTATGTGTATGTTCGCTTGCTGGACAGAGCGTGTTGGGGCCTCGGTCTGACCCCACTCGCACCCATTGTTTTTAGGTATGATTGCTCTCTGTTTATATGGCGTGGGAAAGTCCCTCGGCGATTGCAAAGAAATCTGTCTAACCCCGCTAATCTGGCCATCCGATTTTTGAATTATGTTTTGGTTTTGACCCGGCCTTGCTGTGGCTTTTGTATCTAAATTATATTTCCACTTCACTTTCGTTTAAACTGAATTTATGAAACTTCGACTGATTAGAGGTTTGAAACCTTGACCCGTACCTGAATTGCAACATCCGAACGAAGGTATCCGACCTTCGAAACGTATCCCGGATATTTATATCCGGGCCGTTACATGTCTTGTGTGTTAATATTCATGTCCTGCATTAGAAGCATGATATTAGGCTTAGCGTATGTGTGTGCTTATGTGTGGGGTGCAGCTACGCGGGTTTCGATCTAATCCTATGCCCGCTTTATTTTTTTTAGGTATATATATATGCATGATCCTACCTAATGTTATGTGCTATTTGGCGTGGGGTGTTCATGGCAAATAATTGGAAATGACTTGTCACTCGACCATATACATGTGTAGTAGATTAACCATATAATAAACATATTTTGACCCGGCTCTGTCGTGCCACCTTGTATTTACGGGATTGTTGGTTTACGTGGAAATGTTTTCCCGACTTAGTATTTAGGACAGGTACAGGTGTGTTAACACCGGGTCTCCAACATGCCTCACGAGAACTTTGGGTATGAAATTCCACTTTCACAACTGAGCTTTCGAATTTTAAACTTTCAACCCGTACTAGGTGCGCAAGATCCAACGAGGGGTTTCATCCCTCAAAACGTAATTCGGGAATCATAATCCCGTGCCGTTACATCTGTTAGGCATCCTGGTATGCCACATCATCAAATTTGTGGCTAATAGCAATAAGCCCGGTCTCCGTAGCTGATTTCATGGCTACGGACATGACTGTTTGATTCGTGGCTGTATTCGAAGCTGATCTGGCCACGACATACTATCCGTTGAACATTTGCTGAGTGGGCTTGGTCGCATATGGTTTAGGCGGGTCGGATGAGATTACTATCTCTCTCAAATTTTATGTAGATTAAATATAGTCCATTAATAGGGTATAGAGTAAAACTGGAGGCGGGCTCGTCTCAGATTGCCAATCAGAAGTGAAAGCCCAATTAGCCCATAGAATGAAAGGGTATTAATGAGCTCAGTTAGCGATGACTGTATCCGTGACTAAATCCGTGGCTATTACATATGAGGTCAAACGTTAATGCGGTTTGTACTCTACCAACGGATGGGGCCAACACGCGTCTGTTCCCTACAATTTTATGGTTGAGGGCATAAATGGGGCCGGCCCACTTGTTTATCGTCTTCTAGCTCACGCTCCACAATCCACTATGGTGTTCGATCGGTGTTGTGGAGACCGGCCTGTACAAGGTAAGGTTAATTTGTTTTGTTTTGTTTTTTGTGGGATGGTAAGGTTAATTTGTTTATCTTAGTTACATAATATTACTTATATATGATATTGTTCCTTTGTAATTTAATGATATTAATAGGTAGTGTAATTAAGATTTAAATGAGTATTTATATATACAAACGAGGAAAAGGTTTGAATTGGTATTTAATTTGAAGAATTTGAAAATGTTTATATATAAATGTGATGTAATTTAAAAATAGGTTGCAATTGATACTTGTAT
The DNA here is from genome assembly GCA_963922045.1 of Persicaria maculosa. Taxonomy (NCBI): domain Eukaryota; kingdom Viridiplantae; phylum Streptophyta; class Magnoliopsida; order Caryophyllales; family Polygonaceae; genus Persicaria; species Persicaria maculosa. The sequence goes on from OY998268.1 coordinate 793,277, forward strand.
GTTCAATTATTATAATTTTATTCAATAGTCCCTCCGTCCTAAAATGCATGGTCTTTTAGGCTTTGAACTTTTGTCAAAAATACATAGGTTTTTAGGTTTATCGGGTAATTATTACCCCTAAAAAAGTACAATAGTAAATAAAATTAAAGAGTTCTCATCTCTGTAATACTAATAATGAGATTTAAGTATAAATAGGTTTTCTTAATTAGCGTGTAAGGGTCTAAACAACCATGTATTTTAGGACGGAGGGAGTATAATGTATGTAATCATTTGGAAATTTAGTAATGTTTAATTTAGTATGTATTTTATTATTAATTTATTATCATTACACCATACAGATTGATCGAATTTGATAAAATATGGACGATCGTACATGGATGTATGATATGTACTTGTCGGATCGTGGAGGATTAAAGCCTGAATACTTCGAATGGGTGGATAATACTATACGAGTATGTTTTTAGGAAATCTGATATAAGTAACTAATAAATGTTGAAAAAACCCCTATATTAAGTATTGAATTCTTATTAGAATACTATAAGTGTATGTTTTGAGGAATACTCATATAAGTAACTAATAAGTGTTCAATAAAACCTTATATTAAGTAATAAATTCTTATTAGAATACTATAAGGGTATGTTTTTAGGAAAACTTATATAAGTAACTAATAAATGTTGAATAAAACCTTATATTAAGTAATAAATTCTCATTAGAATACTATAACAGTATGTTTTTAGGAAAACTGATATATATATATATATATAACTAAAATGTTGAATAAAACCTTATATTAACTAATAAATTCTTATTGGAATACTATACGGGTAGGTTTTAAAGAAAACTCACATAAACAACTAATCAATGTTGAATAAAACCTTATATTAAGTAATAAATTCTTATTAGAATACTGTACGGATATATTTTGAGGAAAAGTCATATAAGTAACTAAGAAATGTTGAATAAAAACCTTTTATTAAGTAATAAATTGTCATTAGAATACTATAAGGGAATGTTTTTAGGAAAACTTATATAAGTGACTAATAAATATTGAAGAAAACCTTATATTAAGTAATAAATTCTTATTACAATAATATAAGGGTATGTTTTGAGGAAAACTCATATAAGTAACTAATAAATGTTGAATAAAACCTTATATTAACTAATAAATTCTTATTAAAATACTATACGGGTATGTTTTCAGGAAAACTCATATAAATAACTAATAACTGTTGAATAAAACCTTATATTAAGTAATAAATTCTTGTTAGAATACTATAAGGGTATGTTTTTATGAAAACTGATATAAGTAACTAATAAATGTTGAATAAAACCTTATATTAAGTAATAATTTCTTATTAGAATACTATAAGGGTATGTTTTGAGGAAAACTCATATAAGTAACTAATAAATGTTGAATAAAACCTTATATTAAGTAATAAATTCTTATTATAATACTATACATGTATGTTTTCAGGAAAACTCATATAAATAAATAATAACTCTTGAATAAAACCTTATATTAAGTAATAAATTCTTATTAGAATACTATACAGATGTTTTTTTTAGGGAACGTAATATAAGTAACTAATAAATGTTGAACAAAACCTTATATTAAATAATAAATTCTTTTTAGAATACTATAAGGGTATGTTTTTAAGAAAACTTATATAAGTAACTAATAAATGTTGAATAATACCTTATATTAAGTAATAAATTCTTATTAAAATACTGTAAGGGTATGTTTTGAGGAAAACTCATATAAGTAACTAATAAATGTTGAATCAAAACTTATATTAACTAATAAATTCTTATTAGAATTATATAAAAGTATGTTTTCAAGAAAACTCATATAAATAACTAATAACTGTTGAATAAAACCTTATATTAAGTAATAAATTCTTATTAGAATACTATAAGGGTATGTTTTTATGAAAACTCATATAAGTAACTAATAAATGTTGAATAAAACCTTATATTAAGTAATAATTTCTTAGTAGAATATTATAAGGGTATGTTTTGAGCAAAACTCATATAAGTAACTAATAAATGTTGAATAAAACCTTATATTGACTAATAAATTCTTATGAAAATACTATACGGGTATGTTTTCAGGAAAACTCATATAAATAACTAATAACTGTTGAATGAAACCTAATATTAAGTAATAAATTCTTATTAGAATACTATAAGGGTATGTTTATTTGAAAACTAATATAAGTAACTAATAAATGTTGAATAAAACCTTATATTAAGTAACAATTTCTTATGAGAATACTATAGGGGTATGTATTGAGGAAAACTCATATAAGTAACTAATAAATGTTGAATAAAACCTTATATTAAGTAATAAATTCTTATTAGAATACTATACGGGTATGTGTTTAGGAAAACTCATATAAATAACTAATAACTGTTTAATAAAACCTTATATTTATACGGATATTTTTTGAGGAAAAGTCATGTAAGTATCTAATAAATGTTGAATAAAACCATATATTAAGTAATACATTCTTATTAGAATACTGTAAGGGTATGTTTTTAGGAAAACTTATATAAGTAACTAATAAATGTTGAATAAAATCTTATATTAAGTAATAAATTCTTATTACAATACTATAAGGATATGTTTTGAGGAAAACTCATATAAGTAACTAATATATGTTGAATAAAACCTTATATTAACTAATAAATTCTTATTAAAATACTATACGGGTATGTTTTCAGGAAAACTCATATAAATAACTAATAACTGTTGAATAAAACCTTATATTAAGTAATAAATTCTTATTAGAATACTATAAGGGTATGTTTTTATGAAAACTGATATAAGTAACTAATAAATGTTGAATAAAACCTTATATTAAGTAATAATTTCTTATTAGAATACTATAAGGGTATGTTTTGAGGAAAACTCATATAAGTAACTAATAAATGTTGAATAAAACCTTATATTAAGTAATAAATTCTTATTATAATACTATAGATGTATGTTTTCAGGAAAACTCATATAAATAAATAATAACTCTTGAATAAAATCTTATATTAAGTAATAAATTCTTATTAGAATACTATACAGATGTTTTTTTTAGGGAACGTAATATAAGTAACTAATAAATGTTGAACAAAACCTTATATTAAGTAATAAATTCTTTTTAGAATACTATAAGGGTATGTTTTTAGGAAAACTTATATAAGTAACTAATACATGTTGAATAAAACCTTATATTAAGTAATAAATTCTTATTAAAATACTGTAAGGGTATGTTTTGAGGAAAACTCATATAAGTAACTAATAAATGTTGAATCAAAACTTATATTAACTAATAAATTCTTATTAGAATTATATAAAAGTATGTTTTCAAGAAAACTCATATAAATAACTAATAACTGTTGAATAAAACCTTATATTAAGCAATAAATTCTTATTAGAATACTATAAGGGTATGTTTTTATGAAAACTGATATAAGTAACTAATAAATATTGAATAAAATCTTATATTAAGTAATAATTTCTTAGTAGAATATTATAAGGGTATGTTTTTAGGAAAACACATATAAGTAACTAATAAATGTTGAATAAAACATTATATTGACTAATAAATTCTTATGAAAATACTATACGGGTATGTTTTCAGGAAAACTTATATAAATAACTAATAACTGTTGAATGAAACCTTATATTATGTAATAAATTCTTATTAGAATACTATAAGGGTATGTTTATATGAAAACTAATATAAGTAACTAATAAATGTTGAATAAAACCTTATATTAAGTAATAATTTCTTATGAGAATACTATAAGGGTATGTATTTAGGAAAACTCATATAAGTAACTAATAAATGTTGAATAAAACCTTATATTAAGTAATAAATTCTTATTAGAATACTATACGGGTATATTTTCAGGAAAACTCATATAAATAACTAATAACTGTTGAATAAAAACTTATATTTATACGGATATTTTTTGAGGAAAAGTCATGTAAGTATCTAATAAATGTTGAATAAAACCTTATATTAAGTAATAAATTCTTATTAGAATACTCTAAGGGTATGTTTTTAGGAAAACTTATATAAGTAACTAATAAATGTTGAATAAAATCTTATATTAAGTAATAAATTCTTATTACAATACTATAAGGATATGTTTTGAGGAAAACTCATATAAGTAACTAATATATGTTGAATAAAACCTTATATTAACTAATAAATTCTTATTAAAATACTATACGGGTATGTTTTCAGGAAAACTCATATAAATAACTAATAACTGTTGAATAAAACCTTATATTAAGTAATAAATTCTTATTAGAATACTATAAGGGTATGTTTTTATGAAAACTGATATAAGTAACTAATAAATGTTGAATAAAACCTTATATTAAGTAATAATTTCTTATTAGAATACTATAAGGGTATGTTTTGAGGAAAACTCATATAAGTAACTAATAAATGTTGAATAAAACCTTATATTAAGTAATAAATTCTTATTATAATACTATAGATGTATGTTTTCAGGAAAACTCATATAAATAAATAATAACTCTTGAATAAAATCTTATATTAAGTAATAAATTCTTATTAGAATACTATACAGATGTTTTTTTTAGGGAACGTAATATAAGTAACTAATAAATGTTGAACAAAACCTTATATTAAGTAATAAATTCTTTTTAGAATACTATAAGGGTATGTTTTTAGGAAAACTTATATAAGTAACTAATACATGTTGAATAAAACCTTATATTAAGTAATAAATTCTTATTAAAATACTGTAAGGGTATGTTTTGAGGAAAACTCATATAAGTAACTAATAAATGTTGAATCAAAACTTATATTAACTAATAAATTCTTATTAGAATTATATAAAAGTATGTTTTCAAGAAAACTCATATAAATAACTAATAACTGTTGAATAAAACCTTATATTAAGCAATAAATTCTTATTAGAATACTATAAGGGTATGTTTTTATGAAAACTGATATAAGTAACTAATAAATATTGAATAAAATCTTATATTAAGTAATAATTTCTTAGTAGAATATTATAAGGGTATGTTTTTAGGAAAACACATATAAGTAACTAATAAATGTTGAATAAAACATTATATTGACTAATAAATTCTTATGAAAATACTATACGGGTATGTTTTCAGGAAAACTTATATAAATAACTAATAACTGTTGAATGAAACCTTATATTATGTAATAAATTCTTATTAGAATACTATAAGGGTATGTTTATATGAAAACTAATATAAGTAACTAATAAATGTTGAATAAAACCTTATATTAAGTAATAATTTCTTATGAGAATACTATAAGGGTATGTATTTAGGAAAACTCATATAAGTAACTAATAAATGTTGAATAAAACCTTATATTAAGTAATAAATTCTTATTAGAATACTATACGGGTATATTTTCAGGAAAACTCATATAAATAACTAATAACTGTTGAATAAAAACTTATATTTATACGGATATTTTTTGAGGAAAAGTCATGTAAGTATCTAATAAATGTTGAATAAAACCTTATATTAAGTAATAAATTCTTATTAGAATACTCTAAGGGTATGTTTTTAGGAAAACTTATATAAGTAACTAATAAATGTTGAATAAAATCTTATATTAAGTAATAAATTCTTATTACAATACTATAAGGATATGTTTTGAGGAAAACTCATATAAGTAACTAATAAATGTTGAATAAAACCTTATATTAACTAATAAATTCTTATTAGAATACTATACGAATATGTTTTCTGGAAAACTCATATAAATAACTAATAATTGTTGAATAAAACCTTATATTATGTAATAAATTCTTTTTTTTTCACAAGGAAAGAATTTAAGCGAGCGAGCTCTAACCGATAGCATCCTTTCGGATGAGGTCTAAAAGATCAAAATCGTTTTGAATATCGATACCCCACACAGAGTGGCGAAGGTGTGCAACCATATCAGCCACTCTGTTGCCTAAACGGGGCACATGAGAGAAGGAAACTTCTTTCATAGTCGACATAAGGAGTTTAACATCCGACAAGATCAATTCAATTTCCCAAGGAAATTTAGATTTTTTGTTGAGATGGTTTATGATTATAATAGAATCGCCTTTAATGTGGATTTTGTCAATACAAAGTTGAGTAGCTTGTTGGATTCCCAGTTTCAGAGTAAGAGCTTCCGCTTTCAAGGGGCTTTGTTTACCTAGTTTTTGATGGCATATACGTATTGGTCGTCCTTCCCAATCTCGGATTATAGCTCCCGCCGAGCTATAGTTGTTTGTTGTAGTAGATCCATCAAAATTTAACTTGAGAGTTCTCCTCGGAGGTTTACGCCATGTAATCTTCCGATATTTATTTTTGTTCTTTAGGTGATTAGAGGTTTGAGTGTGTAAAGAGAAGTCCTCATCTAAAATATGCTCAACCTGTGTTGTTTTACTCCAATTCTCCTTATGGGTTTTAATACAACGTAACGCAGTATCTCTAAGCAGGATGGGGACCTGTCTAAACACATGTTGGTTCCGAATGTACCAAACTGTCCACCAAGCAAAGGCAAGCTCCACATTGGCCGTTGAATTTAGGTTGTTCCCGATGAAAGAAATGATGGGTTTTATATGTCGAGAATGATTTATCATGCTGGATATTGTTGAGTTTATTCGAGACGGAAACCGAAACAAAGAGCGCACGTAATGGCATTCTAACATAAGGTGAACATAATCGTCGGACGCACAACTACACAAGCTACAAGTGGAAGAAACGGAGGCCCCATGAGAAGCCAGTCTAGAGGCAGTAGGTAGACCATCTTGGCAATCCTTCCACAGGAAATTCTTGACCTTTGGCGTAATGTCCAATTTCCAAATCCATGCGTTATTATCTAAATTCAGAGAGGATTGGGTTGTGATTAGTTTGTATGCACTGGAAGTGGTGAACCAACCCGCTCTATTAGGCCACCAATATAGCCGATCCTCAAAAGGGGAGACAAGAAGAGGAATGTCCAAAATTTCTTTTACTATGACAGTAGGTAGCACATTGTTTAGTTTCTACATCCACCATCTACCCCCTATAATGTAGTCACTCATGGTTTCTTTCTTGTTACCAATTTGGGGGCAATATTCTCTAAACTGCAGAGATGAGGTTGTAATCTAATTATCTATCCAGAATTTTATAGATTTCCCATTTCCAACTGACCAAATAAGCCCCGACTTAAATTTGTCTTAGAGACTTGTTAGTTTGGCCCATTGCCAGGAGGAGTTACCGCTTTTCTTATATTCAAATATGTTAGCAGAACGTAATTACTTGTATTTGATCAGAGTGAACCAGACATTGTGTAGTTCAACTAATATTTTCCATAGTAGCTTCATTTGAAGGGCTTCGTTCATCTAGTTTTATATCCCGAGCCCTAATCCCCCACACTTTTTTGGTCTGCAAATCCTATCCCATCTAATAGGTGGCCAGTGTTGGAGATCTTTATTCCAAAAGAACATTCTATTAATCTGATCAAGCTCTTTATGTATCGAAGCGGGTAGCAGAAAGTTTTGCATTGTATACATCGGTTTAGCTAATAGGTTTGAATTGATTAGGATTGCACGTCCCTGTTGTGATAAAGCATTAGCATGCCAATTACTTGGTTGTTCCTTAGATTTACATATGATGTCTTCAAAAGTATGTTTGTTTACTCTACCATTAACAATAGGACAACCAAGATATTTTTCCAATGAGTTGTCATTTGTAATATTCAAACAAGTACTAAGCTCGGAGATCCTAGAGTTCGAAATACCTTTTTTAGCTTGGAAGCTCGATTTATGATAGTTAACTTTTTGCCCAAAAACTTTACAATATGTATTAATTATTGTTTTGATTTTCTGTCCTTTCTCAACACTACCTCGAGTGAAAATGATGATGTCATCAGCAAAAGATAGGAAAGGAACCCGAGGACCGTTCCTACCGAAGGTGAACCCAATTGGACTATTAACCAAATTTGTTTCAGCTGGGAGTTTCCGAGCAAGGATTTCGGCTCCTATGATAAACAAGAAAGGGGAAAGAGGATCCCCTTGCCGAAGACCTCGAGAGGCGAGGAACATATCCACAGGGCCATTGTTCAGTAGCATAGAGAAGGAAACAGTCGTTACACATTCCATAACCAAGTAATGAAAGTATGGTGGAACCCAAATTTTTCTAAAATCTTTTTTGTGAAATTCCAATCAACTCTATCGTATGCTTTATCCATATCTAATTTTATTGCCAACCAACCCTCGCGGCTCGTACGCAACCTGAAAGAGTGGAAAATTTCGTGAGCTATCAGCACATTATCTTAAATAGTCCTGTCTGACACAAACGCACCATGTAAAGGGTGAATAAGTTTATCGATAATCGTTTTTATTCTTTCTATCAAAATTTTTTATATGATTGTATATAGTGTTCAACATAAACTAATTGGACGGTAGTGACTAGTAGTAGTAGGGTCGTCTCGTTTTGGTAGAAGTGACATAAAAGTGTGGTTTATTTGTTTAAGATTTTTTCTGGAGTGGAAAAAACTCTTAACAGCTCTAGTAACAGACACACCGACAATATCCCAGTATTTCTTATAAAATTCGGCTGTAATTCCATCAGGACCTGGAGATTCGTTATTACCCATACTAAAAACAACATATTTTATTTTATTATTAGAAGGACGTCGAATGAGAAATTCATTTTCCTCTGAAGTAATAGAGGGATGGATTAGATTAAGCATTTTATTTAGAAGACTTTCATCGATAGCCTCTTTTTTGAATCTTTTTTCGAAATCATTTTTAATTTCATTTCTGACATTTTCCTCTCCTACAATTAGTGTACCTTCAGTAGTAGTTATATTGCATATTTGTTTCCTATGTTTACTCCCAGCGGCAACACGATGGAAATACGATGTGTTGGAGTTTGAAAGCTTAAGATGCTTTGTTTTGGCTCTTTGATTCCAGAATGTTTTTTGAAAAAGGAGAAGTTTTTCCTTTTTTCTAAGAAGGCAATTTTCTTTGTTGATGGTTCTTTGAGTGTTGTTTACTGATTCCCATGATTGAATTTTAAGCGATTCGTTCTCCACCTCTTTTAATTGAGAAAATATATTCCCAAAAGTATACTTATTCCATTCTGTTGCTTTTTTCTTAAGAATTTTTTATTTAAAAATAAGCCGAAACATAGTGGAGCCTGGGCAAGACGCTCGCCGGGATTGTTTGACGATGTTATGAAAATCCTTCCTTTGGAGCCAGGCGTTCTCAAACTTGAAAGGTGGAGCTTTGAAAGTTGTACTATTCTCGAGTGTTATTGATATGGGACAGTGATCTGATGATGAAAAGGCCCCATTATTGGTAATTAGGTTGGGGAATTTATGAATGATTTGGTGGTGAACAAGAACTCGGTCCAGTTTTTCACAGATGTTGTTCTCATCCTCAGGATTTTGTCTCCAGGTGAATGGATTCCCGAAAGTAGGAAGGTCCATGAATGAACAATCATTCTTAATTTCAGGAGTCTAGTGAACCGAGCGGAACGGGAGATAGCTCCACCCAGCTTGTCCTCACTACAGGAAATTTCATTTAGATCTCTTAACACAATGCAAGGGATAGAGGAATCATTCACAATTGTGGTAAGTGTTTCCCAGAACGAGTCTTTCTCGTGAGGTACAGGCGGGGCATATACAAATAGGAGGAGAGTCATAAACCTATCATTAACATTTTCGTACCGTAGTCCTATAATTCGAGGTAGGTGAAGTTCTACAGAAATAATTTCATTCGATAATTGGTGGGATTTCCATAATATACCATGCCTACCTAATCGCCCAGTAGCAGGCGACCAAATAGCCTCATTAAAGCCGACGTGTTTCCAAAGTTTGTCTACATGAATCGCTTTTGTTTTAATTTCAGCTAGTGCCATAATTTGAATATACTCATTTTTGCACAAAGTATTAATTTCAGTCCAAAAAGTTTTTTTCCTTATGCCTTTACAATTCCCATAACTAATCTTCATTTATAACAATCGATGATATAAGGACGAGAGTTAAGTGTCCTCATATCGAGAAGCATTTTTCCTAATTCATTTTGAGAACATAATGTGGTGGAAATGGGAATTTTTAGAAACTTATTAATACCACATTGTCTTTTATCTACCACATTAAAACAGCATCGACCAAATTAGTAGACACAATTTTTCCACTTTAATTTCCTAGAGAAAGCAATTTAGCAATGAGTTTGAAGTGAGAGTATGAACTTCTTGTACAAGGGTTGAATACCAAGTTCATTAGAGCACGGGCTCTTCGTAGAAAGAGATGCAAAAGTCTACCCTCAAGAGGGAGGTGTGTATGGCTTAAGGCCTTAGAGTTGTACATCAACATATCGGAATTGCATTGTAGGCAATTAGGTCCTATAAAGGAGGAATTTTCTCCATGTGAAAATGCAATAGTGGAACAAGAGAAAATCAGCCAAGTCATTCCACCAGCCCAAGTGATAAAATGACAAATAACCATACTAGGTAATATAGTCTTATCAATATCCATTTCAGTACGAAAATATCCACGAAGTGCTAACACAACAAAGATAAGAACAAAGACAAAGTGCTTCTCAACATCATTTAGAGTAAAAACATCCTTAATCAAAAATCATTTAATGAAACACAGATTCACAAGCAGTTTAATAGGATCATTTACATCACAAATTGAGTAGATAAAGAGTCTAGGTAGTCTTCGACCAATAGAGCCCATAACCACAACCTTGAGGTAGATGGAGACCCATGAAACCACTACGAATAGATGGGATTCCAACTCCCAGTCTTCGAAGAACAGATCCCACTCAGCAGACCAGAAGGTGTACCGAAGAGGATAACAAACATAAATTAGACTATCATCAAATACATCAATGAACAATAATAGATAGGAATTCCTAAACAAATTAGACATGGATTTAGTTTCTAATTTGGTTTGTTTACAATAACCATGAATCCACATAAAATCGAAAGCCATTGTCAGCACAGAGTGGCAGTGAAAAGACAAACGAAGTTGCTTTGTCTAGCAACCATAAATTCACGAATCAAAACAATAAAAAATTTCCTACCAACCAAGAGGTAATAGCACAAAAGGTCAATTAAATGGAGCTTTATGCACATTCCCTTTAATAGGGGTGAAGTTAACCTTTCACAAGAAACAGTAATGTAATGCCCGGGAAGGGAATGACAAAGACCATACTCACCTAGCTGCTCTAATCCAAGCAACCAAACACATAAAAAACTTAAGGAGAAATAAAAGGCAAGTAAAGCGAATCAACAAGACTAATTTGCATATACTTAAGTGAACTTCCATACGAAATTCCACCAGGAGTTTTGACAGACCCATTGGTCTTTAGTTCAACATCAAGTTCAAACCTTTTTCCATCCCTCCCAGCAATGCAGCAAAGTCTCATCATGAATCTAAAGTTCCTAAACTCCAGAATTGCATCATAAGGGATATACTCCCGCACTGGGAAAGGATTTTTTCTAGGAAGCAAATGCAAGGAACATTAACTCTAAGCCTAACAGCCAAAAGCACCTCCAAGATCAGCATTTTAGAACCAGTATTTATGACAAACAAATCTTTAGTTTGAGTAGGTAAAGAAACCGAAGCTCTAAATACCATGTTTTTTCAAGGCTCGAAAATCGGGGGGTAGGTGCTGAAGAGGCATAAGCCTCTGACACCGGGTTTTTCAGCCACCACTAGGTAGTGACAATCCTGAACATAAAAATGCAATTAACTAAACATAGATGAAATATTTTGGAAATCGACCTGATTACGGGCGATAGAACCCCAATTGAGATATTGAAGGAGGGAACCCCTACCCCAACTGCACAAGCGGAGCCGGAAGGGAGACCAAGCCACTGCATGCAGCCATCCGACAGAGAACGACCGCCCTCGCAGCGAAGCACCTCATCAGCCAAAGAGAGAACCACACTCCGTCCATCACCCCCTTATAGGGCAGCAACTCTATAAGTCTCCCACCAGACCACAACGAGGCACCACCGCTGGCAGGCCCGAACTGATCGCACAACCGTAGAGCACCACCCCTCCACCCCCTCTAGCAAGATCCTTTTTTCCTTTTTCTGAAATTTCTTCCCACTTTCAAGATCCATCGACTACCAATTACAATACTATCATTGCTTTTCCCACCGAACTCACCAACCCCGAAAAGCACCCAGAGCATGAGAGATGAAGGGAAAATCAGTGGTTTCAAAGGCGTGAGGTCAGCGAGATTGAAGCTCGATTCAACATCGATGTGAGATTTGAGGCTTGAATCAGGTTGAGACTCACCGGAGATCTTGAAGGCCTTAGGGATTAAGGATTTAGCGGGGTAAGAAAGGGGGCCGTGTATCTGAGATACAACGCGTTTTTTGGCCCAGAAAAGTGTAATAAATTCTTATTAGAATACTATAAGGGTATGTTTTGAGGAAAACTCATATAAGTAACTAATAAGTGTTGAATAACACCTTATATTAAGTAATAAATTCTTATTGGAATACTATAAGGGTTTTTTTAGGAAAACTTGTAAAGGCGGAATATAATTTAGATATATATTATATTTATAATTTTAATTAAATATGTTATTGTTCATTTTAAATTTGCAAAAGCGGAGAAAAAGTCGTCCTCGAGCACGAGTTCAATTTTAAAATTCTTCCGGCATCATTTTAAATTAGGATTTTGACGGGATTTGATTTTTGCTTTCGAGTTCGAGTACTAATAAAAAATTAATTAATTTAAGCTCCGAGTTTTGATTGAAATTTATTTAATTCCGTTTATCTTGAAATTGAATTGAAATTCAATTAAATTTGATTTAGTCGTGATAGAGTCGGGATTAGCGGGTTTCGAATTTGAATGTCGGGTATATCCTCCTTACATTTTATATTGGGACCACATATAAATATATATATATATATATATATATATATATATATTCATTTATTTTCCTTTTTCTTTCTTTCTTTTCTTCTCTCTCTGCGGTCCCCCTCCTCACCACTTGCAAATCACCCAGCTGCACATTTGGCTACAAAACAACACTCTCCTCCTCTATTCTAAAGCTTGCAAAACCTCTCCCCATTCCTCCTCTCTCCCTCCTTTTCATTTTCGGAAGGGCTCCCTCAACCCACCACCAGCGTCACCACACACCCCTCTTCCACCGCCAGAAAACACCACCATAACCATAACAACTAGACCACATTCTCTTCTTTCCCCCCCCCCCCTCTGTTTTCATGTTTGTCGAGCACCTCCCCTCCTCCTGCAAGCCAGCAGCTGCGCCTTTCCCCTCCTCGACGCCTCCGAGCAGCAACGAGCAACCCAGGAGCCGGAGTCACCTAGCCGCCCGCCGGAGCCTGAGAAACGAGCCAATGCGGCCCTGTTTTCCGATCGAGGTTCGTTCATGGTTTACGCTCGATTCTGACTCGAATCTCTCTCCAACTACTCCTCTCACATCTCTATTCCTTCTTAGGCCCTCAATCAAACCCCTCTCGAACTCTCGCAGACGGACGTCCGCCATTGCAGCTGGAGCACCTCGGAACCCTCGGTAATCTTCTTTTTCTCCTTCCTCCCTTGCTGCATTTTGTTATGTTTGTATGGGTGTGGTCGGAGTTGGGGTTCAGTCAGAGTGGGTGGATCCCAGGCCGGAAAAAGGTGTCGCCGGCGAGGCATGGGTTCTTCCCTTCCTTCTCTTCCGTTTCCGTTGACGTTGCCCAGTGCTCTGTTCCATTTCTGAGGTTGAGGATAAGCCTCTTTTCTTTTCGGTGGGCTCGACCGGGTTAAAATTTCAAATGGGTTATATCATTTGTTGATGGGTCATCTGTTGGGACGGGTTACAGATCCGATTTCCTTTTTTTTATTGGATCCGGGTTCCTTTAAAAACCTTCCGGGTTGGGCTCCTTCAATCCAGCTTTTGGGCTTCTTTTATGGGTCACTTCATTGGGTTGTTGGGCTGATGGATTTTTTTTTGTGTTTTGGGAAAATGGTTGTTTATGTTATGTTAGTATATATATATGTTATTTTAATTAATACTTCTGATTTTAGGCAATGACTATATATAATTATATGTTCTGAAATTATTAATATATATATTTAAAAAGGTTTTATAAGTGATATTAATTGATATGGAGTTATATATATATATATGGATTGTTTTGAGATTATATGGATAGTAAGTGGAAATTATTTGAATATTATTATTATTTTGGGATTGGTTATAATTATAAATTCTGGAAAATTAATCGTTATATATTGTTTATTGTTTTAAAATAATATTGATTGGATTATTTAATTGATGCATTTTATGAGGATTTAAATATGTGATTGAGGAATTTTTAAAGTAAATTGTTGGTTTTGATTTATAAATATTATTCGTGAGCATAGAGTTATTTTGATTATTTAATATTGGAATTTATTTATATAATGTTTGTGAAATGAGAAACATGCCGGGTTGATTTCTATAATATGATTTTGGGAAATTGGTTTTAAGGCCTAAGTGTTTAATGTCGGCATTTGGATAAGCGATTTTAAAAGAATTGTTTGTTTTTCTAGGTTGAGTTCTTTGAGAGAATTGTTTCGGAAATGAGATGACGTGATGAGATGAACATGAAATGATATATGAATTGTGATGAGATAAGATGGAATAATCTGAAATGAGATATGAGAAGAGATGTATGATAGTTAGGGGCGCCTTGTGTGAATTAGATAGACTTATACATTTGTATGTTATTAGGTGATTGTGATATGTTGGACATTGCTTACTATTGGATGATTCATTACTTGGATTTTACTTCTGCCTTGTTCTCTGCTGTTCGGCTTATTCAGGTAAGTTCCTTTATGGGCTTACTTAGATTCGAAAGAGATTACCTGCTTGTGAATATATGACATACTAGGTGTTGCATAAGCATTAAAGCATGCCATGTAGTATCATGCTAGGATTGCACTTGTGATTGGGCATTCTATTTCTTTATGCGTATGTAACAGAACGGCCGTTATCTGTGATAGTCCTGGAGTCTCTGTTAGGGTCATAGGGTAGCCCAGCCCCATCGGGTGCCCTGAGTCTATCGAGTCGATACGAGCATGATATGATAGCCCAGCACCATCGGGCAAGAGATGAGATTATATGATATGATATGATAGCCCAGCACATCGGGCAAGACATGAGATGATATGATATAATATGATGATGCCATGGTAAGTGCACCACCACGAGGATATTGCTATGCTATAGCACCGAACTGGCCAGTCTCTGCACTAACGGGAAGGGGTGCAGAGGTAGGAGAGGGATATGCCACTTGACATTCTTTGGGCGCCTTCACAGTTCTTTTTCGCATATTGAAAATTATGATCGTGTTTGTGTGATTTAATTCCGCATCTGCATCATCTTTATTATTAGTGTATGTGTATGTTTGCTTGCAGGACAGGGTGTGTTGGGGCCTCGATCTGACCCCGCTCGCACCAATTGTTTTAGGTATGATTGCTCCCTGTCTCTGTGGCGTGGGAAAATCCCCCGGGCGATTGAAAAGAATCTATCTAACCCCGCTAATTTGGCTTATCTACATTATAATTTATACTATGGTTTTGACCCGGCTCTGCCGTGGCATTTGTATCTAACCATTACTTCCGCTTTACTTTCATTTAAATTGAATTTTTGTAACTTCGATTGATTGGGGTTCGAAATCCCCGCTTTGAATACTGATTGATCATTAGAGGTTTGAAACCTCGACCCGTACCTGAATTGCAACATCCGAACGAAGGTATCCAACCTTCGAAACGTATCTCGGATATTTATATCCGGGCCGTTACGAAGTTGGTATCATAGCCAGGTTGTGCAATTCGGGTACGTAAAGTTCGGGTGTATGTTTTGGAAAACTGCCCATGGATTTTGAAAGATTTGAAAGCGTTTTAAAGGGGAAAAATGAACTTAATATGCCTAACTCAATTGGACTAAATATGGACTCAGCTTATGATAAAAGAGGAGAACCAACTAATAAGGGATCAAGTGGGTAGGAAAGGCGCTAGACCATCCCTATTGGATGTAGTCGGGATTGGGTAGGCGAAATATTAGCTTGTTCTTTACAGATGGGTCGGGAAGACTCCAAGGAGGTCGTTATACTTGGCTTGACCGATTCTATGTTGAGTGCTTGACGTGCTAAAGATTTGATTGTTATGTTCTAACTATTGAATGAATATTGAATGATCTGTGCAAACGGGATAGCGGGAGTACTCTTCTTCCTATATGGTCAAGCCCAGCTTGGGTGGAATAACCCTTCCACTATGTTAACCCTTGATGATCTTATCGAGTATTTCTCTTGATTATTGGTCTCCTCCACGGGAAATGAGGTTGGTAAACACATTGTGTCGGAAAATCATGTACGGATATGAAGGTTGTCTGAGTGAGTATTGGAAGGTAGTTCTTGATGTCATTTTGAGTCGAGAGTAAGGTTTTTCTGAGGCTGTCCTTCTCAATCCTTATGATGATCAAGCAGTGTCTCCTTGCTATACAGAGTCGTACCAGAGTTCCACGGAAAAGAGGGGTGATGAGTCGGTTGGGAAAAGTCAATGGTTGCCCTTAGGGATCTCTGACCGGTTATAATGGTGACTCTCTCTGAATTGCATGACATGATTTTGTAACATCCTGCATGTACCTTGTGAATGCTTCTTAGTAAAATGTTGATCATGTTATTACACCTGTGGGTGGTTGCATTCCTTAGCCTCATGTTATGCCTTGCCTTCCGTCATGATTATATTGTTTAAGCTCGGGTTGTGGTTAGTTGCTTTGCTTAGCCCCGTGTTATGCCTGACTTTCTATTATGGTTATATGTTGTCATAGCATGTCTACTTGGCCTATTGTATTGCTCGTATGATTGATTGGAAGCATGAACCACATGATATGAACCTATATGATTGTTGATTCTCTTGGATTAGGTCCATGATAGTGTGATCGATTCTCCTTTGTATGAATGCTCGTAAGACATTCTTCTTAGCATGCTCGTCGGTGACGCCTTGATGCCTATCATTCCTTCTTTGATAAGAACCTATAGCACGCCCATCTATTTTGTATTTGTCAGATTAACCATGGTGGATTATTTTGCATATGATAGTGTTGTGTGTTTCTTGTATTAAATGGAGAATATGTGGCATAATTGAGTCTTGGTGAATGCATGTTTCATCTTAGTATGTGCTGATTCGAACTCATGTCCCCATATGCTCGACATATTGCTCGTTACTTAGACTTGCATTATACATCGTTACATTTCCTCCCATGCTTCTATATTCTTGGAATGTGATTGAATTGAAGTCTTGCTTAATGTCGAGTAATCAATCAGGTGCATGTATGTGTCCTATGTTATGTTAAGCCATTAGTAACGTGTAGGATCCTTGGTTATGACTTATGCACATTTATGCCCTGCTTGCGTTATTGTTCATTCTCTCTTGAACTATGTCCTTGATATTGTGGTTCTCCCTCTTTCTACCCTCGTAAATGTTTTTACTTATCCGATTAGATTGATTTTAAATTCGATGATCGACTTGCTTTCCATGACAATAAATCCTAACATGCGCACATGCTATCGTTCGGTAGTGTTCTTCTATTACTCTATGATATCCTCTCATGCTTCCATGAATGTATGATTTGGCACCTCGCATGGTCACACACCACGTTAAATCATGATTTCGCATACGCATGACGCATGAATGCTAGAGTGAATTTAGTCGAGTTACCTTGATTGTGTTCATGTTCAATATGTGCCAGTAGTGTCCTGTAGGGCTTATGACTTCCAATATTACCCGCTAAATGATCACTTGTTGTACTTGTTCTATGATATGATAACTATTGTACCATATATGTACTCTATGATGGTTCGTTCTTAGCATGATTATAATCTAGCACCCATGATGTCCTTCTTGTTACTTTTGATGATGCCTCGCGTTTCGTGAATATTATGTTGAACTCCTCTTAATGACTCTTGACTATGCTTGTATCACATCATGTATCGCTAGTATCATGTAGGACCCATGCTTTCTAAATGTATCTCGTCATACGATTACGTGCCGTGCTTGACCAAATATATAATTATTGTGTCAGATGAGATAGTTACTATGTTGCCCTTATATGATCTCGTATGATGCATACACCAAACTCGTGCATTGTTCATATATGTGATAATTACTATGCTGCTCTTATGTGTTCTCATATGACGCTTCAACTGTTTTTTACGACATACCTTGCCATGATATATTTGGACTCATTTGTTGATGTGTATACTATGCTTTTACATTGTTCATATTCATGATGCTCGTTATCTTCACTAAATTCCACATAACTTCGAATCATATATGATCATTGTTGGTTCCGCCTATCTTGCTTGAAGTTGCTAGGCATATCTGTTTCCATAGAATACTATAATGTTAGCTTGTTTGACATACATCAGCATGGGACTTGATTGTGTCCTTGATATGAATACGAATGTTGCCCCCGAGATAGGTACATGTTAGTGTGGATTGATGTGATTGATATGCTCCATAATGAATTCGTGCGTGTTTGTTACAATTGTAACCTAATAGATTTTCTTAAGGGCACCGTTACTATTCTCAGGTCGGAGTCTTGTCTCTAGTCGTGTCATCTTTGGCTTGGTCCATTTTTATCTCCGAAAGAAACTTTGGGTTGTCCACTCTTGTCACTCCCCTATCTCCTCTAACTTATACTCCTACGCGACACATTGGATGAGCGACCGCAAAGAAAAGGGTACGGGAAGTTAGATAACGATAGAGCAGCACAGCGGAAGCGTGGGCCCATCACTCACGGGCCTCAGGATCGATGATGTCGACGGAACAAGCTTGCTTATGAGATTGCGGTTACTGAGCGCCATATGATTTGCAAGTGGGAGTGCCCTCCATTCGGATTGCTAATCTTTTCTGAACTTATTGATGGTGATATTGCACTAACTTGATGTTGAAAATTGCGTATTGATGTGATGACTTGGTGATGATTAATGCCTGATTATCCGTTGTCTATGATGATATATATGACTCGGTGCCTTACTGTCCTAATGTGCCATGATGACTTGATGTGATGCTATTCTGAGTTACTAAGCATGATCTAAATTCCTTTCCTATATAATATGAACTGCAAATGCCGAGAATCTGAACTGTTTATTAGCTAAGATTATGATGAGACTTGCTAGCTTGATTTGATTAGGTTCATATATGATGTTTGCAATACTTGTTGAGCATGACGGTAAACTGAGACTTTTGATGCTTAATGATGAACTAATGATGTTGTTGTTATAAATGCTAGTTGATATGATGTGATCATTATATGTGATAATGTCCATGATTGCTTCTTCATTGAACTTGTGGGTGAGTTTTCTTGAAAGATGGTCGGAGGCTGGTGAGGGGATTTGAGCGGTTAGAATGATTGATGATGGTATGAGGTAAGTCACATGAGAGGGGTTTGGCTTAAGTAGGAGCGGGTGAGTTTTGAGAACTATAAGAGGCGATGCTTAGTGGTATTCGATGAGATCCTAGGTGAATCATGGATAGGGGTATGGTTAGGGGTAGACTGGTTAGGTAGTGACCGTGGAAATTTTATAGGAGATGCGTGGTTAACAGGGCATGATGTTGTGATATCTTGGGAAGTTGAGAAATGTAAGAAATGACCTTTGGGGGTATCGAGAACATAGTATGCAGGGGTGCTCGGGTGTGAAAACAGAGATAGAGGTTGGAGTCTTAGAGGTGGATTGTTAGCGAGAGTGCTTGGTGGGAAGAGGTATAAGATTAAAATGTCGAGGTGCATTAGGACTTCTCCTATGGGAGGTTATCCGAGTTGGTGAGTCTAGATGAAGGTTGGTCTTGGCTTGAGAGTTGGAGACGAGCGAGCGGGGATTGCGTTTCATTTTGACTGATAGGGATGTGAGGATTTTCTTGATTATGTGAATTGTAATATGTATTGGCATGATGTTAGATAGCGACCATGATAAACCTGATATGGCCTGATATTACATGTTGTTATGCAATATTGGAAATCTAGTTGTCAGTGACAAGTGCTAACATGATATAATACATTGCTACCCTACTATGTCGTTCTCGAAGCATGTTTTTATGTGTTGTATGAATCATTAAATAATGATATGTTGCTATGTGGGAGCATGATGCTATATTATGATCAGGAGATGTTAAATGATGAATATTGAATTGGATCGTGAATATGACTTATATATATATGATATAATGGTGCGTGATTGCTAAATGATCGTTATATGGCATTGTATGAGTTGAGATGATGTTTTGTGAGTATGCTGACGTTTTAGTGATTGATATATTGATTGACCTTCCCCTCTGCTAATTCTTAATAGTCTGACCTTGTTATATCGATGTGTTGAAAATGGGTTTTGGTTCGTTGATTCTATGATGAGAGATACTTGTATGATTTATGGTGTGATGTTGAGACGTTGTTATGATTTTGTTATGTCATTGAGATGCATATTATGCCCTTTAGTATGATATGGAGATGTTGAAGTGGCCTTGTGGCACTACGTTGGTATATATTGAGACTTGCCGTGTGATGTGTTGATTGGAGATTGGATGGTTATACAGTTATGCATTTCTTATGGCTTATGCATCTTGCTTGAATTGAGACTGATAGATTGATTCGATTCTGGAAACTAGGAAGAGAATATGGGATTAGCCCTTAGAGGTGGATGATTCCACCTCCTACCTTCTGAATTTCATTGATTGGTTTGCGAGAAGCTGATTTGGTTTTGGAAGATTTTGACGAAATCTTGATTTGAAAGGATTTGACTTGTTTTGGTGTAAGCTTCTTGATTAAACATCGAATTTGGAGATTTTGAGCGGTTTTGAAAATGGCCAACTTGGGGTTTTAAGAAGTCGCGAGTTTCGATGATTTAGATCACAATCTTTCCATTTACAAAATGCTTTGAGGATCTACGAACGGGATTTACATTATGACGTCTCACGAAGTGGATACAAGCATTGTATAGGGGCGCTTATAGATTGTTTGCTAAGACCTAGTCGGACGCTATAATGCTTTTAGAGTTGTGATACTTCCGAAAGGTCGAAGCGAGGATGTGATAGGGGCGCTTATTACACACTCGACAAGACCCATTTGGAGATGTCACGACCGTGACTAGGATGTTGTGAGAATCCCGGAAGACGCAACCGAGATGATTACAAGATCCTTGGACATGGTCCTCGGACTCACTGATTTCAAACTCTTTCCCATTGCTTTAGAAATGCTTTTGGTCTCGGGGACGAGACTTGTTTTTAGAGGTGGATAAATGTAAAGGCGGAATATAATTTATATATATTATATTTATAATTTTAATTAAATATGTTATTGTTCATTTCAAATTTGCAAAAGCGGAGAAAAAGTCGTCCTCGAGCATGAGTTCAATTTTAAAATTCTTCCGGCATCATTTTAAATTAGGATTTTGACGGGATTCGATTTTCGCTTTTGAGTTCGAGTACTAATAAAAAATTAATTAATTTAAGCTCCGAGTTTTGATTGAAATTTATATAATTCCGTTTATCTTGAAATTGAATTGACATTCGATTAAATTTGATTTAGTCGGGATAGAGTCGGGATTAGTGGGTTTCGAATTTGAATGTCGGGTATATCCTCCTTACATTTTATATTGGGACCACATATAAATATATATATATATATATATATATATATATATATTCATTTATTTTCCTTTTTCTTTCTTTCTTTTCTTCTCTCTCTCTGCGGTCCCCCTCCTCACCACCTGCAAATCACCCAGCTGCACATTTGGCTACAAAACAACACTCTCCTCCTCTCTTCTAAAGCTTGCAGAACCTCTGCCCATTCCTCCTCTCTCCATCCTTTTCATTTTCGGAAGGGCTCCCTCAAGCCACCACCAGCATCACCACACACCCCTCTTCCGCCGCCAGAAAACACCACCATAACCATAACCACTAGACCACATTCTCTTCTTTCCCCCCCTCTGTTTTCATGTTTGTCGAGCACCTCCCCTCCTCCTGCAAGCCAGCAGCTGCGCCTTTCCCCTCCTCGATGCCTCCGAGCAGCAACGAGTAACCCAGGAGCCGGAGTCACCTAGCCGCCCGCCGGAGCCTGAGAAACGAGCCAATGCGGCCCTGTTTTCCGAACGAGGTTCGTTCATGGTTTACGCTCGATTCCGACTCGAATCTCTCTCCAACTACTCCTCTCACATCTCTATTCCTTCTTAGGCCCTCAATCAAACCCCTCTCGAACTCTCGCAGACGGACGTCCGCCATTGCAGCCGGAGCACCTCACAACCCTCGGTAATCTTCTTTTTCTCCTTCCTCCCTTGTTGCGTTTTGTTATGTTTGTATGGGTGTGGTCGGAGTTGGGGTTTAGTCAGAGTGGGTGGATCCCAGGCCGGAAAAAGGAGTCGCCGGCGAGGCATGGGTTCTTCCCTTCCTTCTCTTCCATTTCCGTTAACGTTGCCTAGTGCTCTGTTCCATTTCTGAGGTTGAGGATAAGCCTCTTTTCTTTTCGGTGGGCTGGGCCGGGTTAAAATTTCAAATGGGTTATATCATTTGTTGATGGGTCATCTGTTGGGGTGGGTTACATATCCGATTTCCTTTTTTTATTGGATCCGGGTTCCTTTAAACACCTTCCGGGTTGGGCTCCTTCAATCTAGCTTTTGGGCTTCTTTTCTGGGTCACTTCATTGGGTTGTTGAGCTGATGGATTTTTTTTTGTGTTTTGGGAAAATGGTTGTTTATGTTATGTTAGTATATATATGTATGCTATTTTAATTAATACTTCTGATTTTAGGAAATGACTATATATAATTATATGTTCTGAAATTATTAATATATATATTTAAAAAGGTTTTAAAAGTGATATTAATTGATATGGAGTTATATATATATATTTATGGATTGTTTTGAGATTATATGGATAGTAAGTGGAAATTATTTGAATATTATTATTATTTTGGGATTGGTTATAATTATAAATTCTGAAAAATTAATCGTTATATATTGTTTATTGTTTTAAAATAATATTGATTGGATTATTTAATTAATGCATTTTATGAGGATTAAAATATGTGATTGAGGAATTTTTAAAGTAAATTGTTGGTTTTGATTTATAAATATTATTCGTGAGCATAGAGTTATTTTGATGATTTAATATTGGAATTTATTTATATAATGTTTGTGAAATGAGAAACATGTCGGGTTGATTTCTATAATATGATTTTGGGAAATTGGTTTTAAGGCCTAAGTGTTTAATGTCGGCATTTGGATAAGCGATTTTAAAAGAATTGTTTGATTTTCTAAGTTGAGTTCTTTGAGAGAATTGTTTCGGAAATGAGATGACGTGATGAGATGAACATGAAATGATATATGAATTGTGATGAGATAAGATGGAATAATCTGAAATGAGATATGAGAAGAGATGTATGATAGTTAGGGGCGCCTTGTGTGAATTAGATAGACTTATACATTTGTATGTTATTAGGTGATTGTGATATGTTGGACATTGCTTACTATTGGATGATTCATTACATGGATTTTGCTTCTGCCTTGTTCTCTGCTGTTCGGCTTATTCAGGTATGTTCCTTTATGGGCTTACTCAGATTCGAAAGAGATTACCTGCTTGTGAATATATGACATACTAGGTGTTGCATAAGCATTAAAGCATGCCATGTAGTATCATGCTAGGATTGCACTTGTGATTGAGCATTCTATTTCTTTATGCGTATGTAACAGAACGGCCGTTATCTGTGATAGTCCTAGAGTCTCTATTAGGGTCATAGGGTAGCTCAGCCCCATCGGGTGCCCTGAGTCTATCGAGTCGATATGAGCATGATATGATAGCCAAGCACCATCGGGCCAGAGATGAGATTATATGATATGATATGATAGCCCAGCACAATCAGGCAAGAGATGAGATGATATGATATGATATGATGATGCCGTGGTGAGTGCACCACCATGAGGATATTGCTATGCTATAGCACCGGACTGGCCAGTCTCTACACTAACGGGAAGGGGTGCAGAGGTAGGAGAGGGATATGCCACTTGGCATTCTTTGGGCGCCTTTACAGTTCTTTTTCGCATATTGAAAATTAGGATCATGTTAGTGTGATTTAATTCCGCATCTGCATCATCTTTATTATTAGCGTATGTGTATGTTCGCTTGCGGGACAGGGTATGTTGGGGCCTTGGTTTGATCCCGCTCGCACCAATTGTTTTTAGGTATGATTGCTCCCTGTCTCTGTGGTGTGGGAAAATCCCCCGGGCGATTGCAAAGAATCTGTCTAACCCCGCTAATTTGGCTCTACTACATTATAATTTATACTATGGTTTTGATCCGGCTCTGCCGTGGCATTTGTATCTAACCCTTACTTCCGCTTTACTTTCATTTAAATTGAATTTCTGTAACTTCGATTGATTGGGGATCGAAATCCCCGCTTTGAATACTGATTGATCATTAGAGGTTTGAAACCTCGACCCGTACCTGAATTGCAACATCCGAACGAAGGTATCCAACCTTCGAAACGTATCTCATATATTTATATCCGGGCCGTTACAAAGTTGGTATCATAGCCAGGTTGTGCAATTCGGGTACGCATGGGTCGGGTGTATGTTTTCGAAAACCGCCCATGGATTTTGAAAGACTTGAAAGCGTTTTAAAGGAGCAAAATGAACTTAATATGCCTAACTCAATTGGACTATATATGGACTCGGCTTATGATAAAAGAGGAGAACCAACTAATAAGGGATCGAGTGGGTAGGAAAGGCGCTAGACCATCCCTATTGGATGTAGTCGGGAATGGGTAGGCGAAATATTAGCTTGTTCTTTACAGATGGGTCGGGAAGACTCCAAGGAGGTCGTTATACTTGGCATTGACTGATTCTATGTTGAGTGCTTGACGTGCTAAAGATTTGATTGTTATGTTCTAACTATTGAATGAATATTGAATGATCTGTGCAAACGGGATAGCGGGAGTACTCTTCTTCCTATATGGTCAAGCCCAGCTTGGGTGGAATAACCCTTCCACTATGTTAACCCTTGATGATCTTATCGAGTCTTTCTCTTGAATATTGGTCTCCTCCACGGGAAATCAGGTTGGTAAACACATTGTGTCGGAAAATCATGTACGGATATGAAGGTTGTCTGAGTGAGTATTGGAAGGTAGTTCTAGATGTCATTTTGAGTCGAGAGTAAGGTGTATTTGAGGCTGTCCTTCTCAATCCTTATGATGATCAAGCAGTGTCTCCTTACTATACAGAGTCGTACCAGAGTTCCACGGAAAAGAGGGGTGATGAGTCGGTTGGGAAAAGTCAATGGTTGCCCTTAGGGATCTCTGTCCGGTTGTAATGGTGGCTCTCTCTGAATTGCATGACATGATTTTGTAACATCCTACATGTACCTTGCGAATGCTTCTTAGTAAAATGTTGCTCATGTTATTACACCTGTGGGTGGTTGCATTCCTTAGCCTCATGTTATGCCTTGCCTTCCGTCATGATTATATTGTTTAAGCTCGGGTTGTGGTTAGTTGCATTACTTAGCCTCGTGTTATGCCTGACTTTCTATTATGGTTATATGTTGTCATAGCATGTCTACTTGGCCTATTGTATTGCTCGTATGATTGATTGGAAGCATGAACCACATGATATGAACCTATATGATTGTTGCTTCCCTTGGATTAGGTCCATGATAGTGTGATCAATTCTCCTTTGTATGAATGCTCGTAAGACATTCTTCTTAGCATGCTCGCCGGTGACGCCTTGATGCCTATCATTCCTTCTGTGACAAGAACCTATAGCACGCCCATCTATTTTGTATTTGTCAGATTAACCATGGTGGATTATTTTGCATATGATACTGTAGTGTGTTTCTTGTATTGAATGGAGAATATGTGGCATAATTGAGTCTTGGTGAATGCATGTTTCATCTTAGTATGTGCTGATTCGAACTCATGTCCCCATATTCTCGTCATATTGCCCGTTACTTAGACTTGCATTATACATCATTACATTTCCTCCCATGCTTCTATATTCTTGGAATGTGATTGAATTGAAGTCTTGCTTAATGTCGAGTAATCAATCAGGTGCATGTATGTGTCCTATGTTATGTTAAGCCATTAGTAACGTGTAGGATCCTTGGTTATGACTTATGCACATTTATGCCCTGCGTGTGTTATTGTTCATTCTCTCTTGCACTAGGTCCTTGATAGTGTGGTTCTCCCTCTTTCTACCCTCGTAAATGTGTTTACTTATCCGATTAGATTGATGTTAAATTCGATGATCGACTTGCTTTCCATGACAATAAATCCTGACATGCGTACATGTTATCGTTGGGTAGTGTTCTTCTATTACTCTATGATATCCTCTCGTGCTTCCATGAATGTATGATTTGGCACCTCGCATGGTCACACACCACGTTAAATCATGATTTCGCATACGCATGACGCATGAATGCTAGAGTGAATTTAGTCGAGTTACCTTGATTGTGTTCATGTTCGATATGTGCGAGTAGTGTCCTGTAGGGCTTATGACTTCCAATATGACCCGCTAAATGATCACTTGTTGTACATGTTCTATGATGTGATAACTATTGTACCATATATGTACTCTATGATGGTTCGTTCTTAGCATGATTATAATCTAGCACCCATGATGTCCTTCTTGTTACTTATGATGATGCCTCACGTTTCGTGAATATTATGTTGAACTCCTCTTAATGACTCTTGACTATGCTTGTATCACATCATGTATCGCTAGTATCATGTAGGACCCATGCTTTCTAAATTTATCTCGGCATACGATTACGTGCCGTGCTTGACCAAATATATAATCATTGTGTCAGATGAGATAGTTACTATGTTACCCTTATATGATCCCGTATGATGCATACACCAAACTCGTGCACTGTTCATATATGTGATAATTACTATGCTGCTCTTATGTGTTCTCGTATGACGCTTCACCTGTTTGTTACGACATACCTTGCCATGATATATTTAGACTCATTTGTTGATGTGTATACCATGCTTTTACATTGTTCATATGCATGATGCTCGTTATCTTCACTAAATTCCACATGACTTCGATTGATTGGGGTTCGAAATCCCCGCTTTAAATACTGATTGATCATTAGAGGTTTGAAACCTCGACCCGTACCTGAATTACAACATCTGAACGAAGGTATCCAACCTTCGAAACGTATCTCGGATATTTATATCCGGGCCGTTACAAAACTTATATAAGTAATAATAAATGTTGAATAAAACCTTAGGGAAAATGGCAGAAAACCACCCCTTAAATATGGCTCTTTGCAGAAAACCAGCCCTTAAAATTAAAATTGCAGAAAACCACCCCTTAAACCCATTATGTCTGTAAATCTCCACCCATAACCTTTTTTCCGTTAGCTTGCCATTAAAAATGATGAAAAGTCATTTTTACCCTCCCTTTTAATGTTATTTTAAGGAGAGAAAAATGTATGAATTGAAATAAATTAATAAAATCTATTTATCCACCCCTTTTAATGTTATTTTAATAGAATAACATACCTTTTTCTCTCATTAAAATGGATGGATAAATAGATTTTATTAATTTATTTCAACTCATAAATTTTTCTCTCATTAAAATAACATTAAAAGGGAGGGGTAAAAATGACTTTTCACTGTTTTTAATGGCAAGCTAACGAAAAAAAGGTTGTGGGTGGCGATTTACAGATATAATGGGTTTAAGGGGTGGTTTTCTGCAATTTTAATTTTAAGGGGTGGTTTTCTGCAAAGAGCCATATTTAAGGGATGGTTTTCTGCCATTTTCCCAAAACATTATATTAAGTGATAAATTCTTATTAGAATATTATAAGAGTATGTTTTGACGAAAATTCATAAAGTAACTAATAATTGTTCAATAAAGCTTTAAATTCACTAATAAATTCTTATGAGTTGTAACGGCTCGGGATTATGATTCCCAGGTTACATTTCGAGGGATGAAACCCCTCGTTAGGATCTTGTGCCCCGAGTACAGGTTGAAGGTTTGAAATCAACAAATTCGCTTTTAAAGTGGGATTTCACACCCAAAAACCGAGAGGGACCGTTGGAATCCCTGGGGTAAGTCCCTTTTAGCTGCCCTGTGACCTAAGTCGCGAAATTCATTAATCATACAACCAAGAAAGGTTCCAAATTCATACATAAGGTTACCACGGCGGAGCCGGGTCAAAAGGTGATCAAAACATCCAACACCAAACCATTAATAAATTGATGAAGTCAGAGTCTCGACTATCTCTTTTCGCCATGTTAGACCCCGCGGCCATGGAGCCAGATCAGCAGCGATAATAATAAGCATAATGGATACCTAAAAATGTTAATGGTGAGCGGGATCAGATGATGCTCACCTCCTCTTTCCGCTGCCCTAAGCACACACATACGCTATACATAATAATCATGCTTCTAGAAGCAAGGCGAAATATTAACACATGCCCCTATGTTCAAGGGCATAACAATAATAATGAAGACCTTAACATAGAATACCAAATGGTATGTCCCTCTCCCTAACCAACGCCCCCCTTCCAGATAGGGCGAAGACTAGCCAACTCGTGAATACATTCCATTCCATTAATGGGGCGAGGTCCGTATTGGTACCCGACCCCATATTGCATGCTTATTAACAAATCATGAATGTGGACTTAAAAGAGAAAAGGAATAAGATAATGCGAAAGGTAAAATAAGAGTAATGAGTAAAGTGGTAATAAGGTGGTAATTAAGACTCGAACGACTAAGGACGAACCCAATGAGACTGGGCCATCCTATGACCCTAGAAAAGACCCTAGATACTTCACAAATAACGGTCGTTCTGTTTACATACGCATAAAGAAATAGGATGCTCAATGATCAATGCAACCTAGCATGATACTACATGGCATGCTGATCATGAATGCAAGCACCTAGTATATCATGCACATAAGATAGGGAATTCTCTCTATCGATTTGAGTAAGCTCCGAAGAGACTTACCTGGCTATGCAGAACAACATAATAGAAGATCCGGCACACATTAATCAAAATCACAAAGTATTACCTGGATACATATCAGAACATATACATACATATATATATATATATATATATATATATATATATATATATATATAAGTCTATATCTAATCATCCAAGCACTCAAAGCATACATCATTCAACGAGAATAGCAACCATATCGCAATCGTCATTCCATCAAGTTCAACCATTGTAAAGACTGAATATATTTTATATATTATATTATTATTATTTAATTAAATATATTATTATTTTATTCAATTTGTAAAAATGGGAGAAAACTCATCCTCGAGCACAAGTTCGATTTTAAAATCCTTTCGGCATCATTTTGAAATTTGAATTTTGACGGAATTTGATTCCGCTTTCGAGTTCGAGTCTTGATAAATTATTTTAATTCCGAAAATGATTTAAAAACTAAATTTAAATTGTCGAGTGTCGGGAATTCGTTTTAGTGAGCGGGATTAGGATCAAGTGTCGGGATTTCAAATTGTTGTTGTGGGGCCCACTCCTCTCCCTATTTTTCTTTTCTTTTTTTTTCTTCTCTCTCGGCATTAAAGATCCCCTGCCTCACAATCTGCAATTCATTCACAGCTGGCCCATTTGTCTTCTTCTTCAACAACCCACATCTTGCATCAGAATTGCACCCTCCTCCCTACAAATATACACTTCTCTTGGAACCTTTCACCCACCAACAATTTACCCCACTCCACATCAGAAAACCCCAATTCAATCGCCTTTTTCTGCCTCCTGCAAATACCTCTCTCCTCCCTCCATGCTCCTCTCTGTTCTGCCAAACGAACCACCAAACCACCACCTCCTGTTGATTTCCGCTAAGCCGCGTGACCACCACCGTGACCACCACCTCCCTCCGGTTTTGATTTCTGATTTCCAACAACCACCCCTCCTCCATCTCCTCCTTGTCGAGTTCCGTCGCCCCTATTTTGCCTTCGAAGCACAATCGAGCCACCCTCGCTTCACCCTCCTCTTACGAGCTCATCTTCAGAAGCTTCACTCCCCTCCGACATCCGAATACGGAGCTAACCCCAAGCAAGCACCCTCGGAGCCGCCAAGTCACGCCGGAGCCGGTCGCTTCTTCGTCACCTGTTCTGTTGAGGTCGGTTTTGAATTCCGTTCGTTTTCGGTTCCAATCTCTTTCAATCGTGTTCTTCACTCCACCCTCCCTCTTCCTAGGCCCAAGGAGCCTCTCCATCGCCACCGCAGTCGGAGCAGGCCATCGGAGCCCCCGGCATCGGAGAATCGAGCAAACGGTAATCCTTCTCTCCCTCCCTCCTCCCTTGCTGCGTCTTCGTTTTGCTTGCCAGGGTATAGTCGGAATCGGGGTTTGGTCGGATTGAGAGTGGGTGGGGCCGGAAAGGGAGCCGCCGGCAAGGCCTGGAGCCTTTCTTCTTCCTCCATTTTCCTTCGGCGGTAACCGTATCTCTGTTCTGAGATTTTGGAAGAGATGGGTCAGTGTTGGGCCTAATTTTCAGGTTTGGGTCTTGGATCTGGTTGCATCTTCGGGTCTTTCCTTTTTTTCTCTTGGATCCGAGTTTCCTTCATCAGATTCTAAATTGGGTTCAGGTCGGATCTTTGGTCCGGGTTTTCTTTCTGAGGGTGGGAGATTTTGGTTTAGGTTGGGCTGTGGGCTCGGGCATTTTTCAGGCTAGGCTATCCTTTGGGTCATCAGCTTAATATTTGTTATATAAATGGTGTTGTTGTTATGTTATATGAAATATGTTATGTGTTTACTTATTATGTAAATTAATTATGAAATGTTATTTATACATTATTATGAAATCTGATATTTTATGATATATATTATCTATTATAAATTATTTTGAAAGTGGATTTATTGGGTATATGGTTGATGTTGTTGGTTGTTTTATTATATGTTGGGGTTATATTATATGGTTAGTAATTATTAAATTATTATTAGATTATTATTACAATTATTATATGTTATTTTCTGAGATAGTGAGATAATATATATTTTCTGAAAATATTATTTATATTATAAAATTGTTTTAAAAGTAATATTATTTGGAAAATGTTACTAATCAGTTTTAAAATGTGATTGAAATGGTGAAATGATTTATTGTTATTAAATTGAAAATATGGCTTGTGTATTTTAGTTATGTATTGCTTGATAAACTATTTTAAAACGGTCTTCAAGTTTCCCAAAATATCTCATAAAGGATTTGTTGCTTGAAAACCGAGATGCCAGAATTATTTTAGTAGTATAAATTTGCAAGTTGATTAAAGATTTAATATTTTATAAATGGGTTTTGGCCAAATATGATTTGAGGAATCGATTTGAATATGAGTTGATGTAACTTAAGATTTAAGAGTTTGGAAAACTTTGGAAAATGATTGTACTCGATTTAACTCGGTTAATTTATTGTTGAATCCTGCTTAAGATATGATATGTTGAGATGAGATGAGCATGAAATGGCATATGATTTATGATGAGATAAGATGGGATAATCTAAAATGAGACATGTGAAGTTATGTATGATAGTTAGGGGCACCTTGTGTGACTTACATAGACTTATGCATACTTGTATATTTGTTAGGTGATTGTGATGTGTTGGACATTGTTTACTATTGGTGCTTATTGCTTGGATTATGCACGTCTCCAGGTAAGTTCCTTTATGGGCTTACTCAGATTCGAAAGAGAATCTCCTGCTTGTGATTATATGACATACTAGGTGTTGCATAAGCATTAAAGCATGTCATGTAGTATCATGCTGGGATTGCACACATGAATGAGCACATGAATGAGCATTTGAATACTTTGTGTGATTGCGAAACAGAACGACCGTTATCTGTGAGTCCTAGAGTCTTTGCTAGGGTCATAGGGTAGCCCAGCCTCATCGGGTTTGCCCTGAGTCAGTTGTCTCGATATATGGGCATGATGATGAGATAGCCCAGCACCACCGGGCATGAGCATGATATGATGATGATATGATATAATATGATGATAATGTGCACACATGTATGATGATATGGGTATCGTACGGGCCATGTCCGCTCATGAAAAAGGGGGCGGAGTAGGAGAGGGATATGCCACTTGGCATTCTTTGGGAGCCTTTACAACTTTTCTACATGTCATATAAACTAGGAGCATGCTAGTGTGATTTAATGTTCCGTACTGCATTAAAGCATCTTTATTATAGCGTATGTGTATACTTGCTAGTGGGACAGAGTGTGTTGGGGGTCTCGGTCTGACCCCGCTCGCACACCTTGTTTTTAGGTATACTTGTTCTTTGTTTCTATGGCGTGTGAATCCTCCCGGGCGATTGCGAAGAACCTGCTTAACTCCGCTAATTTGGCTAAAGAATTTCAAAGTATATGTTTTAACGATTTGGTTTTGACCCGGCCTCGACGTGGTAAAATGTACTTTACTTCTGCTTTCACTATTTTCTCAAATGAATTTCCGGGATATAGCCTTAGGACAGGTTAAGGGTACCCGACGGCCCTCCGATTGTTTTGGGGTTTGAAATCCCCCTTTTAAAATACTGATCTTTGAGGTTTGAAACCTCGACCCATACCTGGATTGCAAGATCCGAACGAAGATATCCAACCTTCGAAATGTAACTCGGGTATTTATATCCGGGCCGTTACAACCATTCACCACATTGCCACATTCCGTAAGATCACATCATTTTCATTGCCCTATTCTGCCACATTCATATATTCGCAATAATAATCCCCCATGATAAATCCGCAAATAACAAATCCGCAGAGCCATTTATCTCAAAGTTCATCATATTCATCATAGTTCATAAGGTATAAGTCAAACGATACATAACTCTAACATCTCATCATGCCATTAGTCATTCATACATGCCATTAGTCCACACAAGTCATGAAATTAGTCAATCAATCATATCAACATGCTAGTTAGTCATTGATCACATAATTCTCCGAGTTAGTCCCGAAAATTGTTTTGAAATCCGAGTCAAATAGTTAGAAATTCCTACAATAGAAATACCCGTCAAATTCCTTTTTGAAAAATCCAAGTCTCATAATATTATATTTGTTTTAATTCACCATTATATTATATCTTGAATTCCAAAATAATATTTTAAATCCCAAATAATATTATATAATACTTTAATTACAATTTTCTTGTAAACACTTCCATAAATATTTCTAAATCACTTAAAAATCCTAACCATTTTTATTTAATAAAATTAGCTCTTTCTAATTCTATTAATCACCAAACCGAGCTCTCATTTCCTTAAACCCCAACCGAATCCCCTTTTTCCTAATTTTTCCTAAGGCTTCTAGGCACATGTCAGCACAAGCATAAACCATAAAACTTAAGGATTTGAAGAGATTTCTCACCCACTCTTCCTTGCTTCACTTTTCTTCTCCCGGGTGACTTGTGATGCGATTTCTCCTCCGATTCTTCTAGATCCAAGCGTTGGGTGAGCTGGGAAAGTTAGTATGAGGTTAAAGGAGGAACCTTTGAGAGTTTGGAACTGAAAGGAGGGAAAATGAGCTATTACCTCTCCCAGAACCGAAATTAGTGAGATGCGCTCCTCTAGGACTTTTCGGGCTTCTCCGGGCTGTTGGGGCTTCTTCTTCTGCTTGGAGGACATCAAGAAGGTGTTGGAGGGGCAGATTTTGTTGGCCATTGAAGAAAGGAAGGGAAAGAAGCTTGCTTGGCTTGCTTGGGTTCAAACAAGGAGAGATGGTGTTCTTGCTCTTGGTTTAAATGGTGGAAAGGAGGAAGAAGGGTGTTTTTGTTGGGCTGTTTGGTAATGTTTTGGAGCTGATGGGGAGGTGTTGGAGCTGCTGAGATTTCATGGGAGGAGGAGGTAAGGCTGACTTGGATTTGCTTGAGCACAAGAAGTGGAAATGGAGCTAGAAGCTCCTTTGTCTTGAAATAGGGGAGGGAGATGAAAGGGATGATGTTGTGGGGCTGTGGTGGTGGTGTCGTCGGTGGCTAAAGGGTGGCTGAAGGTGGTGGTGAGGTGTTGGTGGTGGCGGCAAGAGGAGGGAGGAGAAAGGGAGAGAGATGTGTTTAGGTTTCTTGTGTTTCCTCCAAGACTTTGGATGAGATTTTTAGGGTCTCCTTGAATGTGTTGGGGTGAGACATGGGGGTCAAAATCAGATTATGTAAAGGGGAATATGGGGCTGATTTTTGGTAGGAGATGGGATAAGGATGGGATGGAAGTGAATTGGCATCTTGCCCAAAGAGGAGGGTGCAAAGAAGAGGAGAAGAAAAGGAGGATGGGGATGCTTCACCATTTTGGGTAATAGCATCTTTGACCAATTTTAAATTGGCTCATGGCTCCAAATTTTGGCTCCAATAGGGGTTAGAGTGTGTGAAAACGTCGGCTAGGGTTAGGAGAGTAGGAGTGGATCTTGTTCCCGACGTTGCAAGCTTGATTTCCGAGGGGCATCCCGAAATTAGTCCCCGATATTAGTTTCCAAATTCCCTCTCTCTCCTCACGAAATTAGAATTTTGAAATCCGAGAATCGAGGTTGCCATGTTAGTTCTTAAAATTTTAGTTAGGCCGAAAATCCGCTTTATGAGATCAAAGTCCGGGCTAGAGAGTTTTTCCGCTAAATTCCGCTTTAAATTCATTTTTATTTTCTTTTTCGAGAAATTAGGATTTAAAAATCCAAGCCTTTGCATGAGAATAATATATTAAATAATCCGAGTCTTTTCTCAGAAATTAGGATTTAAAAATTCCGCTATAAAAGTAAGTTTTGAAGAAAACTTATATAAGTAACTAATAAGTGTTGTACAAAATCATATACTAAATAATAAATTCATATTAAAATACTATGAAAGTAAGTTTTTAGGAAAACTTATATAAGTAACTAATAAGTGTTGAATAAAATCTTATGTTAAATGATAAATTCTTATGAGAATAATATACAAGTAATTTTATTTTTACAATTTCCGATAAAATTTTAAAAAGTAGTTGACTTTGTTGTTATTTTAAAAGATATCTCAACTTTTATTAGTATTTTATAATATTAATGTTTTATATTGTACTAGTATGATTCAAAATAGAAAAATCCAATATATATAGAAAAAGTGAATATATGTTGAAAATTTTCTATGGACATTTGGCGGAATTGGCGCTGAAACGAAATTGTTTTGGGCGATATAAAGTTTTGAGTGGGAAATTCTCGGGCTTTCAAATTTAGATGTGTGGGTGCGTATAAAAGGGAAACTTTACACTTTCTAACCCTAATGTCCTCTTCAGTCTTCACTGCCTCGCCTTTTTCACACCTCATCTCCTTCATCACAGATTCAACGCCTCTCCTTCACACCGACTCTCCTTCTTCCTCCATTCTCGCCTCTAATCCCTCTCGCCTCTAGTTCCTCTTTGTAACGGCGTGGGATTATGATTCCTAGGTTCTGTTTTGAGGGACGAAACCCCTCGATGGGATCTTGCACTCCAAATACAGGTTGAAGGTTGGAAATCAAATATTAGTGTTTTCAAAGTGGGAATTCATACCCAAAACCGAAGGAACCGTTGGAATCCCCGGGGAAATCCCCTGTACCTTTCCTAAGTCTAAAAAACATGGGAAATTCATTTTAATCATGCAAACGACGGAAATGCAAAGTAATACATAGTGTGCCTCGGCAGAGCTGGGTCAAAACGGAGTATATAGTACGAAAATCCCAAAAGTACTTAGTCTAGTGAAGTCAGATGCCTCAAGCTCTCGCTCTCCACCATGTAAAAGAACCCGCTCAAGAAGGCAATCAACATCAGTAATCACTGCACATGAAATACCTAAAAAATATATAGTGAGCGGGATCAGATTGATGCCCACTTAGCTGCACCCCACATATAAGCACACATATACGCTAGTCCTAATATCATGCTTTTAATGCAGGACAGTATTTTAAATCACACAACCATGCTAGTAGTTATATATAAATGGAGAAAGTGGTAAATGGGCCCACACAGAATGCCAAGTGGCATATCCCTCTCCTACGTCCACCCCCCTTCCCGATAGGGCAGAGACTAGCCAGCTCATGAATGCATTCCATTTCCAATTCATTCGTATTATCATCATGCTCATAATCATCATCATGCTCGTAATAGTAATAAGGTGTTGCTCATGACTCATCTGACTCAGGACAAGACCCAATGGGACTGGGTTGTCCTATGACCCTAGCAAAGACTCTAGTTAGCTTCACAGATAATGGCCGTTCTGTTTACAAACACATAAAGAATGAGTATGCTCAATGTTAGCGCAACCTAGCATGATACTACATGGCATGCTATTATGAAATACATCACCTAGTACATCATGCACATATAAGCAGGGATAGTCTTTCTTTCAATCTGAGTAAGCTTTGAAGAGACTTACCTGGCAAGCAGATCAGCAAAAGAAGAACCCGGCACGCAGCAAGCACAATCACATAATATCATCTTGATACATAGCGGAAATATATGAGACTAAATCTAAGATACTCTAAGCATACATAGCACACATATCATACAGTTGGGTAGGTAAATAGTTCGCTTCATCCATACTTGTCATCGCATCATGATCAACCAATTCATCGAATCATAATATCTCATCAGATAATAATAACTTCCCAATTTATATCCAAATTTGCATGCTTATCATACCATTCTTACATATATTATCTCTCATCATCATGTATAACATTCGTCAGATATTACTCAAGCCATAACTCACTAAGTTATCATGCCATTAATCACGAATACATGCTATTAGTCACACAATCATATCATCACGCTAGTTAGTCATCGAACAAGTCAGATTCCCAAGTTAGTTCCCAAGCCATTTCAAAATCCGAGTTAATTAGTTAGAAATTCCGATCCTTGAAAACGTTCGTCAAATTCCTTTTTGATTTAATCCGATAATATATTTTAAGTCCCCATATTTTATAAGACCATAATATAATATCTTTTAATCTCAAAATAATATTTTATACTCTAACTCTCAAATGATACTATATAATATTTGATATACCATTTTATTAAACACTCTCATAAAATATTTCTAAATCCCTTAAAAATCCCAACCATTTTTATTTTATACAAATCAGTCCTTTACCAAAAACCACTCTTATTTTATCAAAGCTTCAAAACTGACCCCTTCTTATTTTCTTAATTACCAACCGAGCCTCAACTTTATTAAACCTAAACCAAGTCCCTTTTATCAGATTAGGGCCGAATAAAATAAATTTCGGCCCACACAAAATTAGGCCCAATCATCCATTTCTTCCTCTCATTTTAAAACTGAAATTAGTAAAAAAAAAAATGGGCCCTCCCCATACTGATGTGGCTGCTGAGGTGGATCGGCGGGACCCATAACCTTCTTCCCTCTTTTGCTGTTTGAAAACAACCAGAGAGAACAGGCTTCTGTGTTTTGGAAAAAAACCGAAGGGGGAAGAGGGAAAGGGGAGGCCGGCGGCGGTGTTCTTTGACTTCGAACACAAAGTCGACTACCCAACACACACATGACAGAATAGGAAGGAAGAAGGAGAAGGAAGAGCTCACCGAGGCATGATTTTGAGGCTCGTCGGAAAATACCGTCGAGGCTTGATTGGGCTCGGTTTGTCTCGTCTGAGCTGGGACATCATCGGAGGTGGGCTTGGAAGGGTGTGGGAATGTTAAAGGCGAGGCTTTTCCTCAGTTTGAAAGTGAAGAGAGGGAGAGAACGAAACTTATCGAAGCTAAATGAAAAACAAGGCGGAATGAGTCAGGGGCGGCGCTTGCGGTCTCCGAGGGCTCTCCTGGCGGCTCGAGGAACTCAGAGAGGTCGAGGAGGAAGCTGACGAAGGGCTGGGACAACACTCGTTGAAGAAGGGAGGAAAACGGAGTGGAGCTGTGCGGTTTTCGCTCTCGGCTAAACAAGGGCGAGATGGGGATGGAGAATGCGGCTTCGTCGGAGGTGGGAGGTGTGGTCGTGGTGATGGCAGCGTGGTGGTTGGGGAGGTGAGGTGGTGGCGGAGCAATGAACGACGAGGAGGAAATGAAGGAGGAAAGGGCTCGGTCTCGGCAAGGCTCAAGAGGAAAAGTGGGTCTTTGAATTTGAAAGTGAAATTTGGAGATTGGGGGGCTATTTTTCTGATTTTGAAGAGGAGAAGGGTTGAAATCAACTGGTCAATATTGTAGAGGATTTATTTGTTTGCCAAAAGAAGTGGAATCAAGAAGGGAGGGAGGGAAGTAGAGATAAGAATTTGCCACAAGGGGAGGAAGTGAGTACGTTGGAATAGGATAAGGATGGGTGAAATAGGAAGTAATTGTGGTCCCGTGTCGGAAATTTGAATTTCCGATTATTGGTTTTCTTAATCCCGCTCTCTCAATCAATTAGGTTTTTAAAGTCGGACGAATATCGTTATCTGAAGAAAATTTTTAGATCTCGAGACGAAAAGACGGAATCGATCTTAAAAGGTTCAAGATTGGGCCGAAATTCGTTTTAATAGTATCGAGTTTGATTTATTAAATTAAAGATGAGTTTTTCTTAAAATATCCGATTAAATCCATTTTAAATTTGTTTTAAATTTCCTTTTTTCAAAAATTAGGATTTTAAAAATCCGAGCCTTTACATTATCCACCTCTAAAAACAAGTCTCGTCCCCGAGACTAAAATCATTTTAAAGTAAGGGGGATAAAGTTTGAAATTGGTGAGTCCAAGGATCATGTCATTGATCCCATAAGTACCTCATAAGTGCCCCTATGAGATCCCACAGTATCTTTGTCGTGATCATAATACTCTTAATCGGTCGTAGTAAGAATGTGGTATGGGCCCCTACCACATCCTCACTCTGACTTTTCGTTCATATCATAACTCAAAAGAACACCATAGCATCTCCACTAGGTCTTAACAAGCGATCCACAGGTGCCCCCCATAAATGCTTGTATCCACTTCGTATTGCGTCATAATGAAAAACTTGAGTTGCAATAGTTTTCTTAATATATAAGTTAGTCCTTTTTAAATCACCGTTCAAAATCCTACAAATCTAATATTAGTCAAAACATTCTCAACTTCCCAATCATCCTACCATCCACCTCTAAGGGCTAATCCCATATTCTCTTCC
This sequence comes from Persicaria maculosa, assembly GCA_963922045.1. Taxonomy (NCBI): domain Eukaryota; kingdom Viridiplantae; phylum Streptophyta; class Magnoliopsida; order Caryophyllales; family Polygonaceae; genus Persicaria; species Persicaria maculosa. The sequence continues at coordinate 832,377 of OY998268.1, forward strand.
TAGGTTTCAGGGCAAGAGCAGAATTCATTAGTTCAATCTCTAACATTCCTACTATCCAGCAGTCGTGAATATGGAATAGCAATCATATCTCGCGACTAATAGCATGTCATAAGCACATCAAGGATAGTTGCATACCATAATATCTAGCACATCATCACATCATATCACCAAGGATCTGCACACAGCTACCAACCATAAGCACGCAATCAAAGAGATACTACTAACAAATTCCCAATCTAACTAGGTAAAACTCACCGCACTCGCGAGGTCAAGGAAAATCTATACTCGGCTCGATGTAGGATGCAAGCAACTCGTCTAAGACATCCCCATAGCTAGTTCGAATGCTCTCCTCGGTCTCCTATGTAGCCTCCTCAAGACTCCTCCAAGGCCACTGAACTATAAGTAAAGGAACCTCCCTGTTCCTAAGCTTCTTGCCACGACGGTCAAGAACCCTCACCAGATGCTCTACGAAGGTGTGGTCGGGCTCAATTCAAAGATCGGAATAGTCAAGGATGTGGCTAGGGTCAGGGATGTAGCGTCGAAGCTGGGATATGTGAAATACGTCATGCATACCGACAAGGATGGAGGTAAGGCTAAACGATAGGCTACCTCTCTGACTCTATCCAGAATCTCGAACGGACCAATGTACATCGGACTCAGCTTTCCCTAGATGCCAAAACGTCGGATCCCCCTAGTAGGTGAAACTCGAAGCCACACATGCGAACCCACATCGAACTCAATTTTAGTCCTCCGTCTGTCTGCATATTTCTTCTGACGGTCCTGGGAAACTCTCATGTGTTCCTGAATGCAGCCCACCTAGTCTACTATCTCCTGGACTAACTCGGGTAAGGACGATACTGTATCTGCGGGCTCATCTCAACAAACTGGCAACTTGCATCACCTCCTATACAGTGCCTCATAAGCAGCCATCTCGATCATTGTGTGGTAGCTGTTGTTGTACGTAAACTCCACCAGCGGTAGGAATCTCACCCATCTGTCACCCTAATCTAGAACACAAGACCGCAACATATCCTCTAAGGTCTGAATCGTCCTCTCAGTCTGGACGTTTGTCTGATGATGAAAACTTGTACTGAAGTGTAATCTGGTCCCTAAGGGCTCCTGAAACTGATGCCAAAACCTCAAAGTGAAGCATCCATCTCTGGCAGACACTATCCTCTCAAGTACTCCATTAAGCCTCACTATCTGACGGATAAACTCCTCAACTAACTGCGATGCTAGCCACGTCTCCTGAATCGCAATGAAGTGAGCCAACTTGGTCAATATGTCGACCACAACCCAGATGGCGTCAAAACCTCAAACATCTCGTCTCATTTCTGGAAGCGATCTAACGAGTCCTCCTGGTCTCTGGTGCTTGATCTGAACCTGCTGACAAAACTGACATCTAGCTACAAAATCTGTAATTTCTGCGCGCATCCTCTGCCACCAATAACTCCTCCTCAAGTCCTGATACATATTATTTGTCCCAAGGTGGACTCAATAAGGAGTGGTGTGAGCCTCCTGTATGATCCTCGGTCTCAGATCTAACGTCGACGGTACCACAACTCTACCCTGAAAGTTAAGCATCCCATATGCTCTCTCTACAAGCTCTTTGGCTCGGCTCTGAGCCATCCTCTTTCTCATAACTGTGACCTCCGCACAATCTGTTTGACATCTACGAATCTCCGCTGTCAGCTCTGACTAAACCTCGAGGAATGACAGCTGTCCACTCTCTCGCTGAATCCAAACCTTGAAGCCATATCTCTGCAAGTCCCTCTGGACTGTAAGCCTCGCAATCAACGTCTCCTGATGAGTCTTCCTACTGAGCGCATCTGCAACCAAATTGGCCTTCCCTAGGTGGTAGACTATATCCATGTCATAGTCCTTCAAAAGCTCTAGCCACGGTCTCTGCCATATGTTGAGCTCCTTCTGAGTGAAAATGTACTTCAAGCTCTTGTGATCCGTCATCACCTTGCATGAAGTGTCATACAGGTAATGGCTCCAAATCTTCAGAGCGTGCACAACGGCTGCCAACTCCAAGTCATGGGTGGGATAAGTCAACTCCCCGAGCTTTAACTAGCGTGAAGCATAAGCAATGACCCGGTCCCTCTGATGCAGGATAAAACCCAATCCAGATCACGAAGCATATATGTAGATGACGAAGTCCTCTGTCCCATCTGGTAGTGCTAAAACTAGAGCGGTCTTGAGCTTCTCCTTCAGAAGCTCGAAATTGGCTTGACACTCTACACTCCACTCGAACGGAACATCCTTCCATAACAGCTGTGTCATGGGCCTCGCAATATATGCTTGAAAATCCCTGGACGAATCTCTGATAGTAGCTGGCTAGCCCTAGAAATGAGTAGATATCTCTGACGTTCTTGGGCACCTCCCAAGCAACGATGGCATCAATCTTCGCCGGATCCATGGCGACTCCCTCTGCTGATATCTCATGGCCTAAGAAGGCTACCTCTATGAGCCAAAAGTCACACTTTTTGTACTTCCTATATAGCTAATGCCTCCTCGATGTTTCAAAGACAATCCGTAGGTGCTCCTCATGCTCGTCTCAACTCCTCGAGTTCACCAGCATGTCATCTATGAAGACGACGACAAATCTATCTAAGTAGTCAATGAACACACGGTTCATGAGCTCCAAAAAGGCGGCGGGCACATTGGTCAACCCAAAAGGCATGACCATAAACTCGTAGTGTCCATAACGAGGCCTGAAAGCTGTCTTCTGCACATCCTCTAACTTCACTCTCAGCTGATGGTAACCAGATCTCAGATCAATCTTCGAAAAATACCACTGCCCCCTGAAGCTGGTCAAGCAGATCATCGATCCTCGGGAGTGGGTAACGGTTCTTCACAATCTCCCAGTTCAGCTCCCGGTAGTCTATACATAACCTCAACGAGCCATCTTTCTTCTTGACGAACAACACAGGCGCTCCCCAAGGTGATGCACTCGGTCGAATATAGCCCTTCTCCGCTAGCTCCTCCAGCTGAGCCTTCAGCAGGCCATGCGGTAAGGAACTCGAGATATGGGCCTGGTGTTCGGCTCCAACTCGATCGCAAAATCTAACGCTCTCTGTGGGGGAAGTCCGGGTAGCTCCTCAAGAAACACATCTGCGAAGTCTCTAACGATAGGCACATCTGTGAAGCTAAGGTGTCCGTGATCCACCTCTAAAGTGTAACACCAATACTCGGTGCAGCCCTAATCTAGAAGTCTAGCGGCTCTGACTGTGTTGATGAGCACCCCGTTCCTCTTGGGGTCTCTCCCCCAAACCTGATGCTCAGTCCCATCATCTGCCAAGATAGTCACCGTCCCCGTCCTCATGTTGATTATCGCTCCATAGCGGTCCATGAAATCCATGCCTAGAATGAGATCCTCCAATGTCAGTGGAATGACTATAAGGTCGACGGCCACTCTCGCTCACCTATGCGGATGGGGCACCCTAAGATCTCCCTACTTGACCTAATCTTGGCCCCATCCGGAAAACTAATACTAAGGGGTGAACCACTCATGTAGCTCAGGCTCCGCCTGGCCACTCACGCCTCTTCTATGAAGCAGTGAGTCGCACTATGATGTGCGCGCAAATTGCCATATTTTCTATGCACATAAAAGTCCATTTTACTTGTCTTTTGCATGCATATTAATGGGAAAGCATGGGAATAGTGTAGTTTGCGCTTAAATGTCAAATATATGGGTTTGCACGAGTTTTATGTGATTTCGCAGAAAAACAGGATAAAAATGGACGGATTTGAAAGAGCGGAAAAAGAACTCGAAGTCTTCTGAAGAGGTCGAAATCGACTGGGGACCTCGACATCGAGTGCATCAGAGAAATAGGAATCGAGCAGGAAATGAAACAGAGTACGTCGACACAGAGAGGTCGATATCGACATCTGGAGGTCGATATCGAGGCTTCCATATCGACCAAATTGATAGAAGTCGAGTGCCAGTTCGAGTAGGAGAAGGAGAGCTCGAGATAAGGTTTTGAAGGGGTCGATATCGATGTCTAGGGTCGATATCGATGATGCCAGCAGAGAATCCGACTCAGATTTTGATAGAATTCTATCCGAAGCTTGCAACGTCTATCCAAAGGTCGATATTTCCTAACATCAAACACGAGATTTATCAGATGGAGGTTGAGTTACAATGGAGTTTTAGTTTTTTACTTTGTTTTAGTTTTATCTTAGAGAATAAAGATAAGGTTTCAAGTCCTTGTCGACATCTATAAATAGAGGCCAATAGGGCTGAGTTTAGGCACTGAATTTACATTCAAGTTAGCATCTAATAGCATCTAATTTACAAGAAAATTCAGTTTCAGTAGAGAGTAGAGAGAGAGGAGGCCGAGTGAAAGTTGTAAAGCGAGAGCGGAGTGGCTTGTTCGGTTGTACTTTCTTTCGAAGTTTTAATTCAAAGTAGCTTTCTTCCAACAATAATGATGATGATGTGCATGATGAGGAGCGAGTAGTCGACCCACTTCTAGGGTCGGGATGAGCCCGACGATAACAATGTGAGGTAAGTGCATCAAAGGTATGACTTTTATGCGATTCCGTCTTCTACCCCATGCATGATCCTTTGCGAAGGTTAGGGAGATTCATTATTTGCATTATTGAAGCGAAAGCCACTCATATTGTGAACTTGAATTACTCATCAATTGGATAGTAACTCTTAGGAATTATGCGTGAGCCTCTAATCACCTAAGTGTTGATAACGAAAGTTATTTGACGAAAAGGCATTAAATTTCATAGCTTTAGCGTAAAACTTGCATTGTTATCGTTGTGGCATGAAACCCCGACCTTGGAAGCCTTTTAATTAATTGAATTCTTTATAAAAGTCTTAAGTTTTGTTTCTGTTCATCTTCCTTCTCCATTCTATTTTCTTCTGACTCTTTTCCGACAAATTGGTTACGAAAACAGTTTATGTGACAAGCATCGAAATCGACTGAAAGGGTTGATATCGAGGTCTAACATCGATATCGAGGTCTGTCTCGACGTCGACTTTGCTGCTTTTGTCTTTTGCAGGAACTCATCGACCAGCACTGAGGTCGATATCGACCAGTATACTCGATATCGAGTGTCTACTGGGGTCGAAAGCTTTGATCGTGAGTACAACAAGGGAAGCGCTGACATACCTTCTCGTGGATTCGATCCTGAATTACCCTACTACTACAAGGGAGGGGATTCTTGTATTATTTGTTTAGGACAGAGAGTTAGCCTAGTTGTGCATTGTTTTAAATATTTGAATCTCCTACTACAACCCCGCCCACGAACAAATTGGCGTCATTGCCAGGGAGGCAATCAATCGCCACCTAAGTTAACCACGATCTTTTCTGATCTTATTCAGCAGGTTTATGCGACGTTCTGATCGCGGACCTATCCTGAAACCAATCAACGAGCCTGAACATTTCTACCATCTTCGCAACAAAGCAATTCGCATCATGGCTGACAACGAAACACAGGCCGAGACCATAGAGTGGTTGAGGAAGGAAATCGAGGACCACAATGCTACAATCACTGCTAAAAGGGCCACCGCTGCTGCAGAGCAAGCCCGTGCTGACTGGGAGGAGGATGCGCGCAGACAAGCCCAAGAGCGGCTAAATCAGTATCCACAGGCGGCGATGCAATACATGCATCTGCCGCTTCGTGTTCCTGAATCCGCGATTTTAATTCCTCACTCCAACTATGAAATAAAAATTAACTTCCTATCTGACATAAAAAGAAATACTTTTGAAGGAAGACCTAATGAATGCCCCCTGCAACACATCTCTACTTTTATGGACCTATGTGAAACAGTTGCTGATGGAGTGAATTTAGAGTATGTGCGATTAAAATCTTTTCGATGGTCTTTTGCAGGGAAGGGATTACAGTGGCTTGAAAGTTTGGCTCCACGCTCGCTGAGGACATGGGCGGAGGTGAAAGATGCATTCTTGAACAAATTCTTCCCACCTTCTAAAACGGCGATGTTGCGACAAAGGATCACGGCTTTCAAACAAAAGCCAGGTGAAACCCTAGCACAAGCGTGGGAGCGATTTAAGGACTTGCTGAGATCATGCTCGACGCATGGGCAACTTCCATATGTCATCCAGGAGATCTTCTACAACGCCCTTGATGCGCTGAATAAGGAGAGGATAAATTCATATACCTCCTATCGGTACATTGAGCTTACACCAACGGAGGCATGGGAGACCATTGAGAGGCTTGTGAACTTTGACAATACTTATGGGGCTGCTGCGGCCTATGATGCAAGGCCTGCCCCATCTATGCCACTATATGAGCCTCCAAAGGAGATAGATCCTGAGGTGCGGCAACAATTCCATAACGATCAAACACGCCGCCTTCAAAAGCAAGTAAGGTTCTTGAGCAACAATCAAACTTGTCAGGAGTGTGGCTCAACAAGGCATAACACTAGTGCATGTCCACATACTGAGCAAGTATCCATGGCGGAACAACATGACGAGGTTAAATGGATGAGAGGCTCCTATGGAGGAGGCAATCAACAATATTGGGGTGATCAAAGGTTCTATCAACAAAGGGATCCCCCACCATATAGGGCACCAGGGCACCCTGAGCGGGAGACAAGGAAGGATGACCTGCAAATCATTCTTGATGAGATGCGGAGGAACCATGCTGAGTTCAAACAAGCCAACAACTCCGTCCATACTCAGCTGCAGGGCATCAATTCTAGACTTGGGGAGATCGACGTTTGGAAGCGCAACATGGAGACTCAAATGAGTCAATTGGCGGAAGCAATACCCAAAGCGTCAGGATCATTCCCTGGATCCACTATGCCCAACCAAAAGGGCAAAACCACTGGTCATATTGTGGCAGTAAACCTGAGAAGTGGGCGTCAATTACAAACGCCCGAGAAAAAAGCGGAGGAAAAGGAGCCAGAACAGACGTCGATATCGACCCCCCTGTCGATATCGACCAAGGTGACCTCGATGTCGACCTTCCTGTCGATGTCGATCCTGATACTGCATCACCACAGAAATTGACTCCTCCAGTCAATATCGACCCTACTGATGTCGATGTCGACCTCACTACAGTCGTAGGAAGGAAAAAGGTGTTGCCATTCCCATCTAGAAAGGTGATTAAGGACCCAGCGGAAAAGAAGTTCCAGCGGTTCGTGAAGATGCTCCAAGGACTTAATGTCTCTATACCATTCACGGAGGCACTTCACGAGATGCCATCTTATGTAAGGTTCTGTAAAGACATCTTGGGTAAGAAGCGATCGCTCTCTGAGATCGCAGAGGAGTGCAACAGGTTGGAGCTACCACAAAAGCGGGCGGACCCAGGTAAGTTTTCTATCGCTATAGGTCTAGGTCAATTCAAATTCAATGCTTTAGTTGACTTGGGAGCTAGCGTTAGCATGATGCCACTAACCATTTGGCACAAGGTAAAAATAGGTCCTCTAGAGCCTATGGATGCAAGGTTGTACATGACCAATAATACGGTAGTAATTCCAACTGGGATAGTAACGGATGTGCCAGTACAAGTAGGTAAATTCTTTGTCCCTACTGATTTCCTAGTTGTTGATATAGCGGAGGACCCTGCTTGTCCTATTATTTTAGGTAGGCCATTCTTAGCAACCGTCGATGCCAACATTAGCGTGAAGAAAGGATTACTCTCATTCACAATTAGTGACGAAGTGATAGAGTATGCCTTTAACAAGACGGTGAAAAATCAAGGGCCAATGGAGATAAAAGCCATCAATGGTGTCTACATTGCATGTGGAGAAGCAAAGGTAAGAAGTATGACACCGGAGGAGCTTGAGAAGAGGGCCATAGAAGCCCAAGTAGAGGTAGTTGTGGCAATCTTGAACGAAGGAGCCCAACAGAACATCGAAATCGACCCAGGTAAGTCGATATCGACCACTAATATTGAAGATTATGTGCCAGGTCATAAGTATGGGGTCGACGGAGGAGAAAAGGAAGCATCGGAATCGGGGTCAAGGGTCGATATCGACCATGCCCTATCGAAATCGACCATCATCAGCGCTGAGAAGGGAGGAAAGGAGACCTCGATATCGATCTCTGAGGATCGAAATCGACCTGATCATATCGAGCAGAAACTCTCCAAATCGACTGATCCTCCAGGAGTACAACAGAGGTCGATATCGACCTCTGAACATCGACATCGACCTGAGCCACAGACTGAGAAAAAGGTAAGTCAAGGTACGGATTCCTCTTGTTCAATTATGATTAAGGACTTATCATTATTTGGAAGAGGTGTGCCTTGGCATGTGCGCTTATGTAGGGTATCCGATGCTGATTCAAGCCAATATGACATAGGAGACAAGGTCTATGTAGCCAAATCTAAGGACCATTGGTTCCCTACAAGATTCAAGGATAAGAACTTAGGACCGTTCACGGTGAATCAAATCAATCCTGGCGGAATGCAGCTGCGGGACAAGAAAGGAGTCATATTTGAGGCCCAAGCCACATGGGCTCTGCAGATGCCGCCTTGAGAAGTGCAAAGGAGAAGTCGGCCTAGCGACTTAAAAGTCTAGAGCTTGTAACAAAGACTTAGTTTTGATTTTAGACAGCTTTTTCTTTGTTTTTAGACTCTTTATTGTTTTGCATATTTTGTTTTGGTTTTATGTTTATTAACAAGTTGTAGGAGAGAGAAAAATCACACAGGAAGGGCATCGAAATCGATGTCCGACATCGACATCGACATCGACCTTAAGGTCGACCTAGATAGGGTTTGTGATCGAGGCCAAATCACCCTGAAGCCTGAAGTAGAAATCGAGATAAACATCGATATCGATGTTAAGGGTCGATATCGACCTTCCCTGTTGTCTTCTTCGACTCCTGAAATTTGTGACGGTTTAGTAAGTTTTCTTCTTAACCCTAGTTCTAATACATGAGGACACTGTAAATTTTAAGTATGGGGTGGGGGAAAGGCTTACTTGCATATTCATACTTAGTTTAGATTTGCATATTTATTTTAATGCATATTTTATTTTCGGAAAAAAAATGACCCCCATCAAAATTTAGAAAGAGTCATGGAAGTATAAAAAAGGGCTCTATGATGCAAAATTAGATTCATTAGAGATATAACATGAGATTGCCTAGTTAAGGGAAGTCCCAATGAAGTGCAAAAAAGAAAAAAAAATAAAGAAGATGAAAATTTGAAGTTGCTTTTGACATGTGCATGATAAGATGATGGAGGAATTTTTATGAAAAATTTCATACAACCAAAGTTCATATCCTAGCCTTACCTATGCATATTTGCAAAAGTCACAAAGCCATATATGAGCCTTATCATGATCATTATTACTCCATATATATATATTGCCCATTTTATACCTTATACCCTATCCGGGGACAATGTTGAGAATGGATGTCATCTTTGGAGTTATATGGAGTTGTGCATTATTATGAAGTTGTTGGCAGGAATGAAAAAAATTATGAATTATGGAAAATTTAATGAGCGAGAAAAAAATCCGATCACCTCAGGAGATAAAGGTAGGTCGACCCTGCTCGTTGAGATGTTAGTTCAGCGAGAAGGGACGCAAGGTGAGGAGTCCGAAGTACTAAGTATCCGGGGCCATTCATGACACCCATGTTTGCGACTCGCGAGAAGGCAGTGTTAAGGTTAGAGAGGTAAAAGCATTATATTGAATAAAAGCATTGAGCGATGAGTGAAAGGTGAGACATTATGAAGAAGGAATATGGAATGTTTTGGAAAGAAAGTATGATTTCCCGGATTTAACACCACATGGCCAAATGTTAGCCCACCTTTAGCCTTTTACCAATCTATTTCTCACAAGCTTGCAAAAAGTCCTCTTGATTATTAATGCTATGTCGCTAAAATTGTGTTTGCATATTACCTCCTTTTATGAATATGAAATTGCTTTTTATGCACAGGCATGGACTTGGTTGACAAAAGTACCTTATCGAGGATGGCAATTGATTGTAGGGACATATGAAAAATGAATCTATGATGTTGAGGGTTTACTTTCTTCCCCTGAATGACCATTAAAGGTATTGCTTGGGGACAAGCAAGCTTAAGTATGGGGTGTTTGATGTGCGCGCAAATTGCCATATTTTCTATGCACATAAAAGTCCATTTTACTTGTCTTTTGCATGCATATTAATGGGAAAACATGGGAATAGTGTAGTTTACGCTTAAATGTCAAATATATGGGTTTGCACGAGTTTTTATGTGATTTCGCAGAAAAATAGGATAAAAATGGACGGATTTGAAAGAGCGGAAAAAGAACTCGAAGTCTTCGGAAGAGGTCCAAATCGACTGGGGACCTCGACATCGAGTGCATCAGAGAAATAGGAATCGAGCAGGAAATGAAACAGAGCACGTCGACACAGAGAGGTCGATATCGACATCTGGAGGTCGATATCGAGGCTTCCATATCGACCAAATTGATAGAAGTCGAGTGCCAGTTCGAGTAGGAGAAGGAGAGCTCGAGATAAGGTTTTGAAGGGGTCGATATCGATGTCTAGGGTCGATATCGACGATGCCAGCAGAGAATCCGACTTAGATTTTGATAGAATTCTATCCGAAGCTTGCAACGTCTATCCAAAGGTCGAGATTTCCTATCATCAAACACGAGATTTATCAGATGGAGGCTGAGTTACCATGGAGTTTTAGTTTTTTACTTTGTTTTAGTTTTATCTTAGAGAATAAAGATAAGGTTTCAAGTCCTTGTCAATATCTATAAATAGAGGCCAATAGGACTGAGTTTAGGCATTGAATTTACATTCAAGTTAGCATCCAATAGCATCTAATTTACAAGAAAATTCAGTTTCATTAGAGAGTAGAGAGAGAGAGGAGGCCGAGTGAAAGTTGTAAAGCGAGAGCGGAGTGGCTTGTTCGGTTGTACTTTCTTTCGAAGTTTTAATTCAAAGTAGCTTTCTTCCAACAATAATGATGATGATGTGCATGATGAGGAGCGAGTAGTCAACCCACTTCTAGGGTCGGGGTGAGCCCGACGATAACAATGTGAGGTAAGTGCATCAAAGGTACGACTTTTATGCGATTTCGTCTTCTACCCCATGCATGATCCTTTGCGAAGGTTAGGGAGATTCATGATATTCATTATTGAAGAGAAAGCCACTCATATTGTGAACTTGAATTACTCATGAATTGGATAGTAACTCTTAGGAATTATGCGAGAGCCTCTAATCACCTAAGTGTTGATAACGAAAGTTATTTGACGGAAAGGCATTAAATTTCATAGCTTTAGCGTAAAACTTGCATTGTTATCGTTGTGGCATGAAACCCCGACCTTGGAAGCCTTTTAATTAATTGAATTCTTTATAAAAATCTTATGTTTTGTTTTTGTTCATCTTCCTTCTCCATTCTATTTTCTTCGGACTCTTTTCCGACAAATTGGTTACGAAAACAGTTTCTGTGACAAGCATCGAAATCGACTGAAAGGGTCGATATCGAGGTCTAACATCGATATCGAGGTCTATCTCGACGTCGACTTTTCTGCTTTTGTCTTCTGCATGAACTCATCGACCAGAACTGAGGTCGATATCGACCAGAACTGAGGTCGATATCGACCAGTATACTCGATATCGAGTGTCTGCTGAGGTGGAAAGCTTTGATCATGAGTACAACAAGGGAAGCGCTGACATACCTCCTCATGGATTCGATCCTGAATTACGCTACTACTACAAGGGAGGGAATTCTTGTATTATTTGTTTGGGACAGGGAGTTAGCCTAGTTGTGCATTGTTTTAAATATTTGAATCTCCTACTACAACCCCGCCCACGAACACACTAGTGCCAAACAGTATGGCCAAGCACTCATCATGGAAGAGAATAGTAACTGCAGAAGTAGGGGTGGAGCGATGATCTTCTCCCATCTGGAGTACGCAGGGCGGTGGGGGTAATGCTGGTCCTCGGCCTCCAGAACTCTGACCTCGATCATGCCCGAACCCAGCTGGTCCTACTGAAGATAATCCTCTACCCTAACCTAATCCAGATGGTCCTCTGCCCCCACGTCCAGAACCTCTACCTCCTCTCCCTCCTTTGCCATGCATAGCAGCAACTCCTCTACCCTGACCCGGGCCTTGGGGGTATGTTAGAAGTGGCGGTTAAGGAGCTACAGGAAGTCTTTGTGGCTATGCAGTCGGCAGAGCTCTTCTACTCTAGGGACAACGGGCAGCTCTGTGTACCATGGTGCCACAAATAAAGCAGATAGTGAAATGGTCTGAGCATGAAGCTATGTAATGACCTCTTTCAAAGCATCCATGGCAGGCAATACTCCTCACTCGCACATCTCCTTCATAAGCTGATGAAACTAGTGGTGGGGGTACTCTCAAAGCAACTCCGTGATATCCTCCTCTAAATCCTCCTCCATAACCTCCTCTCCTGGGTCTATCATCCCCTCGAGTATCCGCTAGTCTCGCCTTCTTTGCCTCAGGGTGAGAAGTGGAGTATGAAGTGTCAGACAAAATCCTCCTCCATAAGCTGATGAAACTAGTGGCGGGGGTACTCTCGAAGCAACTCCGTGATATCCTCCTCTAAATCCTCCTCCATAACCTTCTTCTCTTGGGTCTATCATCCCCTCGAGTATCCGCTAGTCTCACCCTCTTCACCTCAGGGTGAGAAGTGGAGTATGCAGTCTCAGACAAAATCCTCTACTGGTCGTACAACATGATGACCTCCAGGAATCGATCAAAGCTGACAGCTTCCAAGATAGATGCGTGCAGATGTAAGGCACATGGCATGCTCATCGATAACATGTGGATATGACTCTCATCTGAAGGGCACAAGTGAGAACAGTACACCAGCTTCTTCTTGAACTAGCAAACGATAGCAGAGACAAAAGTTGGTCTATCATAGCAGCCATGCAAAAAGGACACCTTTCATGTCGTTTGAATCTCAAGAGGGCAGTACTCTCTCATCATCAGGGCTCTAAACTCATTGTAGGTCCACTCAACTCGGTTCATCTTGTACATGGACCACCATTCAAACAGCCCATCCATCTCGCGGAACAGCAACGTGGTCAAACAGCCCATCCATTGTAGGCCCACTCAACTCTACCTCTCCGAAGCTGGAACGGCAACGTGGTCGAACAGCCCATCCATCTCGCGGAACCACCTCTCAACATCGTCGCCGCTCCCTCCAACAAATATCGGCGGGAGGCACTGTGCTAGGGTCTTGACCCAGTCGATGCGCTTCTCGGGGCGCGCATCATCCATCGGCTCAATTGGCTGTCGAATGGGTACCTCTGGCGTCGGTGTTGTAGATCAAGCCCCTCCTCGTAACTCGCTCAGAATGTCATGAAGTTCTGCCTCTAGCTGTGAGGACCGCGATCGCACAGCTAGAGGGCGGTGGCGAAGCCCGCTCCTCAACGTGATCATCGGCAACTCGCTCCTCGGTGCAATCAGCAACAACTCGTTCCCCTACCGCGACATGCCCTACCCCCATGCCCGATCATACCACGTCATGTGTCGACCATAATTGTTGCACGAAGGGTCACTTCAACACTCAGCACGGAAGCACTCAATGATTAATATGATCCCCTTCGAGGGGGATCGCCCTCGGGCCCAATTTATAAAATCATGGAGACGATCTCTGTTGTCCTTAGAGGGACAACCGAACGGAGGGGGCACATACGTCTCGGTCTCCTAACCTGACTACTCCAACCTCCGCGGTATACTCCTTGGAGTCTTCTAGGCCCATCTGTAAATAGAAAACTAGTATTTTGTCTACCATTCCCCGATTTCTACATCCTTAAGGGATTGTCTATCGCTTTGGTCTCTACCCACGAGTTTGCTCCTATTTGGTCAGTCTTGGGTTAGGTCCAATTAAATCAATTTTTCCCCTTTGAAATCATTTTTAAAACCATTTGAAATTGTTGGGTGGTTTTCGAAATCATCTTCAACATATCATACTTGTATTGCAAAACCTGGCTTTGATACCAATATTGTAACGGCCCGGGATTATGATTCCCATGTTAAGTTTCGAGGGATGAAACCCCTCGATGGGATCTTGCGCTCCGAATACAGGTTGAAGGCTGGAAATCCAATATTAGTGTTTCAAAGTGGGATTTCATATCCAAAACCGAAGGCACCGTTGGAATCCCCGGGAAATCCCATGTACCTCTCCTAAGTCTAAAACATGGGAAATTCATTTTGACCATGCAAATGGCGGAAAACCAAAGTAATACATAGTGTGCCTAGACAGAGCCGGGTCAAAACGGAGTATAAAGTACAAAAATCCCAAAAGTACTAGTCTGGTAAAGTCATATGTCTCAAGCTCTCGCTCTCCGCCATGCAAAAGAACCCGCTCAAGAAGGCAATCAACATCAGCAATCACTGCACACGAAATACCTAAAAAATATATAGTGAGCGGGATCAGATCGATGCCCACCACTTAACTGCACCCCACATATAAGCACACATATACGCTAGTCCTAATATCATGCTTCTAATGCAGGACAGTATTTTAAATCACGCAACCATGCTAGCAGTTATATATAAATGCAGAAGTGGTAAATGGGCCCACACAGCATGCCAAGTGGCATATCCCTCTCCTACCTCCACCCCCCTTCCCGATAAGGCAAAGACTGGCCAACTCATGAATGCATTCCATTTCCAATTCATTCGTATTATCATCATGCTCATAATCATCATCATGCTCGTAATAGTAATAAGGTGTTGCTCATGACTCATATGACTCAAGACAAGACCCGATGAGACTGAGTTGTCCTATGACCCTAGCAAAGACTCTAGTTAACTTCACAGATAACGACCGTTTTTTTTACAAACGCATAAAGAATTAGTATGCTCAACGTTAGTGCAACCTATCATGATATAACATGGCATGCTATTATGAAATGCAACACCTAGTACATCATGCAAATATAAGCAGGGATAGTCTCTCTTTCAATCTGAGTAAGCTCCAAAAAGACTTACCTGGCTAGCAGATCAGCAAAAGAAGAACCCGGCACACGGCAAGAACAATCAGATAATATCACCTAGATATATAGCGGAAATATAGGAGTCTACATCTAAGATACTCTAAGCATACAAAGCACACACATCATACAGTCGGATAGTTAAATAGTTCGCTTCATCCATACATGTCATCCCATCATGATCAAACAATTCATCGAATCATAATATCTCATCAGATAACAATAACTTCCCAATTTATATCCAAATTCGCATGCTTATCATACCATTCTTACATATATTATCTCTCATCATCATATATAACATTCGTAACATATTACTCAAGCCATAACTCAATACTACGACATCATGCCATTAATCACGAATACATGCTATTAGTCATACAATCATATCATCATGCTAGTTAGTCATCGAACCAGTCGGATTCCCAAGTTAGTTCCCAAGCCATTTCAAAATCCCAATTAATTAGTTAGATTACTTTTTGATTTAATCCGATAATATATATTAAGTCCCCATATTTTATAAGACCATAATATAATATATTTTAATCTCAAAATAATATTTTATACTCTAACTCTCAAATGATACTATATTATATTTTAGATACCATTTTATTAAACACTCTCATCAAATATTTTTAAATCCCTTAAAAATCCCAACCATTTTTATTTTATACAAATCAGTCCTTTTTAAAAAACCACTCTTATTTTATCAAAGCTTCAAAACCGACCCCTTTATATTTTGTTAATTACCAACCGAGCCTCAAATTTCTTAAACCCAAACCAAGTCCTTTTTATCAGATTAGGCCCAAATGAAATAAATTTCGGCCCACACAAAATTAGGCCCAATAATCCATTTCTTCCTCTCATTTTAAAACTAAAATCATTAAACAAATGGGCCCTCCCCACACTGATTTGGCTGCTATGGTGGATCGGCGGGGCCCACAGCCTTCTTCCCTCTTTTGCTGTTCGAAAACAACCAGAAAGAAGAGGGAAAGGGGAGGCCAACGGCGGCGTTCCTGGACTCCGGCCATGAAGTCAACTACCCGACACACACACATGACATAATAAGAAGGAAGAAGGAGAAGAAAGAGCTCACATAGGTACGGTTTCGATGCTCGTCGAAAAACGTCATCGGGGTTCGATTGGGCTCGGTTTGTCTCGCCAGAGTTGGGACGTCATCAAAAGTGGTCTGGGAAGGGTGTGGAAAGGTTAAAGGCAAGGCTTTTCCTCGGTTTTAAAGTGAAGAGAGGGAGAGAACAAAGCTTACCGAAGCTAAATGAAAACAGGGCAGAATGAGTCGGGGGCGGCGCTTGCGGTCTCCTAGGGCTCTCCTGGCAACTCGAGGCACTCAGAGACGTCGAGGAGGAAGCTGAGAAAGGGCTGGGCTACTGCTCAT
This sequence comes from Persicaria maculosa, assembly GCA_963922045.1. Classification (NCBI taxonomy): domain Eukaryota; kingdom Viridiplantae; phylum Streptophyta; class Magnoliopsida; order Caryophyllales; family Polygonaceae; genus Persicaria; species Persicaria maculosa. Next base: position 848,668 of record OY998268.1, read on the forward strand.
TGAAGGAGGGAGGAAAACGGAGTGGAGCTGTGCGGTTTTGGCTCTCGACAAAACAGGGGCGAGATGGGGATGAAGGTTGCAGCTTCGTCGGAGGTGGGAGGTGTGGTGGTGGTGATGGCTGTGTGGTGGCTGGGGAGGTGAGGTGGTGGTGGAGCAATGAACAAGGAGGAGGAAATGAAGGAGGAAAGGGCTCGGTCCTCGGCAAGGCTCAAGAAGAAAAGTGGGTCTTTGAATTTGAAAGTGAAATGTGGAGATTGGGGGGCTATTTTTCTGATTTTGAAGAGGAGAAGGGTTGAAATCAACTGGTCAATATTGCAGAGGGTTTGTTTGTTTGCCAAAAGAAGTGGAATCAAGAAGGAAGGGAGAGAAGTAGAGATAAGAATTTGCCACAAGGGGAGGAAGTGAGTTGGAATAGGATAAGGATGGGTGAAATGAGCCGGAATTGTGGTCCCGAGTCAGAAATTTAAATTTACGATGATTGGTTTTCCGAATCCCGCTCTCTCGATCAATTAGGTTTTTAAAGCCGGCAGAATATCGTTATCCGAAGAAATTTTTTGGATCCCGAGATGAAAAGACGGAATCGATCTTAAAAGGTTCAAGATTGGGCCGGAATTTGTTTTAATAGTTTCGATTTTGATTTATTAAATTAAAGACGAGTTTTTCTTAAAATATCCGATTAAATCCGTTTTAAATTTATTTTAAATTTCCTTTTTCTGAAAATTAGGATTTTAAAAATCCGAGCCTTTACACTCTTCTTCCATCCTTGAGTCCGAACCATTCCATTTGCATCGTCAGACGCTCCCCATTCGGAAGGGAGAGGAACTATTCCGTTTACCGATTGCCTTTCCTCTTGGCTCCTCTCCGCTCCGCAGGCTCCACCACCGCCTCCGTTGACGGCTGTTGATTATCTAACGCCATCTCCCCCCACTCCTCCACCTCCGTTGTCTCACCTTCTGACACGCTCCGCCTTTCCTTGCCCTTGACTCCCAAATCTCCAAGGTTTGTCCCTTTCCATTGCCTCTTGTCCACTCGATTTTCTAATTTCATGGTTTGGTATTTGGTTATATAGGTAAGCTGGTGGATGGCGAGGACAACGATACCGGTGACAAGGATGACAAGGGTGAGGATCCTCAAGCATAGGTCGATCGTGTTTGTGAAGCAAGTGTGACGATGCGGATGAGGGTGAGGAAGATTTGGTTGGTGCTTATGAGCATGTGGCTCGACATGGCCGCCTGCAGCGGCTTCTTTATCCGGCCTCTTCTTCCTCATTTTCACAATTAGGGCTGTTTCACAGATTGTCCAAAAATGATTTGATTTTTAAATACCTAATTTCGGTTTCATTTAATTTCTTGGTGTTTTAGAATTGACAAATCCAAATTCCCTAATTAAACTAAATCTCGAAATACTTTATTTCTTCTAAATAAGTTAGAAATCAGAGATTTTGGGTTTACTAATTGAATAAAATTTTATTTCATCTTACAAGCTTCAGATTATTGGGATATCAATTGGCTTCCCCACAAAGAGAACGGTTGCAATGATAATATTCCTAACAATAATTTCTAATGACAATAGCAATGGTTTGTAGCAACTTGATGACAAAATAAAGTAAATATGATGATGATTATGATGTATTGATAATAAGATAGAAAAGAATTTCACCTGTAATTGTCGACAATGGTTGAGGTTCAAGGTCCTAGGATTGATTCAATAGTATTTATAATATATATGTCGACTTGACTAAGGTTGATTTTTCCGCAAAGATAAAATCTTCTTATTCAATATAACTAAAAAAATAGCATTAACAATTAAAGTTCTTAGACCAATTGACACATCGATTCAATGCAAATAGATGACAAGGGAACAACCCACACGACCCTATAAACATCTACTCGACATAGATCAATTGATATCATCCACTACAAAGACATAGAAATATCATTAAATCAATGACTTCGCTTGCTATCAAGAAACCAATAACGGATTCATAGCCTAGATGCAATTCCTAACATGGTGATCAATCATAGAAAGGAACACAAATTCATATCAATAAGAACAAGATGATAAATATAATTATAAATAACTAATTGAAATCAAATCCTCACAATTCATTCAACCAGTTCTTCGAATCACATGCAAAACTATGAGTTTAGCAACTCATAGCCAAAGTAATGCTCATCTCTCTCTAAGTGTCTCACGGCAATACCAACCACACATTGGCTGAATGATAGAAATAACCTAAATAGATTCGTGCAAAACCCTAGGGAATAAAATAATATAATAATAAAATAGAATCTTCGGACTAAAATCGGAAATCGTTGAATACGTAACAACAGCGGGCGCCGGTCCCAATAGAGAATTAGTTCTTCTCAACTTCGAAGTTGTGCTTCCTTGCTCCTTTGGTTCTCCTTCCTTAGCCTTCATATGCTCCTAAATCATCCTTTTAAGCTCATCCAAGATCCCATCCAAGGTCGGAATGTAAAACTGTAGAATAAACACTAAAAAGGTGTAGATTCCGAACTCGAATACTTCACAAGAAAGATATAGAATTAAACTAAAACATATGCAAAACTCCTATCTAAATGCAATAAGAACTACCTATAATGCCCATGTGAAATATGCATTATAAGGGTGATCTGATTTTTGATATGCCAAGAGGATAACAATGTGAGGTGGCTTGCCATTTTGAGGGGTTGCAATGGTGAAGGAGAAGGAAAGGAGGATGTATATGTCTAGCCTAAAGGGGAAAGGGTGAAGATGAGTGGATGGGGCTTGATGTGGATCAGCCTTTTGGTCAAGGATTTGGCTGAGATTTCTTGTCCTCAAGTGGTAGAACAAGACAAGGTAGAAGGAGGGAAAACAAGGAGGGTGTGATCCCGAAATACAAAATTCAAAAATCCCGAAAATCGAATTCCGCTCTCTCAACCATATCCCGCCTAATTAGAACTAACCCCCAAAATAAGAATCATGCAAAAATCCGAGGATTTGTTAAATTCTTGTAGTGGAAAGACGAAATGGAATTCTAAAATTTCAAAATTGTGTCGGAACCCGTTTTTAAAAGGTTTTAATCCAAGATTATTTAAATCGAGGACGAGGGCTTGGAAATATCCGAATCTTAGAAATCAATTGATATTAAATCCATATCCGATTATAATTATTTAAAATTTGAGGTCTTTACATTTCTCTTGGTGTTTGGGCTCATGTTTCGGCCCCGCTCCCTCTTCGTTTATACCTTGAGTCCCTTAATGGCCTGGTTTGGAGGCTGACTCACTCTTGATGGTTATGGTGGGCAATTGGCTCCTGGAGCTGTCCATTTTCTCCTAGATCTGAGAAGGACATGAAAAACGACGACATAAACAGGTACTCTTGTATCGCTCCTTATTTCCTTGTCCATCAAACTCAAGAGGATTTGAACAAATGCTTTACTAGGGCCTTGCTTGATCTTGTTGAATCTTTAAAAAAACTCGACCCATGATAGAAATAAAAATATGAAATATTCTTATAGATATTACACTTGTGTTGGTCTATGTGAGTACATCATCGCCTATAGTAATATGTCCACTGATAATGATATCATCGACCCCTCACACTATTTAAATCTAGTTTTTGATAAATATGTTTTGATTTTTTTCCTTGTCGCGACCTTTCATTGATTAAGGACAACATTAGAAAAGCACCCCTTTTTGAACCTACTGGGATTGTAGGAAAAATGCATTCTGAGCAAAAGGAAAGCTTCAACCCACTTAAAACAAAGTAGACCTCACTCAAGGCAAAACTGAAAAAAGGAGAACAAAGCTATTAGAACAAGAAAAAGGAAAAAGATCTGGAGCCGTCTTCCCCATGTACTCCTTCCCCCCCCCCCCCCCCCCCCCGGTTATCTTGGGTCTGGATGAATGCTACTGACATTCAATTGAGAAAAAATAAAGACAAATATTGAATTTGTAAATGAACCATCCAGAAGGAACAAATCCGGACTCGATCAGAATAAAAGTGATACGATGCAAATAGACCAAATGAAATTCAACCTAAGGAGCAAAAATCTTCAAATAGAAAATCTATATAAAATAGAATATCCGGGATGAGAATCTGCACATGGAATTGTTGTGGGATTGGGAAAAGAAACCTTTGAATCGGGGTAGAAACTTTTTGTAAAATAGAAAATATACAAATTCTGGTTCTTATGGAAACAAAAACGGAATCTTAACCCCCGGAGGCCATTTGGAAAAAGAGGGGTTTTTTATTCGGTTTGCTTGGTTCTGACGAGGGGTAGATCAGGAGCGATATGCGCCCTATGGAAAGACTAGCAACTTCCTAGTGGGATTATTTCTATTCTAAAAACGGACGATCAATTCATCACTATGAAAATAGAAGACAATAACATCCGATTGACCTTTGCTTGCTGCTTTGTTTATGCGCCCACCCAAGAGGGTGAAAATCTTGTCCTAGTCCAGGCTCCAAGACCACATTCAAGGGATCGACATCCCTTCCATTATGGGGGATTTAAATGAGAACCAATGCTCCTCCGAAAAAATGGGGGGTGTACCCCCACATCCAAACATATTCAGAGACTATTAACTTTTAAGGACCAATGTAATCTGCTTGACATTCCAATGCTAGGAAATGGTTTCACCTGGAGAAAATATAAAAACGGATGTGAACAACATCTATGAGAAATTAGATAGGACTCTTGCTTAAGACCAAATCCTGCAATGGTACCCACAAATAGTAACCAGAAACTACGCTTTCTCATCCTCAGATCACTACTCAATCTCCATATAAATAAAAAACCATGATAGTAAAAAGGCTAGACCTTTCAAATTTGAGAAAATATGGCTCCAAAGAAAAGACTACCGGAACATTGTTGTCGGGGCATGGATGATGTCTTACGCTGGGTCACATATGTTTCAAGCGGTTAAGAAAACACAACTCCTCAAAAGATTGACCAATGAATGGAATAAAACTACTTTTAGAAATATCTTCCGCCAATTGAAAGACATTGAAGACAAATTGATAGAACTAAAAACGAATCTCAACCATAGTCAGCAAAATGGAAATAACAACAAATAAATACGACTTATAAATAAAAGAATAGCTATTACAATTCCGTAAAATGTATTGGAGTCAAAGAGAGAAGACAAAACCTTTGAAATTATCGGATACAAACTCAGGATATCACCACAAAGTAGCAACAGGTCACCGGACGGAAAAAGTTATTAGAGAAATACGAACTCAAAGCGAAACTACAATCATTGGCAAAGAAAACATCAAAGAAGAACTTCGGGTGGATTTTGAAAAGAGATTTAAAAAAGAACAAATCAACTGACGACTATTGGAAGAATACTTCTCCTTAATAAACTCGGAGATCACTGATGAGGACAATGGTCTGATCACGAGACCAGTCACAAGCCAAGAAATAAAAAAACGTTATTTTCTCCATTGGAAAAAATAAATCACTAGGTCCGGATGGAATGACACCCGAATTTTATCAGCACTGTTGGGATCTTGTGGGGTCATCAATTATAAAAGCTATCAAAGGTTTCTTCCATTTTGGACGGATGCTTAAACAACTAAACCAAACGGTTATCACCCTAAATCGAAAATGTGATGACTGAAAAAACAATAAATAATTATAGACCAATCAGGCTATGCACAACCATTTACAAGACCATTACGAAAATATTGGCGGATAGAATCAAACCCTTGTTGAGCAAAATTATCCACCCATTGCAAGGAGCTTTTATTACCGACAGAGCAATTCAAGACAATGTGTTAATCGCTCACGAAATTTTTCATTCCTTTCAAAGCTAGAAAGGTCGAGAAGGATGGATAGCAATTAAATCAGACATGGAGAAAGCCTATGACATAGTAGACTGGGAGTTTCTCATTGTTACTATGGAAAGGTTTGGTTTCTGCAAGAAATTTTGTGACTAGATTAAGGAATGCATCCAAACTGGCTCTTTTTCCATTCTGGTTAACGACGAACCGACTAAAACGTTCTGCCCCTTTATAGGCTTGAGACAAGGTGACCCAATATCCTCGAACTTATTCATCATAGGTGAAGAAATGCTAGCCATGAGACTCCAATATCAATGTGACCAAATTAAAAACTTTGGATTCAAGATATCTAGAAATGGTGTTCATGTTCCATTTCTCTCCTTTGCCGATGATATAATGATATTTGCCAAAGCAACACCTGTAGCATGCTCAATTTTGAAAAAGATAGTGGACGAGTACTGTGGATCTCAGGCCAAAAAATAAATTTCCAAAAATCAGCTTTCCAGGTTACTAGAGAAATCTCGAATGAGCGAAAACAACAAATTCAAAACTGTCAGCAAATTTCAAACCAAACTTCTCTAGAAAAACGTCTTGGCTACCCTATCATAAATGATAGAGTGACTAAAGAAACTTTCGGAGAGATTCTAGGAAAGACAAAGAACCAATTAACAAAATGGAGAGCAAATGAACTAACCCAACAAGAAAGAGTGATTCTAGTCAAAGCGAATTTAGCCGCCAAACCAAAGTACTTTATGCAAAATTTCATACTTCCTGCAAACATACATTCAGAGCTTGATCGAATTAACAGATGTTTTGTCTGGAATAAGGACTTGAAGTACAAACCTTTAATTGGTTAAGACAAAGTGTGCAGACTAAAAAATGAAAGTTGGATTAGGCATAAACAAAACAAAAGATATGAACAAGGCACTTCAATGAAATTATTATGGAAAATTCTAGCTGAGCCACATAATGGTTGGGTGAAAATTATTAGAGAAAAATATCTGCAAGATGACAACATTTTGGGATTAAAAAGAATAAAAACACTTCATGACAATGGGCTAAATTTATGGAATTAAAAGACGAATTTTGCCAAGGGCTGATATGGCATATTGGTAATGGGAGAACGATTAAATTTTGGAAGGACAAATGGCTATACAATGAGAATTGCCTTCAAGAAATTCGACTACAAGACCAAATAGAAGAGTCAGAAACAATTGATCGATATAAAACACCAAATAAAACATGGAATGAAGAAAGATTAAAAGAAAACCTCCCAATGAATGTTGTAGACGAGATCCTTAGAATCCATATCCCTATAACAGAGATTTAAGATTGAGTATAGTAGAAATGGCTGGTTTTCTATGGCTAGTGTTTTAGACCATATTACAAAAGCAAGAAGAGCTAGTTGCGACCCATTAGAGTGGATATGGAAGATTGACTGCCCGCCGAAAATGAAAACCTTTCTTTGAAAAAATATTCTCAATGGAACCCCAATGAAAATTAGACTTAGGAACAAAGGAATTGATGTACCACTGGGTTGCCCCCTCTACAACCAATGTGAAGAAGACGCAACCCACTTATTCACGGTATGCCAGACATCTCTGATACTAATAGGAAGAATGGATAAGTAGATTGAAAGAATAGTACGAAACAATGACAAAACTAACAAAACCTACAAGATGATAATCATTGAAATCCTTTCCCACATATCAGCTACTCAGAAATCAATAGCAGTGTTTTCCTTATTGGGGATTTGGTCTATGATGAATAAAATTCTTTTTAAAAACCATAATGTCAGAAATATGAAACAATGGATAAAGGTCATTACATAATATAGGTTATCTTGGAAAAAAGCTTATGAAGATGATCTAGAGAATGATGATGCTTCATAGGGGTGGGCGCAGGACGAGACGGGACGGGATGGGGGTTATCCCGCGTCCCGTCCAGCGTAATTTTTCTGGGATGGGACCGGGACGGGATTCACCTTTTTTTTTAATCCCGCACAGGCCTTGTCCCTCCCGGGATGGGACGGGATGGGCTTTATCTCTTAAATAAAAACAATATAAAAAGTTCAAAATAAAAAAATATTTCCAATAGAATTTTTTTCTTTTGATTTCCAAATAAATCTAGATTTTTCATTTTGTAGAATCTTTCAAGAAAAAAAGTATTGAGGAATGAAATAAATTGGTAGAGCTGCACCTACACCATTCCAGAAAATCCAGGGATCCATTCAAGTTTTAATTAACAATTAATCCAATAGCTGTATTTTTCTCTATTAAGGATACCATGGCAGAACATTACAGAAGCTCAGCAAACTCAATTATTCAACCAAATATTCAGATCTTGAATCAATAAACAAAACAAATTACCAAGCTAACCAACTTGAATCAACTCTAATGGAACAAAAATAAAAATATATATATGATTGATATTGAAAATAATAATAATAATTATTAATGGGTTTAATATAAATAAATATATATTAATATATGTGCGGGACGGGACGGGATTTGCGAAATTTGGAAGTCTCGTCCCGCATCCCGTCCTGCATGATTTTTGCGGGACGGGACTGGGACGGGATTCACTTTTTTTCCTCAAATCCCACCGGGACCGGGACTGCCCTGGGATTTGCGGGATTTGTGCCCACCCCTAATGCTTCATATATACATCACAAACCGTAAAACAGACTGAGACGCCATAACAAAAGTCAAATGAAAGAAACCGCCCGAGGGATTCATGAAGCTAAATTTCGATGGAGCCTTAGTTGATTCGGGGCAAGCAGCGGCTAACTTTGTATCCGTGATAGCTGTGGTAGATTGGTGTCCTGCGGTGCACAAGAAGTTGGGAGCGATTCTTCTATCCAAACCGAGTGTCTCGGTCTTCACATCGGCGTTCTATCTACTGAGAAAATGGGCTTCTCTCGTCTCGTGGTAGGAGGTGATTGTTTGACCGTCACCAATGCCTTCCAAGAGATCGGTACTTGCCGTGGACTATTGATGGTGATCACCGATTTTCTTGGCCTCTGCAAATCATTCGAGGCTATTGAATTTTCCCAGAATATGCGAGAAGGCAATCAGGTCATTGACAGATTGACACACGTCAGTTTGTTCTCCTCTTTCTTTGTTGAGCGGTGCCCAACTGAGATTGAAGATCTCGTCCGTAAGGACGCTATTAGGCACTAGTTCGACCGAGGTTGACCATCCCAAATTTTTTGCCTTGGATAAAAAAAAAATTACACATGGCTTGAAGACAACCACCCAAGATCCACCTGCTCACCCCTATCTAAATTGTGCGACTAGAAACAGTTCACCTCGGAATTAAAGACTAGTGCCAAATTACTTCAACAAATATTGAATTCAACATTAATAGCGAGATCCCATCGATTTCCTTTAAGATTCTTGTTCCATAAAAGTTCAACAAATACAAATAACTTACGGGGCTAAGTTACTTCATGGCTACAATCATTTCAATCTTCATGCTGCACACAAAACGATTCTGATTTGAACAGCATCAAGAATCTGTAGAATCACAACTTCGCCAAACAATGAAACAAAAAAAAACCACCAATACAATTATGACATTCAAGAACACAGCATCCCATCATTCACTCTCAAAATCTTCCTCGTCCCCAAAGCTGAAAACAGAAGCATCTGCTGCTATGGCTTTGAAGTCGGTGGCCACCGCTGATCTTGCATTAGGTGTCTTGACATTTGATGAAAATTCCATCTGATCATCTACCACTGTATTTGTTTTAATTCGAGCAGGTTCATTTTGACTAGTAGACATTTGGGAGACACCCTGTGTCAAGTTCGTCATTTGCTGCTTATCACTAGATCCAGCTCTAGGTGTTTGAGACCCCCTGAGTTTGGGAGACCCGCCTTCTCCATCACTGTCTGAAAATACATCATCCTTGTCTTCGTTTCTAGATGCTCCAGTATGTTCGGAGGCAGCTTCATCCTTGTTATTGCTTGTAGACGCTTGGCCCAAGTTTTCTTGATTGGATGTGTTGCTTGCTGAATCCTTCTTTGACAGTCTTGGCACACTACCGTCATAGTCTACCATTACAATCTCCAGCTCAAACCTAGGAGAAGGAAGTTTCCTCTGCAATAAATCAAAGGATTCAATAGCATTCTAAAGCTAATAATGAACCAGGAGACTGCTGGATCACATCTGAGGCTTACCTTGTCAAATCCATCAAGATCATCGGAGCTCAACATAGTCTTATTACTTATCATGGTTGTATTTAGCCAACTGAACAATGAGAAATTAAAAAAAAATCAGGTTAGTGTTCACAACCTTCATCATTTCAGAAAATCTATAATTGTTTGTGCAGCTGATTGGAGAGTTTAGAATCAAATTAAGAATACTATGTCCATTTATGGATGTAATGGGTTAAAATTTCATTTAGATGCAGAGAGGATGAGATTAAATATAAAAAGTTGGATACACACCAATAGAAGTCCCCATGCCGATCAATGAAATGAATTTTGAAATCTCCTGATAACTCTGCTAAACCTGGCTCTCCTGGTAATGCAAAAACTACAATGCTTTTCCTAGAGGTATTAATCCAGAAATCTTCAGGCTGAAAATGAGACCACATTGGCAAGTTCAATTAGAAAATTGAGAGCAACTGCAAAGTTCAACATTTTAATCATCATTTGGATTGGAAATGACATGAAATGCATTTTACCATTAACTCTTTCGTTTTGGGGTGCTTCTTTGAGCTGAAGAGAATTCCTATAGGATTAGATAATACAAAATATCAGGAATAGCTTACAAATTATGAAAGTAAAGCGGACACCTTATCCAGATTTCAGCATTCATAAACATAAAATAAGAAAATATGACTCCATAAAGGCAAGGATAGTTTATGCCTATATATTGCCAAGGAAATAGTTTCTGGATACAAATCCCAAATGAAATCAATGCCAACATTGAAAAACAATTGATAAAAGCTGTGCGTGGAGGTTGTGCTTGTTCTCGAGCTCCATTGTCTTTCTTGATGTCTCTTCTAGAGTAGGATGGAGGAGTTTGTTTTGTTCCTTGGATTGAGGACAAGGAGAAGATGATGACGGCTGGTTAATGGGTCGCAATCCGAAGTGCACCTTTGGGGCTGCTACTTCGTTGGCCAGCACATCCAGAACTAGTTCTATGCAGGAGTCAATCTCTGCTAATAGTTGGATCATGGCTTCTAGGAAGGAGATGGACCATCTTCAACCATGGTGAAACCTCTTCCTCTCTTTTCTTCTCTCCCTTACTAATAATTCAACAACTCGTTTATTTTTTCCTTTTAATTTTCTCTTGAGGTTACCTCTCTTTTTTACGTACAACCATGGATTTACCTTGTTACCTTTATTACAATTTCCTAAATAAACAAAATTAACAAGTACTTGATATTAATATATTTTATTACATCTAGATGAAAATTAACAAAATTAGAAACATTATAACATGGGTAAATGGGTCAAGATGATTGTTAGGCATTTGTAACATCACTTGAAATTGAGGATTTTTTAGAAGATTTGGATCAAAACAGATATTTGGGACGGGTGGGACCGTGGGACATTTGGATTATTGTGATCCATAGTAACAAAAATGATAGGTGAGAAAATAACTGTGATGTACAATACATCAAAATGTGGGTATATATAGGTTGAAATTGGGCTCAAATTGTTTTAATTCATTTTAATCATCATTACAATTAATAAATACGGATGAAAAATATGTGATTATTTTTCATTAAAAAATAAAAAATAAAAAACGGAAGAGGTTCACTTTCTCCCTTTCAAGGTAAACTTTTCTATTTCATTACCTTAACGTTTAGGCCATGGTTACATGGTTCGAAAGTCGAATCGAAACGAGGTACGAAAACGGAAACGTGGTTCGTTACCTCAATCGAATTCGGTACGACGAGGAACAATAGGGTATTTTTCTTTTTTATTTATTAGTTAAAAATAAATATTAAAATACTAACAGCTGAACCATTTTAATATATATAATGCATTCTAAAATTACACGAAGTGTCCAAAATCACTTATAACTACTTAATCTAAGATCCAAGATAACTAGATAATATGTTACTTTATGTCAAATTGATACATCACATGGGGAAGGGATAACTGGATAAGTTGCAGAATTTTTATTTGGGCCTTTTATAATACTAAATGTAATTGGGCCTAACCTGTTTTTGCCCAACCCTAATTACTGAAGTTTCATCTTCTTCCTCTAGTCATGCTGCATCTTTGTCCTCTCTGCAAATCTCCTTTCTCCATTTTTTTTTTTCGGTACGCTCCCATGAACGAATTGGTTCGAGTTTCCTACCGAATTAGGAACGAAGTTTTCGGTACGAAAATCTATATATAGTACCACGAATTCAGCTTCCATGGTTTAGGCTACAGCCAAGGTAAACTGCCTTGGTAATGAAAAAACACTTGGTTGTGGATGCTCTTAGTGATGTGGTTGGTAACTTTGGAAATTGGTGGAGAGGGATGAAGAAACAAAGGTATTCACTATGTTGGATCGACATGGGTACAATACCAAAGGATAGGGAGAGAAGATCTCCAAAGATGAAGTGCAGGAATTTCACACCCAACTTATATGAAGGATACTTCAATTCTAGAATTTTTTTTATTGATTTCAAAAGAACATATTGTTAGTTTTACTGAGAGATAATATTTCTGAGTGTATTACAAAGGGAGAAACCCAAAACAAATACAAGAGAGTAAGGAAGTCTAAGGGTTACAATCTAAAAGTACAAGGAGTAATTGCATTTAATACCTAGAAAACATAGATAATTATGTCTAAAAGTAAACTAGGAATGTTTGTAGTCTGTCTAATATAACTTACAAGAAAAGTAACTCTGTCATATTTCCAACACTCCCCCTCAAGCTGGATTTGAAAATATCTTACAAATCCAGCATGGAACAAGCTCTTGAAATCATCTCCAAACAAGATTTTTGGGCAACAAAATTGCAAGTTGTTGTGTTGGTATGTGAGAGTTATCTTGAAGATCCACCTTAAATTTTTGTCGGGATGAAGTGTCCATCTTGTTGGAGATGAAACTTGCTAATTCCCTCTCACGAAAGCATTAACTTCAAAAAATAAGGAGAAAGAGAAGAAGGTTTTCTTATTGGATTCTTAAATCATTCTCTCTCTTGATTATTGAATACAATAATAACAAATTTATAGCTACTTCTCTAAAACAATATGCGGTAAACATTTGCCTATATAAACAACCAAAAATTAGAAAAAAAACGTGGTGAAAATTGTCTTCTAAAATTAAAATGCCTAATTTATTCAAGGTTGGTGTAATTCTTCACGCCCCCTCAAACTTAAACATACCTCCGTTAATTAAAACTTGACGTTTTACTATTTATGCACGCTTTTTGAGGTGTTAAAAACTATATAAAATATTAACTTTTTTAATATATTTTTTTAATAATTTCATACATGTTACTATTAAGTATGAATTTATTAAAACAAATTAAAAAAAAAGTTAATATTTCGTATAGTTTTTATCATTCTAAAAAAGTGTGCATGAATAGTAAACGACAAGTTTTAATTAACAGAGGGAGTATTTTTTAGGAAACCTGTTAGCTTCACCGATGCTAAGTAACATCAAGCATAGTTCTGAACTTTTCGAATTTTTATGTGTCAAGTGGTTTTGTCATGATGCCAGTCACTTGTTCTTCAGATCTGCAGAATTCGAGTTGAATTTCTTCATACTTAACAAGATCTTGAATAAAATGATATTGTATATCAATATGCTTTGATCTTCGATGAAAAACTGGATTTTTAACCAATGCGATTGCTCACTTGTTATCACACATGATTGGTACTCTAAATTTCTACGAAGCCAAATTGCGTGCAGTTGATAAGACAACCACTTGTTGCTTCTTAGAAGACCAAGACAAAAACACCATCTCCCATGGAGAAAACATATCCTGTTGCACTTTTTCGGGTCTCAACATCTCTTGCCCATTCACTATCTATGGTACCCTTCTAATTTGTAATTATCTGACCATCTATAAAGAATTCCATGATTTCGAGTACCGTTGACATATTGTAGAATTCTCTTTGTTGCTTGCAAGTGTGACTAATATGATTTTTCCATGAAACGACGGATTAACCCAACTCCATAAACAATGTCAGGTCTAGTGAAAGTCAAATAACGTAGATTATTAACTATACTCTTCATTTCAACACGTTCTTGAACATGTGTTCGAATTGGAAAAAATGGTTTCATTTTGAACTTCTTTAGAGTATCACCTACATATTTCTTCCGAGAAACAATATCCCATCATCTCTATGCACCACTTCAATGCCGAGAAAGTACGACATCATCCCTAAATCATACATCTCAAATTGAAAAGTCATAGCCTATTTGAACTTCTCGATCATGGTCTCGTTTCCGGTGTATATCAAATCATCAATGTACAAACACAAAATCAACAATCTAACTTGTCATTTGACTTTTTGTACAATGTGTGCTCAAAAGGGCATTTTCGGAAACCATCTTGAAGTAAGTATGTATCCGTTTGTGAATACCTGTTTCAATCCATACAAAGCCTTTTTAAGACGACAGACTTTGTTTTCCTTCCCTTTCTTCAAAAAACTCATGGCTACTCAACATAAACTTCTTCTAAGTACACCATTTAAAAATGCTGATTTCATATCCATCTAATGAATCTTCCACCTATTCTGAGCAGAAATTGATAAAATCAAACGAACAATATCCATTCTGAAAACTAAAGCAAATACCTCAAAATAGTCAATTCCTGGTTTTTGCTTGTAGCCTTTGACGACTAATCTCGCCTTGTATCGATCTACTTGTCCGTCCGGTCCGTACTTTGTCTTGTAAACCCATTTGACTCCAATAGGCTTCTTTCCTACCGACAAAGAAGTTAGCTCACATGTGTCATTCTTTCGAATCGAATGAATCTCCTCATTCATAACATTAACCCATTTTTCCTGAGCTGTAGCTTCTTCATATGAAATTGGATCACAATCGGCAAATAAACACAAGTTGACAAGAGATTCATCATTGAATCTGTTTTCATCATCGTCGTCTCCCGTTACAACATAATCCTTCACACAAGTTGGCCTAACTCTTGTTCTTTGAAGATATTTGGAGGTTCTTGGCTCTTTTGCCACAATAGGAGATTCAACCTCTAGGGTTGAATTGATACTTGCGGAATGAGTTAGAGAATCTTCTACAAGTCCTTCATCAATGACAACGTTTCTAGTCGACTCATTCTCTTCATTACTGCGCCATGTCTCATCTCCAATAAAAATGAATCTCTACTTATTATCACCTCATTTATGTCCGGCTTATATAATTTGTAGCCCTTGGTTGTTTCACTATAGCCAACAAAAATACACTTTTGGTATATGGGCATATGCAACACACCCAAATACATGTAAATCAGATACATCTGACCTTCTTCCATTACAAGCGTCTTTTAGAGTCTTATCACGAACGTTTTTTTGTTGAACATCTATTCAATACATATACAGAACAAAAAACAACCTCTGCCCATAAAGGCTTTGACAATGATTTGAGTTTCCACATGTTTCTAGCCATCTCAAATATTGTTCTATTTTTCCTTTCAGCTATATCATTCTGCTGAGGTGTATAACTCGTTGTTAGTTGACGATGAATTCCTTCCTTCTTGCAATACATTGAATTCATTTGATGTGAATTCTTCACCTTAATCGGATCTCAAAGTCTTCAAAGAGAAAACACATTGTTTTTCAACAAGTTTCTTAAATTGTTGAAACTTCTTGAATGCTTTGGATTTTTCCTTTAGGAAATAAACCCAATTTTTTCTAGTAAAATCATCCACTAAAAGTAAAACATATCTTGTGTCCGAGTGATTTGACCTCCACGGGTCCACAAATATCTATACAAATATCTGTATGCACTAGCTCCAATGTTGCTTCGCTATAGTTGACCGAAAATGGGTCACGATGATGCTTCCCGAGAATAAAACTCTCACAAGGACTATCGGGGGCATTGATTAGAGGTAGACAAGTCACCATTTCCTTGTGCGCCAATAATTTCAACCCTTTAAAATTCAAATGACCGAATCGCATATGTCATAGTCGGTTAATATCTTCAAAGTCATACTAAACGAAGCTCCATAATTCTTGCGAATGAAAATATATTTTCAGTTGAACAGACCAACTACCATAATTCTTCCCATTTAACTTTCGAAGTTGTAGATGCATTGTGTTATTCGATGTCATATTTACGCTTAATGTGTTTTTTTTATATTGGCTCTGATACCAAATGTTGGAGTTGAGACTTGCTAATTCCCTCTTATAAAAGTGTTAACTTCAAAAAATAAGGAGGAAGAGAAGAGGAAGGTTTTCTTATTGGATTCTTAAATCGTTTTCTCTCTTGATTACTGAATACAATAATGACAAATTTATAGCTACTTCTCTAAAACAATATGCTCTAAACATTTGCCTACACAAACCACCAAAAATTAGAAAAAACTTTGTGGTGAAAATTGCTTTCTAAAATTAAAATGCCTAATTTATTCAAGGTTGGTATAATTCTTCACATGTACCACAAGAAATTTGAATGTGCTGCTAGGGATTGTGATATGCTCAACGAGAGTTTTTTGGGACCTAAACTAATCCTTGATACCCACTCATAACTTAAGGAAGATGAAATTTTTTAGTTGAAGAAAACCCAATTTCCCAACGTTTATAAGTCTCAGCAATGAAGGCATGAGAAACAAAGTAATTTCAACAATGAAGGCTAAAAACAGAAGAAATTTTCGAACAATGAAGGCTAAGAAATCAGGAAAAGAAAATCAGCAATGAAGGCTTGAGAAACTAGAAAGTTTCAGCAATGAAGGCTGAAAAAATAGATACAGCAATGAAGGCAGGAGAGAGGAAAGGTTGAAGCTTTTCAATAATGAAGGCTGAAAAACATATGCGTAGACTGATGAGGAAGAAGACAAATAAGTTTAGTAGTACATGCATACCATTCCCAGCAAAGAAGGTCGGTGAAAGGTTAACTTTCTCAACCATTGAAGAAAGAAACCTACATAACTCAAAGGGGTTCAGCAATGTAAATGAGGAAAAAGCTTAGGAAAAACCTAAGGCTCTGAAACCATGTTAGTTTTACCGAGAGATAATATGGAGAAACCCATAATAAATACAAGAGAGTAAGGAAGTCTAAGGGTTGTAATGAGAAGGTAAAAGGAGTAATTGCATTTAATACCTAGAAAACATAAGAATTATGTCTAAAAGTAGACTAGGGATACTTGAAGTCTGCCTAACACAACTTACAAGAAAAGTAACTCTATCATATTTCCAACACATTACAAAATGTCTCCTCTAGATGACAAAAGCTTGCTCTTAAGGCTAAGAAATATTCTAGAGTACTTTAGATTAAGTGAAAATCTCTAGATTAAACAAGGATGACAAGTGAAATATCTAGAGAAGAATAGTTATGTGGAATAAGGATGATGCTTAGGGGATGTCTAGGAGCTACCGGGTATTCAAGAGGAAGTCACATGACTCTTATATTTCTAATGCAGTAGGATGTCGTGGAAGGGACGTAAGCGCGAGTTTTTGATGATAAAAGAGTTCGCAAGCGACGAAACCCTAGGAAATATGTCTAGAGTCCCCCACAAAGGAGCTTGGATTCCACCAAGGAGATAAAGAGAAAATTCTCTAAACCAATATTTGATTAATAATATGAAAGAGATAGTTATGACTCATGCCTACAATTGCTTAAATAGAAGAAAACTCAAGTTTCAAACTTGCGTGCCAAGAATGGCTAAAAAGATAAAATATTGAAATTGCCTAAAATTATTATAAAAGTAATAAAAAATAATAAAATCGTAATAACCTATCTTAACCTAACTAAAACATAAAATTAAGCTCCTAAAAGATAGAATTAAGTTCTTGCATCAATTTCTTGATATAGTAAATATGCAGGGGCTATTTGGTTCTACATCCATAGGTGGGGTTCATGATAGAGGTTCTTACACATGGCTACGTTTGGTAAAAGGGTGGCTGATGGGGTAGGTTAAGCGAATTAAGGAGCTGAAACTGATGGATTATTTGTGTCAAAAATATGTTAATAAGTTATTATGGTGTTTGGTAAACCTAACTATTAGGGTAGCTGATGAAAACTTTTGAATATAAAACCAAAATATCTAAAAAGCTTGGGTGAGTATAGGTTGAAAAGCTTTTAATTAAACTAAAATCTATATTTATTTCATTTAAAAACTATATAATATCAAAATCAAAAGCTCAGAAAAAGCAAGTTGATTGTGTCAAACCTAACCAAACTTTGGTATCTACCTAAATATTTGAGCAACAAGCCAATTAGCTCAGACAAGACTTCAGCCGTCACTTCACTACCACAAGAAAAACATCTTTTGATTAATGAAATATTATAATAAGGTGTCAAATCTTACCACTATGATCGGAGATGGTTATAGATGGCCTTATCCAATAAGGGCATCCATGAAGTCGGAATCCCCTAAGCATGCACCTGTGTTTACATATGTTAGCTTAGCCCATTCATGAGAGAGTAAAGGTCTTATATAAGGCAGAAATCAGGATTAAAGAATACCTGCGCCCTGGCTGATTTTCACCATTATAATCTCTCAAGATGCGCTCAAAGTATTTGACATACCTCTGCCAAAAAAAAAAAAGAAAATTATACCCTTGAGAGATCAACAAGTTGAATGCAAGGTTATGGGTGTTATATGGGGGGAAAAGTTGACTAACAATTTGACTTGGAAGGACAAGGCCCTTGCCATCTACGCATCGTTTCTGATTAAAGTGATCTATGGACTCCTCAGCTGTGGGGCAAAACTGCAGAGAGTCATATTATAATTATAGTGGTTAAAGAGGAACGCCACTTGAATCAAATGAAATATCAGTTCTATAAAAGTTCACCTTTAGGTACAAAAGTAGACTAGCTATCATCAATCCTGTCCTCCCCATGCTGGCTTTGCAATGAACAACCACTACATTCTCAATATCTTGTTTCAAACATGAATATGCACTTTGACAAAATGCTGGAATGAGATGCAGAGGTGGACAGTTCTGATCATCAAATGGGAAATATGCAGCCTGTTCAAGGGCTCAAAATTTTATAAATCATATGGATACACCATAATTTCTATGCTCTTACATCCATCAGTTTTACAAGAACCTTAAAGATACAGAAATGCAGTACATGAAAGTGGCTAAAACAGAGTTCCTACCTTTCCTTCAAAAAGTGATGCATCATATAATCTCTCTGAGCAAAGATTGTAGACTTTATACTTCCCCTGCATCAAAATATTTGATGTCACGTTGCTAGATAGATTAACTTTAGTAGTATGGTATATAAGCCAATGTTCCCATCTATTACAACATTGTAGTACAAGATTCTCATTATGCAACATGTTCAAAGTAGTTACCTTGTGATGAGTCTCAAAAAACTTTATTACTTCATCCATATGGTTCCGATAAAATCCCTGCGTCATTACACTCAATGAGCATTAATCAAGTTCAAAATGGAAATATAAGTCAATTTTAGAATTTTGAAGTACTCACAGATGCTAACAAAGTTCTCTACCTCAACATATCCGAAAAACCCAGAACTCATGTCACCAGCAGGAAATCCCATTGCAATAATATTCTCGGTGATATATGTCATATCCAAATCAAATTCACCTTCCTGGAAAATCAAGAAACGGGAAAAAAGATATTTTTCATGCTCTATAAGTGGTGAATGTATGCGTGAAATGCATGGTAGCATTTCTTTAAGAATAAATGGGAAGCACGATGTATGTCGGGTAGTATCCTCTCCCTAAAAGAAAGCCATTTCATGAAATTACTATTTTTGTCACTTCTTAGTAGTAAGAGGTGAGACAAAGCAAATGACACATCTTAACCTTTAGCTGGTAACATTAATTTTATTATTTCAGAGGATAGAGGATGGAAGAATAAAATATTTTGAACAATCAAGGTGTTTCTATTACTCTAATAAGCTTATTTATTATTCATTATGTCACTTGGGCAGTAACGAATAACAACAATAAGACTAACTCCAATTATGGTGTGCAATTGTGTAAATTTGTATATTTTATACAATTTTAAGCTACAATGGTGTGCAATTTTAAGCTCCAATGTATACATTTGAGCATAAAGTGTGTATATTTAAGCACTCAATCCCCCATGTGCAAAAACTTTCCCAGCTTTTGAGAAAGTGAATGAAAGTTTTATCCAATGGGAAGAAAGAAGGCATGATCTCATAAATGACTTTTTTTTATCATTTTTCTTTTTTTTTTTAATAACTAAATTTGATTTGATATAAATTAAATTGATCTAATAAATTTCCTTTAAAAAGTCACATCTAATGGCTAAGAAATTCATTTAAATATTAATGTTTAAATTGAACGAAAAAGTTAATTGAGATTAGTGATATACATTTTTTAAAAAAATAACCATCCAATTTTGTGAACAAAATTGAAAATTTGATTTTTCAAATTGATATGAAAATTATATTTTTTTGAATCAAAACGTGCGTAATAAAAATTTATAATATGGAATGCATATTTAATATTTAATAAATATTAATCACAATTAAAATGTGAAGATAATAGATTACTTGGTTATTAAAACACATGTGTGCAAAAAATGCACACTTTAACCAATGGAGTAAAATGATTAAAAAAAAAGTGGTGTGCAAAAATACAAATCTTGTGCAAATGTGCACATTTGCACCCCCTAACCATTTTCCATAGTCTAAAAGGTAGCATCACCATTCTAGCCTATAGGACTCTTCAGTTGATCAAGATATGAATCAGTATACTAGACCCAAAATATGAGAGTTGAAAGAAGGTTTCAAGCATTAACGGCTTGAAAAGCTACCTGGTATCTCCTTTTATTCTGAGAGACCATATGTCGTGCTTTAACCCGGATGGCCTTTACTGCAGTTCGAGATGAGTCAACTAAACCCTTTGTAAGTGTATCAAAAACGCCACCTTGTGCAGTCGTTGTAGGAGCTTCACCATCCACGTCTTGTGGTGAGGGTGATGGTGTCAAACGCAATCCAAACCCACTTGTCAAACGAGAAAAGGCCAACTTTGCTCCATTTCCATTTTGAGAATCTTCTTGCACTTCTGAAGAAGGCATTAGTTTCAGGTTTCTCGCCCAAGATGATAAGCTAGAACTGGGTGATAACGACACTGGGAGAGCAGAGTTATCTTGTTCAAAGAACACAGTGTTAGAAGGTTGATGATCTAAAGTCGCAGCCTCTTTCAAGGATGGCAGCTCCACAGATTCTGATTCCATTCTCAACACCTGAACCGAATATGCATTGTAACAATTGCCAGTTTGAGTACTTAACTTGGTCTGTATAATGCAAGCCAAAACATTTAGTAAAATATGTAGTTAATGCACTATACCAATCATAACATCAATGTATGGTCCAGCCAACATATACACTAAACAAATGCTAAACAAATGCTGTTTCACGTCTCCATACTAGATCGGCAATGAACTAAAAACAAAGAACTGACCCAGTAATCCAAAAAATGTGGTGTGCAAAAATACAGTGTGGAATTTCGCAACAATTTCATCAGGATCAGCAGAACACAACTAGCCTACTAAATGACAGAAATCTAAGATCTGCAAATAAAATATTCAACCCAAGAATTTGGACGGATCACGAAGCAGTTGAAAACAAAAGATAGCAATTGGTGCAGAATAGAATGTACTTGCTAATTGACTACTGTTATCCTTCTCCTCCTACTCCTCATCATCATCATTCACACAGCTCCCTAATAACTGTGGGGGTGAAGGGGAGAAAAATGAAAAGAGATCTATATACTCTAGATCTTAAAATCTCGGTTCAGCTCAGCGGTTGATCCACATTTGGGAGAATTCAACGCGAGATGTTGATTGAAACAACCACAGAAGAAACACCAAAATAAAAAAAAAAAAAAAATTGCAGAGCGAGATTTTGAATAATGCTACATACCTAGAAGAGGGGAAATTCTGCGCGTTGTTGATCTTTCGCCGAGAATCGAAGTGATTAGGTGAATCTGGATAGAATTGGAAAGGAAGGAGGGAGCAATTGCGTCGGCGAGGGAGTAGGTTGTTTGCGGTGGCGCTGAACCTGAGACGGCACTAAGCAAAGAGGAGGTGCCGATGGAGGTGGTGGTAGCGATTGGGGGACCGACGTACGTCTCGTGTGTGACAGCAGAGAATTTAAGATCGTCTTTTAACCAACAAACAAATTTCGTCATGTATATCGGGAGGCTAACCGAGCTGCTGACCGTCTATCGTATCTTAACATTGCTTTCTCGAGCCCTTCCCTGCCTGACGATTCGATTCTTCGCGATTTCATCCATCTGGATGCCCTTGGCACATAAGGTCTCCTTATTACCAAATTATTTTCAGTTCAAAAAAAAAACCAACAAACAAATTTTATACCGTCAACGTTTTTCAGGCACCCCATCCACCGCACCACCCCTTATCCTAGTCTTTTTTTTTTTCTTTTTTTTTTCTTACTTTTTACCTCCAACATAAATTTTGAGAATTATATAATGGTTTGTTTTATGGTTTCATGAAAATTTTCCCACAAATTTAGTCCTCATAGAGTATAAATTATGGGATTTAATAACAATAACCTATGATACCGACATAAATTAAATATATTTTATTAAGAAAGAAACTTTATATAGAAGTTGATGGACGTGTACTCTTTAAAAAAAATGAGTTAAAGTAGTGAATTTAGTGACATATTTCTTAAATCCGTATTACTTAACCTATATCTTAAGAATATATGTATAAGTTAGAAAATTCATTGATAAAAGGTGTTGATGTACGCTGATTCAGAATGGTATTGATGTACACACGAGATGTGTTTTGAGGGGCTTCTACAGAAGATGTTGTCCATCTCTTCATGGAATGCATCTTCTGCAATCGTCGATATTTACACATTTCTCTAGTCACAACGGTCATTCGATCCCAATAACGAGAAAAAGAATATCAAGCAAGTTCTGTAGATCTCGGCCAAAAATGATACGGGGATTAGTCGTAGGGTGACCCGATCTTCGACATCAACGACACCAACAAGAACAACAGGAGGAAAAGATGATAAAGACACAATGCAACGCAAAGAATGAACCAAATATGTAGATAGATAGATAATAAGAAGGATAACCCAACGAAACAACGACAAGACCCTCGATGCTATTTCAATCGAGAACCAAGCCGAATGATCGAAAGACCAACCTTTACAATCTCACACAATCAAAGACGCAGCCTTGAAGCACGAGAATGAGGCTCATGAATGCTTGATAGCACCAATCTTATAGCGGGGATCGACACACACAAGACAAACCAAGCTATGAACGATCCATCAAAACCTATCCCACGTAAGGGAACTCGGTTTTCTCCTAAGAGAACACTCTCTCTAAAAAAATTGATTTTCCAAATGAAAAAATGTCTCCTCAGATTAACTCCTAAAACCTTATTTATAGGCCTAATAAAACACTAAAATAACTTTACAAAAATACTAAAATAAATAAATAAAATAACTAACTAATATTTTCGTCCAAACAGTGAACAGTTGCAAAAATGTTGATTTCGGCCATGTTTTCAGTGGATTCTGGAAACACCTTCAACAGCAAAGTTGTAGATCTCTTCGTCCTCGTTCCAACAAGGTATGGCACGACCCAATCAGATCAATATGGACTCCGAACGGCCCATTTTACAGAGACGTCGCAAAGCTGTCAAATCTGGTGAACGATTCAAACTTGATAACCGCCACTTCTTTTTCCTTCATCATTCTCCCTTTCTTAAGAAGATTCGTCCTCAAATCTAAGCTTTAAGTGAGGGATATGCCTTTCTTCTCCTGTTTGATACACTAGGAAACACACTAAAGGGAAATTGTATACGGTTAGTGTAATAAAACAACCTCACATGTGTTTCACTCATGTGTTTAGCACACTCTCATATGAACGACCGACCAATGAAGATGAGCTAGTCAATCAAAGGTATGGGCTGCGACAATTAATTTTCAGAAGTGAAGAAACAAGAACAAGAATTAAGAAGAACAAGAACTAGAAGAGCAAGAAGAGTAGAATCGAAAGACAAATTAAGCACAAAACTTGATCAATTCAACTTGTTTAACTCCAAACTACAAGTATGGTTGTTGTTGGTAGGCAAAGGAAGGGTTGAAATGGGTGAGTTAGGCTTAGCTCCACACAATCGACTATGGCTCTTTGTTGAACACTTGCACTTCAAACTCAAGAACTCAAGAACAATGCAACTCAAATCTGATTTTTTTTTCCTGAATTCTTTTTCTTTCTTTCTTTTTTTTTGACTTTCGGAAATCTGAATTGTTTTTAATTCCGAATTTTCTTTTTTTTTTCTTCAGAAAATAAACAAAAGCAAGAAATGTGGGCTGGAATTAAACGTTGGGATGGTTAGGGAGTGGGAAACAAGTCCCTAAAATATAGGGATTTCCTTTGACCTTTTCTTTTTTTGATTTTTTTTTTGTGTGAAAATCTGAAAATGGGAAAGAAATGCAAAGAAAATGCAGGAATTTTTGTTGGAGGTGGAAGTGGTGGCTGACGGAAATGGTGGTGGTGGAACGGAGGTGGTAGGGTGGCTGGAGTGGAGCTTTGTTTTGTGGGTATTGGTTTCGGCTAGGGCAAAGCAACAATTAACCAAAAACAAGTAGTAAAGAAAATCAAACAAAGTAGAAATGAACAAACCTTGCACTTCAATGGAGGGCTGATTTGTTTTTTTGTGGTTTGAGACTCTAACAACGTCGAAGTCGTCAACATAGCTCTGGTACCAATTTGATACGGGGATTAGACGTAGGGTGGCCTGATCTTCGACATCTTCGACACCAACAAGAACAATAGGAGGAAAAGATGATAAAGACACAATGCAACGGAAAGAATGAACCAAATATGTAGATAGATAGATAATAAGAAGGATAATCCAACGAAACAACGACAAGACCCTCGATGCTATTTCAATCGAGAACCAAACCGAATGATCGAAAGACCAACCTTTACAATCCCACACAATCAAAGACGCAGTCTTGAAGCACGAGAAGGAGGCTCATGAATGCTTGATAGCACCAATCCTATGGCGGGGATCGACACACACGACAAACCAAGCTATGAATGATCCATCAAAATCTATCCCACGTAGGGGATCTCGGTTTTCTCCTGAGAGAACACTCTCTCTAAAAAACTGATTTTCCAAATGAAAAAATGTCTCATCAAATTAACTCCTAAAACCTTATTTATAGGCCTACTAAAACAATAAAATAACTTTACAAAAATACTAAAAGTAAATAAATAAAATAACTAACTAATATTTTCGTCCAAACAGTGAATAGCTGCAAAGATGCTGATTTTCAGCCATGTTGTCAGTGGATTCTGAAAAAACCTTCAACAGCAAAGTTGTAGATCTCTTTGTCCTCGTTCCAACAAGGTATGGCACGACCCAATCAGATCAATATGGACTCCGAACGACCCATTTGATAGAGATGTCGCAAAGCTGTCAAATCTGGTGAACGATTCAAAATTGATAACCACCACTTCTTTTCCCTTCATCAAAAAATTAACATAAGAAGAGAAAGTATCTAATTCTTCATAAATCAAATAATTTTCAAAACTACAAATATCCTGTTAGAGAAGGAACTCAAGGATTTCCTGGAAAGACAACGCTAGAACTGGAAAGAGGTTGCAACATATAATCAAGAATCTAGAAATTATGTGGTGGCAACGAACACCGAACATCAGAAAAAACAAAGAAGAACCACGATATAGCGCAAACTAGATGTCGGAAGGCTTAAGCTCAATTTTGATGGATCCACCTTGTCCAATGGGACAATGCAATTGGATTCATCATTCAAGACTCGAATGGCCAACCCATTCATATAGGGTGTTCAAAATTGGAAAAACAAACGCCCCTCAAAGCGAAGGTGCAAGCACTCTAGCATGGGATACGTAAGGAGAAGGAAATGGGGATTCACAAATTGGATATTGAAGAGGACTCATTAACTATAACAAATATTTGTCAAGGTTGGTGGAAGTGTCCTTAGGAGATCGAAATGATCACGTCAGATATCAAATTTCATTTCATAGATGGAGCAGATTGTACATTCAGTCATATTGCCAAGAAGGGGAATGTTGTTGTCGACATGGTTGCACACCGTAGTCACTCCTCCCGCGGGCACAACTTATAACAATCTGTCTTATGTTCTTAATCTTCTTATTGTTCAGCCCTCCTTAACGTCGACCCTAGTTTTGGATGGCAGAACCAAGTGCATCGACGTCAACAAGGGCCAAGTTCCGACCCATAACAAGGCTTTTCCTATTCGAAACAGGGAGGGTTTCGACCCATAATGGTCTTATTCTGACCTTGAATGGTCCTATTCTAACCCGGAATCATGCTCAGAATTCCGAATAGGGATTGTGTTTGTTGTTTAGTTGAATGTTGTTAGTTGGATGAATCTTGTTTGAGCATATAAGAGAATATACGGATTAGGCTTTGTAAAGGGCTTGTACTAAAATCGAAGCCTCTTAGCCAAGAGGTATCCAGTTATATTCAATTTCATTTTCAATATATGAATACAAGAAGTGTTTAATTAAATAGGAATCAAACTGAAACCCTAATTCTATCTAATGTGGCCAGCCCATATCTTCCTTCAGGGATATATATGGTTCACATGATAAAAGGAAATATAACAATTCTATCTAACAAATCTAAGTCTATCTAATGAAAGATGACAAATTAGTGCATAAGGAAACCCTAAAAGATAGAATTCCCTTTTTCACCTTATTTGTCCTAACTCACAAAATAATAAATATCATAAAATAATCATAACTAATAAATAATAAAATAGGTAATTCTATAAATAGACTCCAACTAACACAGGAGTTACTAAAAATGAAAATTAATAAAAATAACTAAATAACATAATTTAATTATTTTCTTCATGGACTCCCAAGGTGGATCCTTCTTGTTAACTTTGAGGAGCACATCTTCTTCCTTAAGTAACCCTCAAACCTCGCTTGATTCGTCGCTTTGGTCAAGATCGTTGTTTGACCCACATAAGACCAATCTTGACTGCATCAACAACTTATTAAGAAATCAAGGTCTAACTAACCTCATTCTTTTGGATGTTCTCGAGCAGTGTTCTAAAAATCGCGCTAAGCACCGCCTAGGTGCTAGGCGGAAGGGGACCTAGGAATTTTCAAGCCTAGGCGGGCCTATAGGCGGAAATCCGCCTAAGCACCACCTAGGTGTTAGGAGGAAGGATTGTCTAGTTTAAGCAAATATAGATGCAAACCGAATCCTAGTCCAAGCAAATAATTACAAGATTTCCTCCTGATGTAGTAGAAGGGTAGTCAGGATTGATCCACGAGGAAGCGTGTCAGTGGGATTCTAGATAGTCTCAGAAAGCTCACGTCTTGGTCGACCAGAAGCCTCGATCTCGAGTAAAGGACTCGACGTCGACCTAGGTTGTCGATTTATACTGCAATAGAAAACCTGCAGAGACAAAAACAAGCAGTCGATATCGACTAGGGTGGTCGATATCAATGTTAGTAGCGAAGTCGACCTGGCTCAGAAGACTGCCAATCGACACAAGGTAGTCGATATCGAGTAAGGCACTCGAAATCGACCTCAGACATATGTAGGAACAAGATGTGTCGACACAGAAAACCGTCGACGTAGGGCAAATCAGTCGATATCGACCTAGTTGGTCGAAATCGATTGATTCCTGCGAGTTGTTAAAGTTGGCAAAGAAAAGCCGAAGACAAATAGGATGGAGAAGAAGTATGAACAGAAAAAGAACAGATTTTTATGGTTGTATAAAATATAGAAAGGCAACTCCCAGGGCTAGGGTTTACCACAACGTTAACCAATGCATGCAATAAGGTTAATAAGATGGACAATTGCGCTATCTCACCTGAGGGACAAGCTTTCGTCGTACACCAACGATTCGGAATACTCTTGCAAATAAACCTAATTGTCTCTACCAATTTTATGTTTATAACTCAAGTTGTTAGCATGAATCTCTTTTCTTGGGATAAGGACTAAACATAGAATCGTAGGAGATGATATAGACACAACGATATCAACATCAAGTACTTACCTAAAACACGCATGACTAACATCGGGCTCACCCCGACCCTAGAAGCTTTGGGGAACTACTCGCTCTTCATCGCAATAGACACCATTGATTGAAAGGGAAGAACTTGCATTAAAACTTCAAAGCTTTACAACTCAACGCCGGCTTTCGCAAACGCCAAACCCTAAAGCTCTTCTCTACTCTAACTCTATTCTGTATTGTATCTTGTGTTGTGGAATGAATAAAAACCAGCCCCCTAGGGCTTTATTTATAGCCTACTAATCCTTGCTAGCCAAGGAAAGTAGTCCTAATTTTAATAAATCTTCTATATAAAAGTCTATCCTATCATAGATAGGATGAAACATCATTATGGTAAATATCTAAATAACTAATAAACATCTTAGGATAAAAAGGAAATAACTCTAAGACATATTCTATCTAATTAAGAAGATAAACCGTGGCCATGTTGATAGATCTTGCAATTCGCATCTCGAAAAGCGTGTCCAATCCGCGTCAATTTCCAGTCGATATCGACCAAGTCAGTCGATATCGAGGTCTTCGTCTTTGCTTGACAGATTCCATCTCACTCGATCTCTAGGGCAATGTCAATGTCGACACTATCACTCAATATCGAGTGGTCTCTATGTTGGTCTTTATGGTCTGTCTTGACGCTCAGAGTCTACATCAATCCCTTGAGTCGATATCGACCAATCCTGTTGATTTCGGCCTCTCTTCAGCTTTATTTGGCTTCTTCGTTTCGACTCCGATTCCACTCCAATTCCTACATATTTAGACCAAAACTTGTGCAAACTCTATTTCTTGCACGTTAGCTCATTCTACACAAATTTACATTATTTTTAACCTTTACTTTAGGAATCGAATGGAATATGAAGTCAAAACTTGCAAATAAAAAGGCTACAAATATGTACATCACTAGGCGCCACCTAGACCCCGCCTAATCCCACCTAGGCACTGCCTAGTCCCACATAACCCGACAATTATTCAATTTTACCTTTTAGGCATGTGATTAGTCAACTTAGGGTTTTTTTTATCCCCCAAGTCAAGATATATTTGCTTTTGAGTCAAACCTATGGTTTTGGATTTTAGGAAGTTTAGAGACGTTATTCGAATGCGTAGGTTTGCGTTTATTTACTTTGATTTTAGTTAAGCACCGTAAATTTGGGTGTATGAGTGATATTATGGATTATTATTACATTATATGAATTATTGACATGTGATATACGTTAAAAGATAAGGAAATAATTAAGTTTGTTCTAAGTCCACCTATGCACCGCCTAGCTGCCTAGGCGCTAGGCGGTCACCCGCTGCCTAGTGGCCGCCTAGCGCCTTTTAGAACATTGCTCTTGAGAGACATCAGGGGATATCTTGAGGTCTGCCGAATTATTTCCTTATATTAAAAAAAACACCAATATGTTAATTATGAATTAAATCATTCTCTATGATACTATATATTTAAATGAAGAAAACTTATAGAATAACACAAAAGTTTAACTAGGTTGACTTTGGGCCAAGTGATGTGAACTCTAGTTCCCCACCTCGATGGACAAAGACGATTAAGTATTACTAGAATCATCACCTTTTTGTTTTGATGGTCGCTGCAATCGCACCCAATCATCTTCTCATAAAGTCATTGTTGATCTTGCCTATCATATTCGAACACCACACTCCACAATCACATGATCCATATCATTATCTAGAGTGAGCTGCATCCCCTAGAGAATTGCCTCCCTCTCTACTATCTCTATATCTGGCACCCCTCCACGCTTCCTCGCAATAACAAGGCATGTTAACCCATCATGCTCTTTTTAATATCACTCTTATTCTACACCTTCATTTAGCCTCCACCGTCATATGACAATTAATTTTAATCTACTCATTCGATGGTTTCTTTCATTTAGCTTTACAATTAATCGTCCTTCTTAGCTTGCAGTACCCGCTCTATATGTATTGCTCAAGAGCCAATATAACCCTTCCTTTACCACCTTTTCTCTCTCTACCACCACCACCCCATAAAAACCCCTCTTATTTCGATGCCTCCAAATGATCCAAACAAGCACAAGCCAAACTTCATGTTATCATATTCTTGATTGTTGAAGGCTTTAACACCAAATTTGTCCAAGGGACCAAGTATGGCTAGGAATTCATGAAAGCTTTCAAAGGAACCACTTTCCCAAGAAGACAAATTGATTTGAGGGCAGCTAAGGTAGACTTGTCTCACAAAAATGCTAGGGAAGCGCTCGAATGTGCTCGGGGAATTTGGACAAGTGCTCGATGGTGCTCGTGAGGGTTGCGGTGTTGCTCACAAAGTTCTCAAACACCACATGACTTGTGCTCGGACATGCTCGGGCTCCTCAGCAATAGTACTCGGACACCAAAGAGCCTTCTTGGGATTGCGGCTCCTGGGCGCTCAACCTTGTTCCTTGGCACCTAGGGTATTGTTAAAGCCTTGTGTGTTGTTAAGGGTTTATGTTGTGGATTATTTATGGATGTTTGTTGGATGAATATTGTTTGTATGTATATAAGAATATGAGAGCTAGGGTTTGGGGTTGGGATTGAATAACACTTAGCCAAGTGCTCTTCAATTAAATTCAATATATTATTCAATAGCTTCATTTCAAAAGTGTTTAAATAGACAATGTAACCTTAGCTAGGCCGGCCACACTTTCCTAAGATAGATGTGACTTTGTTTATTATGATAGGTCACATATAATTCTATCTAAGTCTATCTAAAAAATATTTAGTGATTAAGGAAACCCAAAAAGATAGACTTCCCTTAGCCTTCTTGTTTATCCTAACTAATAAGATAATAAGTTTCATAAAACAAAAAAAATTCCTACAATATTAAATTGTCTTCTGTCCTATACTTTCCATGCATCCACGTGTGAAGCCATGCAATGCACATGTTAATATATCTGTAAATGTAACGATGACGCAATTACAATGTCTTCTAGGCTGAATTTGCAAAAGTTTTCAACATCCAAGTTGTAAATTTTTGAGTCCTCTTTCCAACAAGATATGGTATCATCCAATCTAATCAATATGGGCTTTGAGTGGCCCATTTTACTAAGATGTTATCAAGCTATCAAATCTGCTTGAAAGGCTTATGTGAATGAGTGCACATGTTAGCTTCTTAGCTTCATCTTCTTCATATGACTTATGAACAATATTCTTGATGACATCAGTTAGTCCCATATGATTGGTGTTAGATGACCGTGATTGCTCCATAAAAAGCCCAAGGAACCCTTGTCAAAAGCTCTGATACCACTTGATATGATCGAGAGCACTCCGGGTCGGTAGGATCAACAATGAGATTCCTCCATTAATTAAAGGAACGAAATTTTCTATTAGTACCTTTCACCGTTGAATCTCTCACACTTGATCTCAATCCTTTTATAATCACACTTTGAGGATCTCGACCATTCGACAACTTTGTCCCTCACTAGGGTTTCTCCCTTGAACTCTTATTAAAGGGTTTTCATTTTATCATCTCATAAAAAATATAATCTTAACTCAAAATCAAGTGAAACAATATATATGAGGAAATTCATATGCAACTCCATGGTGAATAAGCCACGCGAGTCCCAAACAAGCTCCAAGTGTCAAACCCAAACTTAGGCACAAAATGAAATACCCCAAAGTATTTTTGGGAATTTCGTTTTAAGTGAATATTTTTTTATATATAAATAAAGGTTCTCGTATTTTGAATTTAGGGGGAAAAAAGAGAGTCTTGAATTTAAATGTATATATAGTTTTATGTTATTCTAAGATATTTTAGTTTACCTTCTTATAAATAAGTTAGCCTTTAAAATATATGATTTTAAGACAAAGTTGTATATTTTTCTTCACAATAGAAATAGATTTATAAAATATGATTTATTTTAATTTTCGTAAACTATATATTATAACGTTTTAGAAAAATATATTTTTAGGAAACATAAAATATATTTGAATTAAATATGTGTTATTCTTCTTATTTAACTTGGCTAGAATTTTTCATAAATAAAATATTCGGGTATATATGTATATATAGTGAAGTCCTGGCTAGAGGCCTCTATGAGGAATCTGCTAAGCCTAGTAGCCACCTAGGTATCACTTTAACCCGACGGGGGACGAGAATACCATTTTTGGCTTTTGCAGATGACATAGTTATCTTTGCAAACGCCTCATTAACAGCATGTAACCAAATAAACAAAGTAATCAAAGAATATTCTTCCCTATCTGGACAAGTAGTAAACAGACATAAATCACATTTTCAAGCTACTGCTAACCTAACAAACTTGTAGAAAAATGCCATCCAAAATGAACTTGAAATCCCGTTCACAAATGACCTGGGTACATATCTTGGCTGCCCCATCATTTCTGGTCGAACAACAAATACCACATTCAAAGACCTTCTATATGCAACCAAAGCACAATTACATAGATGGAAAGCCAATTGCCTCTCACAAGCTGGGAGATGCACGCTAATAAAAACGACATTATTAGCAAAACCTTTACACATAATGCAATGTTTTCTTTTACCTAAAGCGGTGTATACTGAACTTGATAAAATAAATCGAAACTTCCTATGGAATAAGGGACCTAAGCATAAACCACTCATTAACTGGTACAAAGTATGTAAATCAAAATCAAATGGGGGGCTGGGACTTCGGAACTCAGAAGATATGAACAAGGCACTACAGTTAAAACTGATATGGAAAATCCTATCCGAACCAAAAAATATCTGGGTCTCGCTGATCACAGAAAATATCTCAAAACTAACCACATTCTATCCTATAAAAGAAAAGGAAGTGCCTCTTGGCAATGGATACAACTCACAAAACTACTACCATTATTCAAGGAAGGGATCCGTTGGTCCATTGGAAATGGCAATAGCATTAATTTTTGGATGGATCACTAGATTGAGGATTCACCTCTAATCACTAAATCGAGAATTGACCAAACTGTGGATACAAATACACCAATCTCATATTTCCTCCGGCAAGACCATTCTTGGGACATTAACAAGCTAAACAATGCCACAAAACATATCCTTTCCAACGACACAATACAGGCTATACAAGAAACACCCATCTTGAGGAACATCTATACTCATAGACTTTACTGGAAATGGAGTAAAAATGGCTGGTTCTCTGTTAACTTTGCTATAAACATGATCAACGCCAAGAAAGGGCACCAAAAAGTGGACATAACATGGATATGGAATCTTGACCTGCCTCCAAAAATCAAAACATTCCTTTGGAAAATAATGAAAAACGGAGTCCCTACCTCAGCCAGACTTACATCCCGAGGGGTTGGAATCCCGATCAATTGCCCGCAATGTGATTCTAACTATGAGGACCTTCAGCACCTTCTTTGGGATTGCCCAATCTCAAGAAAGACCATTATAAACATAGACCCGTCTCTGATGATGGTCATGAACAGGCACTTCATCCAAGGATATGACATAAATGATAGTATCCGAGAAGTCAAAAATGAAATAGGTATATCTCGGTTTAATAAGCTAGCCTTCTCTTGGTGGGGTGTATGGTATTTTCGTAACAAAACACTATTTCACAACATCACACCTTCAACTTCAACCATAACAACATTTATTAAAGAACAAATCTTCCTGTGGAGTCATTCGAAAACTCAAAAAGAAGAAACTAAAGATCAACAACAACAAATTAACAATGCTACAACCATAAAGGACAAAAAAAGAAAAGCAAGATGGATTCCACCAAAAAATAACGAATATAAATTTAACTTCGACGGAGCCTTATCTGCATCTTCTAAAGGATCCTATGGATTCATCATAAGGGACCATAATGGCACTCTAGTACTACTCGGTTCTGGACCATCCCCTATTTCATCCATAGTGGGATCTGAGGGATTCGCCCTTTGGAAAGGAATCCTAGCAGCCCGGGACCTGCAGATAGCTAATCTGGTAATCGAAGGTGACAACCTCCCCATTATTAAAAGCCTTAAAGGCGTTGGATTGCCTTCAGGAGATTTGAAAATGATTGTCTCTAACACTCTAGTCTCCTTAGGCTTTTTCCAAACATTTGAGATTCGTCATGTGTATCGGGAAGCAAATCGGGTCATGGACCACCGATCGCATTTGGATTTCTCTTTCTTAGGAACTACTCTGCCTGACGATTCTACGCTGTGCAATTTCGTCCGTCTGGACGCTCTTGGTATATAGGGTTTCCCCTATTGCCAAATTTTTCTCGGTTAAAAAAAAATAAAAAATAAGTAATGAACCGGGTTTTCTTTGGTTTAAGTGAACCGAACCAGCCAATTAAGAAAAGAAAAATGGTGAACCGGGTTCAGCTGAACCAGACTTCATCTTCTTCCTCCCACCGCCGATACACACTGTTGAAAATCTGAAAATTCTTGGCCTCCTCAAATCTCGCTCAAATCTCAGCTAATTTGTTTCTAAATCATTCCTTATTCGTTTATATTGAGATTTCGGAAACCAATTTTGTGATTCGGGATAGGAACGAGCTCAAACAAACTTATCCCCCAAATTCAAAGTTATCAAAATCCACCCGCATCAGGCCGAATCTCACCAAATTGAGGATTGGGATAAGCTTGAAGGGGGTTATTTAGTTGATTTACGAATTTATTTTAATTAAATCCGTCCCCTAATCCTTCCCTTATATATACCCCATTACCCCTTCGGGATCCCTTTCGAAGCACACCACCACCATTACTCTCTATCTCCGAGCTCTCAAACTATTCCATTGTGTTCTAATTTCTAAACGCCTCTAGCAACGTTTCTCTTCACAAATTTTCCACAAAAACATCCCAAATCGAAAACCCCAATTTTGAATTCACCACTCGTCGGAGCCACCTTTGTTGCCCTCGTTCACCACTGTTCCACCGCTTACGGAGCCACGACCCACCCCTGAGAGAGGCATCGCATCGCCACGAATTAATAGCCACCGATCGCGTGTCATTCCGAGCCCTATCGAAGCCGCTAGCCATCGCCGAAGTGGAGCCGAAGGGCGCCTGAAGCTGCTGTTGGAAAACTGTTGAAGCGTGACGGGAGGAGGAAGAAGGTGAACTAATTACACTAAACCTCCCCTACTTTCTATTCCTTCTAAATCATGCCCTTTTCCGTTTTTCAAATTTCAGATTCTAACCCATACTTTTTGTTTGGGCGTAAATCGCTTTCCGATTCCATTAATTCGCAGAGACTAGGCTAACCATACGCCTATACAAGGAACTCGAGTCCAACCAACCACTTAAGTCAAAGCTTGCAACTCCGAATCAAGGCAAGTGACCTTCCGAGCCTTTCTGCTCATTTGTACCTTTCGTGTCTTTAGTTGTTTCTTTCCGTTGGAATGCTTGCCAAATTAATTATAATAAATTCCAAATCATCTGCTTTGTGTGATTTATTCATCCGATAGTTTGAATTTGGCAAGTATAATTGGGTAATATTATTATTCGACGTCACTATAAAATAATGACATAGATACCCACCTTTTATTAAAGCATGATTTATTTTGTTCTTTCATACTAATTGGTTAAGAAAGGGATATGTTTCTTTTATGTATCCATTCTGTTTATTTCGTTGTGGTCACCTAGGATGTTTTAAATCAATAGTTAACAATAAGAGGATTGTGTGTTACGATTGGAACTCAATTAAATCAAGACCAAGCAAGTAAAATGCATCAATCAATGTAAATCAATGTGAACCTAACGTGTAAAGTAGTAAAGTGATGGGAACAGGTCGGGACTGTGTGCACCCGGTCTATAAAGGGTTTCATGAAACTAACACATTTCCGTAGAGAAATGTTACACTATCGAAATTGGTAGTAGGCTGCTATCCGCTAGTGAGAGCGGAGCCGGTATCATATTATAACGAACAACGTGTGGTGTAAAGTATTAAACTCATATTAAGAGTGAGACCGGTAGTAGTCGATAAAAAGCTAAAAGATGTAAAATGCATATTGTGTGAGAACGTGAGTGAAGATTAATGTATAAGTAACAAACGTAGTTTAAACTAGGTATTGGGGACACAAGATCAACCCTTAATTGTCTGTCTCAGACAGCGGTTTAAAACTCTCCGAAAGAGTCCTGCCCTCTGGGTCGATTTTGGGCCACATCGAGTACCTTTTGATCCAATACTTAGTTTAGGCATTTTAATAAACAACGTATTAATAATGTAATGGGTAGTAATCATAACTTGTTTCAAGCTATATCATATCCCATCCATAATCGGAATATGGTTCCTAACATATCTTTTCTTACTCAACCTTTCCGGGTTATCCGTGTCATAGGAGGGTTGGGTCACAATAAGCCAATTCACTTCAAATGTTCAAATCTCATTTGGATTTAATTCTTATCGTTTCATGGTCACTTGAATCCAAAGTTGTCTCTCCTTTCGTGCCGTCACTTGCTAGTTCTCGTGAACTAACTGTCCTTTGTTTGGATGGCTGGTTTTCACAGGTTTAGGATAAAGCACTACAAGGTCGAAGGTTGGAAATCTGAGTCGGAATTGTCCTCAAATATTTTAGTATTTTACTATTGTTTTGATTCAAGAGTCTCTTTTATCATCATTGTATAAATGTTATCTTTTATTTGCTATTGGGAGCTTGTAACGACGTTGTTGTACGTTTAATTATTTGTTTCATTTAAAATCTTCTGCTATCTCTTTATCATCTTGTTTGTTGGAGCATGGTAGCATGTCCCTATAAGCCTAAGGTGGTTACAAAGACATTAAAGTCCGAGTAATCACTGGCGCTGTGGCATTCCCTTGGTTTATAAAAGGGGTGCTACAGAAGGTGGTATCAGAGCTAAATGTTTTTCTAAAATGGTTTTCAAGCCAAAATTGGTTTTTCTACAATGGTTTTCATATCAAAACTTCATGTGAAAATTATTTTCTCAAATGAATTTTTTTTTCTAGAGTTTTCTCCTCAAATGGTTTTTCGTGCCATCAAAATTATTTCTAAATCCAAACTAAGCTTATCCAAACTAAACTTTTATATAAGTTTCAATGTTTTGAGATGTTGACCAAGAAAAAAAATAATTAAAAAAAAAATAAAATTTCTCCTTAGGTTTTATAAACTCCATTTATACCATTTTCAAACTTATTATGTGGATTTAAAGTTTGTCATCACAAAAAAAAAAAAAAAAATTTCCTACTCCATAGGTTTTAATCTTCCTTTCAAACTTCTTAGGTGAATTTGGAACTTTCTTGCTCTCGAAACTTACAATACGATTGTGCAAAGGTCTTTATAAAATATGGTTTGATTCCGACGTCCAATTAGACTCTCCTGTACTTAGTTTAACCCTCCTCTTTTCCTTGGGCATATGGCCACCCCTTACCACTCAGACTTACCTAGGAACCCTACGCGGAATGATTCGAGGATAGACGAGTTTTGTTCCCTGTACTTGGAGCCCATTACGGTGGAACAAGGTCCCCTGGAGAATGGAGAGGCTATCCCAGTGGTAGTTGAAGGAGACTCTCAAAAGGAAGAGGAACCCCAAGAGGATTCTGAAGGGGAACTCCAGGAGGATGAGGAACTCCTCCCGGTTAACGATAAAGATGAATCTTAGGAGGAGGAGCCTCAAGGAGATGATGTAAGCCAGGAAGCAGAATCCCTCGCAGTTAGAACCTCCACAGCAGATACGGAGTCCCTTTATCGCGTACAGACTCAGGCGAGAAGAGAACTTTTGCGATCGCTACTCAGCATTAGGAACCTCTCAGTCTAGGAAGAGATCAGGATCCCCCAACCCCGACGGCAGAATTTTACGTCGCTTCTTTTAGTGTATCTTTCCCTTGTTATTCATGTCGTTCTTTTTAGTCCTTGTTCACTTTCCTGTCATCGCACTCTAGTTTGTTTAGCGTTATCAAGTGGTTTCAAAAATGGTGTTTGTTTTTGGATTGATCCTATTATGAATAAAGTGTTAGTTATTTCATAATAATTGAGTTATGGGTATATGTGGAACCATTGGGTAACGTTATTTGACCTCCGAATACATAGATTATGAGAACTCGTGGAGCTCAACGTCAAGCCGTATCCACTCCCGTCGCAACCAGGGATCATCAGTGGATTAACAAAGACAAGCCCCACATTTTCAATAATATTAGGGAAGAGAAAGATGAGCTCTCCGTGCACCAAGGGGAAAGTGCACCCCGACACCCAAACGGGCAACGACAAGCATCAAGTCAACAAAGAGCACCATCGTAGGTTATTACAGGCAACCTGGATGAGGAGATCATGCAAGCCATAGAACAGATTGTAAAGGATGCCGTTACTCACGCAATAGCTGCAAACATTCCTCAGACTCAGGCCGCACCATCGGTGAATGCACCCTCATCAAAGAAAAAGGAGAAAGTGGAGGTGTATGGTGACACCTACACTCGTACGTTGAAGGCTATGAATTCCAGCAAGTCGGATGGATTCGAAGGTACTAGAGAGCCGTACCGATTGGTGCAGTGGTTAACTCATATGGAGAAGATATTCAGGGGAGTCGGTTGTATGAACGCGGATAAGGTGCACATAACCGCACTCTATCTGAAAGGAGAGGCAGGAAAGTAGTGGGAAGCTGCAAGGCATGCTTGGGAAGCTAATCCAACTTGGGAAGTCTTCAAAGACAACGTCACCAACCACTATTTTGCTCCATCGCTCAGATTGGAGAAAAGACGGGAATTTTTGTACCCTAGCACCCGGGGTATGAAAATTGCGCAGTTGGTTACCAAGTTTTATGAATTGCTTCCGTATGTTGGGGATTTGGTATGCTCCGAGGCAGACAAGATTTTGTACTTCCATGAATCTGTGTATTATGAACTAAAGATACATATGCTACGATTGGAACTCAATTGAATCAAGATCAACAAGTAAAATGCATTAATCAATGTAAAGCAATGTGAACCTAACGTGTAAAGTAGTAAAGTGATGGGAATAGGTCGGGACTGTGTGGACCCGGTCTATAAAGGGTTTCATGAAAGTAACACATTTCCGTAGAGAAATGTTACAATATCGAAATTGGTAGTAGGATGCTATCTGCTAGTGAGAGTGGAGCCAGTATCATATTATAACGAACAACGTGTGGTGTAAAGTATTTAACTCATATTAAGAGTGAGACTGGTAGTAGTCGATAAAAATCTAAAAGACGTAAAATGCATATCATGTGAGGACGTGAGTGAAGATTAATGTATAAGTAACAAACGTGGTTTAAACTAGGTATTAGGGGACACAAGATCAACCCTTAATTGACTGTCTCAGACCGCGGTTTAAAACTCTTCGGAAGAGTCCTGCCCTCTGGGTCGATTTTGGGCCACATCGAGTACCTTTTGATCCAATACTTAGTTTAGGCATTTTAATAAACAACGTATTAATAATGTAATGGGTAGTAATCATAACTTTTTTCAAGCTATATCATATCCCATCCATAATCGGAATATGGTTCCTAACACATCTTTTCTTACTCAACCCTTCTGGGTTATCCGTGTAATAGGAGGGTCGGGTCACAAATAAGCCAATTCACTTCAAATGTTCAAATCTCATTTGGATTTAATTCTTACCGTTTCATGGTCACTTGAATCCAAAGTTGTCGCTGCTTTCGTGCCATCACTTGCTAATTCTCGCGAACTAACCGTCCTTTATTTGGATGGATGGTTTTCACAGGTTTAGGATGAAGCACTACAAGGTCGAAGGTTGGAAAGGTGAGTCGGAATCGTCCTCAAATATTTTAGTATTTTACTATTGTTTTTATTCAAGAGTCTTTCTCCTCACTAATGAAGTCACACAAGTGCCAGAATCAAGCCCGACATGCTAATCTAAGCCACACAAAGATAATATAAGCACCAAGTGTCAAACTCAACTACTTGGGGGATAAAATGAGCTCAAGCGTATTAATTCGAGCCACGCAAGCAATATGCAACTTCATGGTAATCAATCCAAGCGAGTGCTTAACAAGCTCCAAGTGTCGAACCCGACTACTTTTGCACAAAACAAGCTTAAGCAATCTAATTTGAGCTACGCGAGTGATATGCAACTCTATGCTAACCAAGCCACACAAGTGTAAAATATACTCCAACACACTAATTCAAGTGATAAGAGCAAATAATAATTTTGCTCTAAACAAGACACACGAGTGTCAAACATTCTTCGAGTATCGAACCATACTACTTGGGGGAAAATAAGCTCAAACGTTCTAATTCGAGCCATATAAGCGATATGCAACTCCATGTTGATCAAGCCACGTGAGTTCCATACAACGTCCGAGTTACAAACCTGACTACATGGGAACAAAACAAGTTCAAGCATGCTAATTTGAACCATGTGAGTGAACTGCAACTCCATGTTATTCAAGCCACGTGAGTGTCAAATAAGCTTCAAGTGTTAAACCTGACTACTTGGGCACAAAACAAACTCAAGCGTGCTAATCCGAGCCACCCGAGCGATATGCAACTCCATGTTGACAAAGCCACGCGAGTATCAACACAAGCTTTGGTGGGTTAATCTGAGCCACGTGAGTGAACTACAACTTCGTGCTAACCATTCCACATGAGTACTAAACAAGCTGGAAGTGTGGAACCCAACTACTTTAGCCCAAAACAAGCTCAAGCGTTCTGATTCAAGCCACGTAAGCGATATGCAACTCCATGAGTGAACTACAACTTCATGCTAGCCAAGCCATGCGAGTGTCAAACAAGCTCCAAGTGTTAAACTAGACTACATTGGAACAAAACAAGCTCAAGTGTGCTAATCTAAGCCATGTGAGCGATATACAACTCCATTGATAATGCATATTTCATATAGGAATTATAGGTAGTTCTTATTGAATTTAGATAGGAGTTTTGCATATGTTTTAGTCTAATTCTATATCTTTCTTTTAAAGTATTCGAGTTCGGAATCTACGCCTTTTTAGTGTTATTTTGCAGTTTTACATTCCGACATTGGATAGGATCTTGGAGGAGCTTAAATGGATGATCTAGGAGCATATGAAGGCTAAGGAAGGAGAACCAAAGGAGAAAGGAAGCACAGCGTTGAAGCTGAGAAGAACC
This sequence comes from Persicaria maculosa, assembly GCA_963922045.1. Lineage (NCBI taxonomy): Eukaryota > Viridiplantae > Streptophyta > Magnoliopsida > Caryophyllales > Polygonaceae > Persicaria > Persicaria maculosa. The sequence continues at coordinate 889,596 of OY998268.1, forward strand.
AAGCTACTGTTGGGACTGGCGCCCGCCGCTTTTCCACCGGCGCCCGCCGCTGTCACGTGTTCAGCGATTGCCGATTTTAGTCTGAAGATTCTATTATATTATTATTTTATTCCCTAGGGTTTGGCACGAATCTATTTAGTTTATTTTCATTCAGCCATTGAGGATGGAGGAAGAGGATTATGTCGTGTGAAACTATAGAGAGAGATGAGCATTACTTTGGCTATGAGTTGCTAAACTCATAGTTTCGCCTATGATTCGAAGACATGGTTGAATGAATTGTGAGGATTTAATTTCAATTAGTTATGTATAATTATATTTATCATCTTGTTCTTATTGATATGAATTTGTGTTCCTTTCTATGATTGATCACCATGTTAGAAATTACATCTAGGCTATGAATCCGTTGTTGGTTTCTTGATAGCAAACAAAGTTATTGATTTAGTGATATTTCTATGCCTTTGTAGTGGACGATATCGATTGATCTATGTCAAGTAGATGTTTATAGGGCCAAGTGGGTTATTCCCTTGTCTTCTATTTGCATTGAATCGATATGTCAATTGGTCTAAGAACTTGAATCGTTAATGCTATTATTTAGTGATATTGAATAAGAAGATTGTATCTTTGTGGATCAATCAACCTTAGTCAAGTCGACATATATTTTATAAGTACCGTTGAACTACTCCTAGGACCTTGAACCTCAACCATTGTCGAGAATTCAAAGTGAAATGCTTTTCTATCTTATTATCAATACATAAAAATCATCATCATATTTACTTTATTTGTCATCAAGTTGCTACAAACTATTGTTGTTGGTATTAGAAATCATTGTTAGAATATTAGCATTGTAACCGTTCTCTCTGTGGGTTCGACTCCAGACTTCATTGCTTTACTAATCTATTGGTTTAAGCATTGAGTTAGGATATTATCACTATTTGGGAGAAGCGAAAGCTAACGACGTTTGCCGATCACCAAATTCTTGGCGCCGTTGCCGGGGAGAAAATAGTTTGTTTTGATTTTTCTATCATTGATTTCATTTTTTTAGCTTTTTATTTTTTCTTTAGGTTTGTCTTATTCTTGCATGGTTCAAACTCGCTCTTCTAATTCATCACCTTTATCTTTTGATCATGAGATTGAAAGATCTCTTTCTAGGTTGAAACAGAAGCTCGATTTTGGTCAAAACAAGGAGATGGCAGATGACGAAAACAATAATAACGACATCATTAATCCGCTAAGAAGGACCCTGAGAAGCTTGAAGGAACCTAATTTGAATGCACAATCGCTTGCAATTAGACATCCTGCTCTCCCTGGGGGTTCAAGGTGAGAATACAGATCAAATTGGTCTACTATTTTACCTACTTTTCACGGATTGCCTGGGGAGGAACCAAACAAAGACCTTGCAAACTTTGCTAGTGTATGCGATAGACTTAGACCTCAAGGCCTAACCGATGACCAATTAATGCTTAGAGTGTTCCCCTTTACCTTAAAAGATGCGGCTAGCGATTGGTTATATTACCTTCCCCCCGAAAGCATTAGTCCTTGGGTTGAGTTGAGTAGAGTTTTCCTTCAAAAGTATTTCCCTGCAACTCGTCTTAGTAAACTCAAAAAGAGCTATCTAGTATTAAGCAATCACCTACGGAGAGTATTTTTGAGTATGTTGAGAGATTCAAGAGGCTTAAGGGTAGTTGTCCACAACATGGAATACACGAGGATGATTTAGTGTTATATCTTTATGAATTCTTGCTTGATAGGGATAGGAGTGTTATCCATGCTACTAGTGGAGAAGATGTTTTGGATAAAACACCTCAGGAAGCAATGCAAATTTTTGAAGGTTTGGCTAATGCGTCACAACAATATGGGAAACACAAAGGAGTAAGAGGAGTACATGAGTTGGATAATTCTAGAGATAGTCGCAACGATGATTTGAATAGGCTTACGAAGATTGTCAACAAGATGGCTATACAACTAAACCAATCCCAACAGCCTAGACCTTGCGGTGTCTGTGGAAATCCAACCCATCCGAATGATAAGTGCCCATTGATTCAATAGGTGTTGTTGAACCCAATGCTATGGATTATGGACCTCGCCGCAACTTTGGTAACAACTTCTACAATCAGAACTACAATTCGAATTATCAAAGTGGATTCAACGGTAGGGGCCAACAGTAACAAGTGTCATATCAAGGAAGAGGCCAATATGAGAATCGTCAAATAAACACTCAACAAGAGGACACAGATGAAACTTTGAGGTTCTTATTGGACAAGATTAGTGTTTAGGAGAAATTGTTGAGTCAAATAGCTAAAGAGATTGGAGAATTGAGAGCTAAGGATTCGGGCAAGTTGCCATCAAAAGTGGTAGTTAATCCGAAGGAGAATGTGAGTGATATGGTCCTTAGAGGAGGTAAAGAAGTGAAAATACCCACTAATAGTTTAGAAGAAAGGCCTAAGGAGGTGATTGACGTGGGTGAAGAAGGAGAAAATAACTCGGAACCAAGCTACTGTAAAGACTGGCGCCCGCCGCACTTGTTAGTGAGTGATCCGAATTTCGACGTCAATCCATCTACAAAGAAACCATCAAAGGAGTGGTCTTCTGAGGTCCCAAGACCTGCATCACCCTTTCCTCATGCCTTAACACCTAATCGTAAGTGGGAGGATGAACAAATTCTATATGATACCTTTGCTCATTGGGAGGTAAATATTCCGCTTTTGAATTTAATCAAAACTGTGCCTCGCTACGCTAAGTTATCAAAAGAATTATTTACTATGAAAAGAAAGCAAAGGATGAAACAAAAGGAAAAGGTAAGTTTGAATGAGAATGTTTCCACGATGTTACAAAAAAGATTGCCTGAAAAATGCGGAGACCTAGGTATGTTCACCGTCCCTTGTGCAAATGGAAATACTAAATTCAATAAAGCTATGTTGGATTTAGGAGCTTCAATTAATGTCATGTCATACAATTTGTACAAGTTTTTGGGTCTCAATGCTTTATCAGAAACTGGTGTCACTATACAACTCGCTGATCGTTCTAGTATTAAGCCTAAAGGAGTTGTTGAACATGTTTTAGTTAAGGTTAATGAATTGATATTCCCTGCTGATTTCTTTATATTAGATATGAAACATGAAACGCCTGAAACCTCAATTATCTTGGGAAGGCCATTCTTGCGAATGACAAAAAATAAGATTGATTGCTTTGAAGGTTCCTCAACCATGGAGTTTGACGGGCAACCTCCAGGAGGAATTCCTACTAAGGAAAAGGAATTGATTAATGAAATGGATGAACACATTGGGAAAATTCCTAAGGTTCCCCCTCTTGTCAAGAAAAGGACAAGTGTGGAGGGTCTTGATAGGATAACTTGATCAATAAGAGCAACACGTCGAGCCAAAGACGTGAAACAAAAGCGCTTCTTGGGAGGCAACCTAAGGTAAAATAGGTAATATTATTTAATTATTGCATTAGTTTTTCAATTCAATAAAGTAGGACTAGTCTATTTTGCTGCATATTGGAATGACTTTGTGTCAGAGCTTATTGGTTAGGCAAATTCGTTCGATCAAAATGACGGAATGAAGTTCTGCCATGACCGACACCCGTCGCTAGTGCCGGGACGCGTTTTTATTTTTGGTAACATTGGACCGGGAGATTCTATCTATTTTATATATTTATCTATATGTTTTGTAAGTTTCATCTATCTATATTTATATATATCTATCTATATTAGGATTTAGTTATCTTAGGAATAATTATATCTATATATATATTATTTATATCTATATAAACATTATATCTATCTATATATTATTAATTATCTAGGATTATATCTCTCTAGTAATATTTCTATCTATCTTAGGGTTATAATATTTATCTATCTATCTATCTAAATAAATTATATTATTTCCTTTATATCTAATTATTTATTTTCCTTTTTATAGATACCCCTTACAATCCCAAAAATCATACACTTCCCATCTCATATTTTGTGATCTTACAAACTTTGCAATCAAGCAACACAAAAACCCTAGTTTTCCTACTTGAATCAAAATTCCAAAACCTAAGCATTGTGTTTCAATCAAAAGTCTTTCTTTCCATCACCCATCAAACAATCCACCACTACCATCCATCCATCCAAATTCGATTCTTTCCACATCATTACCATTCCTAACATAAAAGAAAGACCTAGAAACCAAGTTTGTTCGTCCAATTATTAGTTTGGAGGAGTTTGGGACGTGAGCTTTGACGTCTTTACTCGGATTCGGTATTCTGCATCAACCAGCGCGCGCCACCTGATACCCGGCGCCCGTCGCCCCCTGTAGAAAGGGAGATTTCGTCGTTTTTTCATGGATTTCTTACATGTTCTTCGTTAGTTTCGATCGTCATGTCTATTGTTCCCGTTATGGAAAAGCTTGTCTATCTGTCGGAAGAGAAAGAGGATCGCTAGATTAATCTTAGAAAAAGAGGTTACCGTTCTATGATATTATATGATCCGGCAACTTTGCATCGTTTAGGATTGTTCCAGCATGTTTCTCGGCTTCTGGAAAAAGGTGGTTTGGGCGATTTCATGGATTTTGCCGCTTTTACTTATCATGAGTTGGTTAGAGAATTCCTGGCTACCCTGGACTACTGTTCTGATTTGGAGATTCGCTTCTACATGAGTGGTAAGGAGTTTGTGGTGACCAAGGATCTTATTGCACAAGCTTTCGGAGTCACCAAGATGCCTGTAGATGCATGGGGATTTGAATTGGCTGACCCGCCTGTGGACGATACTTGGAAGGAGGCTACTGGTCGATCTTATGGGTCGGGCATAAATTTTTTTGATTATATGATTACCCACCCTGCCTTGAGGTTATGCTACAGGGTGCTATACACGTCTTTCTTTGGGATAGTTTATCCTGAGCTAGTTACTATGCGAGCCTGGGGTTACACGTATTGTTTGATTCCTGATGCATTCTAGATTTCTGACTGGGTTCAATTATTTTTGGGAAGCTGCACTAAGATGATTAGGGTTACACATGTGAGATCTGATCGTATGATTGCTTTTGGAGGTTTGGTGTCGCTGATTGCTCGACACTTGGGAGTTCATCTTGATGATTTACACCCTCTTGATGATGACTCGGTCTACAATATTGCTGCCTTGAACTGGAGTCGCATTACTACAACAGTCCGGCATTCCAGCGGAGTAGAGTGTTTCAAATGGATGGCATGAGATCATGGAGAGCATCATCTACCTTCCTGCAAAGCTACCTTATTGTTTTGGGCTGATTACTTTCAACATACATCATAATAGCTTTCCCTTGCCACTAGAGCCACTAGGGGATGATTCTAAGAGACTTGATCCTGAGGAAACCAATTTGGCAGTAGGGGTTGAGCAGAATGGGAATGAAGAAGAGGAGGATGTCACTACTAATGACACTAATCCTATTTATGCTACTATAGAGAATCTTGAGTTTCGATTTGCTGATTTGGAAAGAAGGAATGAAGACAAGCTCATGACTATTTCTTCCAAGATTACTGGTCTTCAGACATTACTATTGCGCATATTGGATAGTCTTAGTCAGCGGTCTGGATTCCAGACCCCATCTTCACATTGATAGGTTATTTATTAGCTTCCTTCACCCTCAATTTTATTTTCATTGTTCTTTGTGTTTATGCATTGAGGACAATGCATTATTTAAGTGTGTGTGTGGGGGGGGGGGGGGGGGAGGGTGGAGTTTTATGTTTATTTAGTTTGTTTATGTTTAGTTTAGTTCATGTTTAGTTTATGTTTCATGTTTATTTTTTAAAAAGTTATTAGTTATTTTGATTTTAGTCAACTTTATTGTTAATTCATGCATCATATTTATGTTTAAGCTTATTAAAAATAAAAATTGAAAAAAATAGAAAATGTCAAAAATTGTAAAAAAAGAGTTCCATGCATTGCATACATATGTGTTATTAAAGATACCCGTCTAATTTTGAGTTTGTCCATCAATTTTATTCTAGCATGATCTTATATATCCCATGGAATTTTAGAATGATTTGACCTTGTCTTAAAATTATTTTTTGGTGAAAATCTTTACACCCAAAAATTTTACTATATGCACCACAAAAAAAATCGTCCATTTATTTGCAAATTCGTGCGCCTCTAAAGGCGTAGTTTTTTTTTAAAAAATCGTCATTGCGCCTCCAAAGGCATACATCCTGGTTCCAACAAGTGAAGGGTGTGCAGAAAGCTATGACTCAAGAGTAGCAGCCCTATGACTTCTGAGGAGCAGCTCTTTGACTTTTGAGGAGTACGTCTATGATTCCCGAGGAGTAAAAACTTCACAAACTAACAATATTTTTCCCTTTTAATTAATAACAATTTTTTATATTCTTTCAATTATTATTTAGAATGAAGATAATTGGGTAAAATTAAAAAAAAATCAAATAACACTTCTTAATATATTCATTTCATAATATCTTATTTTAAATGTTTCATAATGACATTAGATAATATTCTATCTTAACAATTTCATAATATATTTATTAGCTAAGTTAAATCATGACTTATAATTTTTTTACTCTAGACATTTCATAATATTTTATCTTCAATATTTCATAATATACTTGTTACCTAAACATTTCATAATGTATCTTAAACATTTCATAATATATAATATATTCATTAGCTAAGTTGAAATTCTCCATATATGTCGTCGAATTTAACATAGATTTGTGTATGTTTGAATAAATTAGTTTGTAAATTGGGTGTTAGTGCCAAATTTATTTCAATTATAACAAATTAAAAGATCTTATATATACATTAATATATTCTCCTTTGACATGAACTTATTTTATAAGAATTAATTTTATAAAAAGGTATATGGAAAGAATTGAAGGTATGAAAGTATTGAGTTTTCTTATCTAATATTTGGAAAGAAGGTATGAAACTAATATAATTTCAAAAATTATAAAAGTAGTGTACCTAAAGAGAATCGAAAAAATATTTTTAGCAAACCATTATAATTATAAGTTTTTAGTTAAATACAAAGTTATTAGCTATGGGTTTTCTTCAACAAAAATACATTTTTTTTATCATAAAATTGTTTCAAGTAGTGATATTACCTTCGCAGACCAATATAAATCTAGCTATTTTATAACAACCCATTGGAATTGTTCTAAGAAAAAAATATTATATATTTTTGTAACTGATAAAATGTGAGGATGAAAGTATTCTTTTTAAATAAACCATAAATATGTATTGATAAATTTCTTAATCACTAAAATTTCTTCTTTATAATATTCACCATAATTAACACTTACTTTACTCATACATACATTGCATATTTATGTATTTTAGTTTAAAATAAACTTATTATATACAACAAGTAAGATTTATTTTGTTACATACAACAATTTAATGAATATTGGTAAGGATATGATATGTTTTAAAATGGCTTTGTTCGTTTGAATGGTTCAAAATGAATAACACCCACCAAGACGTTTAGGGTTTAGGGTTTAGGGAATAAATATGTGAATTATAAATTCAATTGGTTACTAAATCTATAATTAAGGAGTATTTGTCCCATTTTAACTTATTTAAATTTTTTTAGCATTAAAAACAACATCTTAGAATTTTGTCTTTCTTTTCAAACTATTTTTGAATTATTATTTCTTTAGTTTAACTGGTAAACTAATAAATATTTGTAAAATAATAAATTTATTTTAAAAAACGTGTGTTATATAATTAGAATATAAGTTCAAATTCTATGCATATATAATTTGATTGATTCTTACCTAAAATGAAAGATAAGGCTTTTGATAGAGCATAATTAGATATGCATATTATGATTCATTTAGCATAGTTTGGTTGTAAATATTGCATATTTTAGATATAATTACATGTTTACCAGTGGTATTGGAATAGTCGAAATCTATGCAATTTTATGGTTAATTTCATGTAGATGTGGATCCGACGAGGAACGAGGTGCCTCTTGGATGAAGGAAGATTCAAGTTGAGGAAGAAAAGTGCAGAGCACGGAAGCGAAGTCGAATTTTGAGAGTCTAAGTGAAAAACAAGTCAGTAGAAGTTGTCGCCAGATAAGCTGAACTTGTAACACACTTCTGGAGGCCTCGTTGGTCGGAATGCCTATTATAAGCATGTGTTGGAAAGCTCTTTCCGAGATCTACAACTTTTGTGTTGACATCGAGACCAAATTCGAAGAGGCAAAATCGCTGTGAACAGAATAGCCGCCCCGCGGCCACCACTAGCCGCCTCGCGGCTCGAAGCTCAGCCGCCCCGCGACCTCAGCAGAACCGCCGACCCAGTTTTAGACATTAATTAGGGTTTCTTTAGAATTGTTTTGGCCGATTTTCTTAGGCTTATTTAAGGACTATTAGGGTTATTTTCTTAGGTAGCTAACTAATAACCTTATGTACTTTTCAGAATTGTTGAGAGCACGTTGAGCATGAGCAACTAAACTCTCGAAGGTTTCGCCAACAGTTTGGATCTTGATTGTTGAATTGTGAGTTTCTTAATCTAGTTCTTATTCCTATTTGAATGTTTTGGCTTCCTTGCACTTAATTCTTTGAATGTGTTTTATTCTCTTTGGCCTGATCAACTAGTTAGAGTAGATTCATTCAATTGCTAGGGTTTTGTAGATTTCTCGTAGTGAACCTTAACCCAAGTGGTAATCATATCCCTTTAGGACTCGTAGGACTAATTGGATGTGTAGGAAGTTGAATATATGTGAAATATCGACTCGTAGCTTGATATTGCATATATCTTGGTTAATTCATAGTCTTAATGCTATCTCTAGGTTAAATCTTAACCGTGTTACGGTTATTTAGAGGTAAGAATTACTAGGACTCATAGGACTAGTAATTTACCTAAGATCTGGACAAGGACATTAATAGGAAAAGAAAAGAACTAGAGGCTGAAACAAGGATCAAATTCATCAATTGAAGTGACAAATTGTAGGTGAACCTATTTCTCTCTACTACATCTTACAACCTCCTTTACTTGGTTTGCTTCTTTCCGCTTTGACAAAAGGCGGATCTTTTTCCCACAAAACTCTCTTTTTAGTTACTTGCAATTAGATTAGCACTAGAACTTACTAGATTTCCCTGTGGATCGACCTCTTTCTTACCAACTATACTAGTTGTAGGTTTGAGTATTTCTTTGGCAGGAACAACGACAGGTTTTCCTCTTGTCAAATTTGGCGCCGTTGCCGGGGAATTCTTGAAATTTCTTGTGTTTTTTTTTATCGCTAACCTTTGTATATATTTACATCTAACCCCGTCGTGGACCTATCTTACGGTTCGCGACACCTAATTGCTAATATTTCAAGATGTTGAAGTTATGGCAGTTTCAGGGAGAGTATTTTCACTATTACCTCATGAGATTGCAAAATTTAGTGGACATCTGTTATTCACGGGGTTTCCAAGATAGTTTGCGAGATATGGTGCTTTGCGTTATTGAGGGCATGACTCCTGAGACATGAGAACTTGCCAAGTCCATAAACAACGGAAGCTTTGCCGGTTTAGGAGTGTCGGGACTATGGGATCTTTTCTGCTACATGGGTGACCAATCGGCAGAGGAAGAATCCTACACTTCAATGTTTCAACCAATGGAGTACTCCGACCTGTCCATGGAGGATTCACTCAGTGTCTTGATGGAGCAAATGGGGCAATTACTATAACGGCCCAAATATAAATACCTGGGTTATGTTTCGAAGGTCGGATACCTTCGTTCGGATGTTGCAATTCAGGTACGGGTCGAGGTTTCAAACCTCGAAGATCAGCATTCCAAAACGGGGATTTCGAACCCCAAGCAATCAAAGTCGCGGAAATTCTATTCAAATGAAAATAAAGCAGAAGCAAGGTTTAGATACAAGTGCCACGGCAAAGCCGGGTCAAAATCAAAACAAAGTGGGTGATTGCCATTTGTCAAGTTAGAATATATTAGCCAGATTTTTGATTCGCCAAGAGATTTCCCGTCACAGAAGCAAGGAGCAACAAGAGCGGTACCTAACACTATCCACGAAGTCAGGCCCGGTGATCGCCTGCGGGTCCTCTGACCACGCTGAGGCCACATAACATGCCTATGCCTAAATAAAAGATGACTAATGCGGTACAAGATTTAAATCACACTATCATGCCCCTAGTATATATATAATATGCAGAAAAGAACAATAAAGGGCCCAAGACAATGCCAAGTGGCATATCCCTCTCCTACCTCTGCACCCCTTCCCGTTAGTGCAGAGACTGGCTAGTTCGGTGCTATAGCATAGCCATTTCCTCGTGGTGGTGCACTTCACCACGGTATCATCATATCATATCAAATCTCATCATCATATCATATCTCATCATCATATCATAAATCATGCTCATGCCCGATGGTGCTGGGCTAATCATATCATATCATATTATCTCATCTCTTGCCCGATAGTGCTGGGCTATCATATCATGCTCATATCGACTCGATAGACTCAGGGCACCCGATGGGGCTGGGCTACCCTATGACCCTAGCAAAGACTCTAGGACTATCACAGATAACGGCCGTTCTGTATTCAAACACACAAAGTAAACACATGCTCAGTTCAATGCAATCCTAGCATGATACTACATGGCATGCTTTAATATGCAACAAAACTACACATTACATGACACATCAGGCAGGAGGTCCAGGTTACTGAGTAAGTCCCGTAAGATACTTACCTGAAATTGCAGATCAGCAAAAGCAATAACCAGTATAAGCAAGCCAAACCACGTCATAGATCACCTAATAGTTTAATAAGCAACAATTATAAGTCTAAAGCACAAAGGGACCCATTAACCTCTACACATCAACTAGTAAGGCAAATAACTCATTGTCATTATTAAGCTATCCCATCACATAGTCTCATCTCATCACATATTCCACATCAGCATCATCATCTCAATTCAACATTCTTCTCAACTCATCTCATATATCATCATACATCAACTCGTCTCAACATATCATATCTCATAACCACCTCCATATTTATCATATAATATTTCATCATAATATCTCTTTCATCATTATATAATACTCATATATCATACATCATGCTTCACACTTATTCTCATAATCAACTTAACGTTTCAACCTAATCATGATCATAAATAACTTAACATTCGAATATCAATCATGCTTTAATTTACGTATATTCATATCTTATTCACACACTCCATATATTTCATGCCATAATTAACTCACATAAGTGCTCAAACAAGTTCATTGATCAAATTATCAAGTCAAGTTCAAGTAGATTAGTGTCAAAGTTTTCGAAGCCATCTAGTCTCAATTAAATCGACTCAATATCTTAAAACAATTCGTTAAAGCCATACCATGCCAAATCCAATCATAAAACATTTAAATCTTTAGGCCAACTTTATGATGTTATAATATGAAATAATTCCGACAAGGTTATAATATTTCCAAAAGTCCCCTTTTTAATTTAATTAAATCAATTCCAACAAACCTAGTTTTTCCAAATTCTCTTTAAGAATCCAAGGCTCATAATATAATATCTTTAAATTTCAATAATAATATAATAGTACTTTACATTCCATTTATTTAATAATTGCATATTTAAATTATATATATCAAGGTAAGTCTTAAACCTTATAATCACTTTAACACATTTTAAAACACATTTCAAAATCACAATATAACACATAATATATCCCAATAATCTATTTCTAAAACACTATATAATATATTTATATAAAAATACTTTACATAAATTGTAATTTATATTCATAAATCAGAAAAATATAATAATAAAAATAGTTATTATTTACAAACCACTAGCAATTATATATTGCACCACAAAATAACTAGATAAAACAAGCAAAACATAGCCCAATTTCATAAATTTCGGACACAACCCAACACCTCAGCCCAAACCGAATAAAAGGCCCAATTCCCTTCAAAATTTTGGATCCCATTCAAATCCCAACCCAAACCCTTCACAATCCGAGCCCAGCCCAGCTTTTCTTCCCACCCCGGACCACTGTTCATCGTCCCTCACCCCTCCGCCCGCTCTCTGCTCGCTCTCTCTCGCAGGTCTCGTTTCTCCCTCGCTCTCCCTCTCATACTCACTCTCTCTGACTCGCCCTAGGCCCAGAAGTAAGGATAGACCGAAACCAAAGAGAAGAGAAAGAAAGGAAGCTCACCACGGGAGGAAGTCGGAGGCGTCGGGCTTCGCCAGAGTCGGAGTTCCTTCGGAGGTGGCCTAGGACGATAATAGGTGGTTAAATGTGGAGCTTTTGCTCGATTTCGATCAGAAAAGAGGGGAAGAGAAACCTTACCAAATGTTTCGAAGAGAAACAGGGGAAGAGGAGGAGAAGGCGGCTCCTGTGCAGCGCTGGAGGCTCCTGGGCGGCGCTTGGGCATTTCTGGGCATTAGAGGAAGTCTGTGGAGGGTCCTCTAGCTCGCGGCTCGCAGTGGGTGGAAGGGGAATGGAGGGGATGTGCTCGGCGGTGTGCACAGCGGAAAACAGGGAGCTTTGAGCTCCTCGGCCTTCAATGGAGGAAGGGAGGAGGAAGGGGGATGTTGGGCTCGCTGTCTTCCCGGAACACAGAGGAAAAGAAGATGGAGCAGTGGCCTACGGTGGAGAGATGGTGGAGGTGTGAGCTGAGCAAAGGTGAAGTGGTGGTGGCGATGGAGGAGGAGGGTGGAGCTAGAAGTGCTCTGGTGGTGGAGGTGGTGTTGGTGACGGGGAATAGGATATTAAACAGAGAGAAAATGGGAAAAGGGAGTCTGTTGTGTGGGTTTGAAGGAGCAGAGAGAGGGCTGGAGATGGGGGAGGTAATGAGTGAGCTTTTGTTGTCTTGTTTGGATTCAAAAGAAATGGGGTAAAAAGGGGAGCTGCAGGTGGCGTGTAGGAGGAAGGCTGAGGGAGTGTAGCACTGGAAATGGAAGGGGAAAGCTGGAAAAGGAGTGGGTGTAGGCAGAAGTGGAACGAGAGTGAAGAGGAAGGGGACAAACAAAAGTGAGGGTGGTCTGATCACACAAAGAATACAAAGTGGTCCCAAGAGAATTTCAAAATACCCGAAACAGAATCTCGAAACCCGCTCACTCAATCTTATCCCGACGTGACTAAAAATTAAACCGAAATTCCCAATTCGAACTAGCAATAGTGAACTCGATAAATATTTTCAAGTCTCGGTTGAAAATTAATGGAATACAATCCTCTTTTAAATAAAATTCGTAATTATGCCGGAATTTGCTTCAGAAGAAAAAAAAATCAAATTTATTGCTCGAGGACGGAGAGTTTCAAAATTTTTCGGAATCTTATAGTTCAAACCCCAATTAAATCAATATTAAATCGAAATTAATTCTTAATTTATAAAATAATATTTTAAAATCCCGAGCCTTTACATCATCCACCTCTAAAAACAAGTCTCGTCCCCGAGACTAAAACCCTTTCCAAAACCGATCAAGCTTTTCTCAAAACATAGAACCAAACGAAATCATGCAAAAGCCCAAGTCGATTCTACCCTATATCAGTCAACCAAGTGTTCAGAACTCAAGAGGTGGAATCATCCACCTCTAAGGGCTAATCCCATGTTCTCTTTCCTAGGTTCATCTTTCAAAGATCGGTTTCAACTGTCAATCTCAAGGTATCATCGAGTTTAACAACAATCATCTCAAACAAGTCCCAGGATTCCATATATCAAAATAATCAAGCCAAGCTATCAAGTTTCATCACGCTAACAACCATATCGGAGTGTTATTATACCAATATCATGCAAGCAAGTCACCACATATCAATAGGCTCATCACTAACCACGTTATATCATCACATATTTTATACATAACTATCAGCCATATAAGCACCACGACTTAGAGATAAGTATCAAAGCACACATATCAAAACAAGGCACTAGGGTATACTCACCACTGGGTCAAAGGTCAAGGCAATGTCTACGCTAGGCTCCGCGTAAGACGCGAGTAGATTATCTGAAGTATCTCCACAACTAGCCCGAATACTCCTCTCAGAACGCTCTACCAAGGAATGATCGGCCTCAACATGAAGTCAGAACAGTCAAGAATGTGGCTAGGAATGAGAAGATATCAATGAAGCGGAGACATAAGAGAGACATCGTGCACTCCATCTAAGAATGGGGATAAAGCTAAGCGACAAGCTACGTCTCTAGAACCTCAAAAGGATCAGCAAATCTAAGGCTCGACTCGCCCATGCTGTCAAAACATCGGACCCCTCGGGTAGTGATACTCTCAGCCATATGTGTGATCCCACATCAAAGATAATCTCGATCCCTGCCGATGCCTCGGAACTCGTGAACAGGCTGCCTGACTCTTGATATGAACCGTCCATCTATGTCAGGAACTATCCCCTCAGGAACTCCATATAGCCTCAAAATCCGTCGAATGAATTCCTCATCTAGCCTTGAAACATGCTAAGTCTCCTGAATAGCGAGGAGATGCGTCTCTCGCATAATCCTCTGCCTCAAATCTTAGGACCGGTGGGTTATGGGCCTACCACGCTTCCGCTGCGCCACTCGAGTACTACCTAGCTGACCGTTCTCTTCTCCAAGTCTTCGCTCGTCGAAAGTACGCAAGGATACTAGGTTAACGGAGGTAGAGAAGAGGTAAAGGCGGACAACTCGGATTTTCTACGGAACCAAACATAGACCAGAACTGACGACGAGACTGAAAGACAACATCCCAACCCGAGGATGACAATGGTGCCCTTATGGAATTCTATGAGGTTATAATGCGGCAAGTAAGACACATATCAATCAATCATGAAGCATACCAGTCACATCAATACACACTAACACGTACCTATCTCGATGAACAACGATAACATATATTGGTAATAAAAAACACGAGCGAGTTCTACACGGACGCAAATATAAGACAATCTAGCCACCTATCATTCCTCAAGTAATAAACAAGCTCGACATATTAAGAATCACGTATGCATGAATTCAACAACAGATCTGTGTGGTACAAGCCAAACAAACATTGTAATATAACGAGTATCACATGCATGGTGGACTACTCATGTTCAATGGAATCTCAGAAAATTATATACACCTATCATTACAACTAATCCAAGTCCAAATCCGTATAAATCATGGAATCATAAATAGTTTTTAAATCCCTTTTCCATCAAATCGTATAGCATCCCATAAGAATTTAAATCACATATATAAAATATAACCCAACCGATTTTAAACCAAACTCGAGTCAACGACCAAAGAAAGGAGAGAACCGGCTCCGGCCAAGAGCCCAGATCTGGTTTTCGTCGTGGCGAATCGGCCGCTCGCCACGGTGAAATCCAGTTCTTCGTCTCTCGCGAGTGATGCCTCTCGCTACGCACGACAAGCATCATTCTCTTCCTTTGTTCCTAGTCCTTGTTCATCGCGGCGACCATGGTTTCGCCGCGGCGAAACAAGCGACCGTGAACTCGCTTTTGATCTAAACTCGATCTTTCCTTCCCATCCACTCTCATCCTTTCCAATATCCTTCCCCAGCCTCAAGCAACATTTAAAATAATGATTTCGAATAATACCATAACTAACACTTGATAATCACTTAAAACCACATTTTTAAATACCTCAAGATTTAATAACGGATATTCAAATAATAACTAATTACTCATATCAGATACACACATAGACAAGTCATATCAATATAGAATCCGATACTAAAATGCTCAGACATGTCATAGTATTATAAAAGGAACACATAAGGGGTACAAGAACTGTCACATCATAGGGCAACGAGGTCTACATGATATGATAAGTATGGCATGTAATCATGCGATGAACTATAATTGGGGAGCATGTCCTACATGTTTCTAACCGGTCATGACATGGCATAAATACAACCAAAGATGATCACTGAGGAACAAGTTTAACATCGGATCATATTTCATATATGTGTGCATTTCATCATGTCATAGTATGTAACATGCAAGGTGGCACCCAATTACTAATTAACATATGACTCGCAAATACATGAGTTCAACAAGACAAGCATGGATTGACGATATATCCTAAGCAAAATTGTCACGTGTGAACCTAGACATGATTTTAACTATAATAGGGGGTGCGTGGTCGAACGAGGTGCAAGCTACTAGAATACAATAAGCATAAGGGTATCACAACTTATGACAAGAGTAATTGAATAAGGGTACAATTTGAGTGTGGAATTATGCAAGTCACATTTCTAAGAGCTTAGATTTCACATGATACTAGTAGTGCATGACAAGTCATGGATATATGAAAAAGGAGATGCATCGAATAACTTCACATAATAGCATGGGAGTCATAGGAGCTCAAGTAAGTCTACCATCGCAACCAACATTAATGTATATAGGAGGGATACAAGTAAGTGTGACTGGGTGAATCGTACGCATGTCATATTGCAAAACATGATAATGCTCCTAGGGTGTCATGCTTCTAGAGAACAATATGCTACATTCATATACATGTAAGAGGTAATCATGCGAGTGTCTAGCAACTATCGTGGTGTGTGTGCTCATGCAAAGGGTGGGGTGTCCACACGTGTAAGGTATTGTCTCTAGTAAGGGTGTATAACAAGGGATGTACATATCATGGTCATATCGAGGTCATCATAGCATAAGATCAATGAAGGCAAGATGATCATATATGGTGCTATCTAGATACTAAGATATATGGAACAACATAACATTATTAATGCAATATGCGCGTACATAAATGAGACAATTAGAGCACATATCCTCATGATGAGTTACATTTTAGAAGACATATGTCCTGTATGATACTAATAGCACACGCAGAATCTAATCACAATGTGGTGTGTGAGCATGCACGGTGTCAGACTATTCATTCTTAAACATAAAACAATGTCATGGGGCATGAGGGAACATCATGAGACAAGTAGATAGGCATGACACTAGTTGGAATCACACAAGGCATAATGAATATCAAGGTGTAACACCAATCATCTTTCAATGACATAAGGAACGAATGTCGATACTATTGAGGACCTATTTTAAGTAGGATCATATCATCAACAAGTAGGGCATAAGTGTACACAAGCCACAACTCATGGGTCCTACAAGATACTAATGTCTCGATGAAAGGCGTAGATGTGCAACATATGACACATGTGCATTAAACAAATTAGCACCAACATATGCGAGAGTTAAAGACAATCATAAGGCAATCATATGGAACCAAGGAAGAACATAGCGGGAAACAAAACGAGCCTAAGATAGCGTGACTTCACATGAACATAGGGGATACATATACATGGGTATAAATCAATAAATATATGTACAACACGTATTTAACACAATGATATATCAAGTCATGCATCAAGTCACGTAATCACATATAGAGCTACCATTATAACCAAAAGAGATTTCCAAGGGCAATATCGACTTAACCCCACCGACTTAAAAGCCCATTTCCCGTGGAATGCGTGTA
This sequence comes from Persicaria maculosa, assembly GCA_963922045.1. Taxonomy (NCBI): domain Eukaryota; kingdom Viridiplantae; phylum Streptophyta; class Magnoliopsida; order Caryophyllales; family Polygonaceae; genus Persicaria; species Persicaria maculosa. Next base: position 907,024 of record OY998268.1, read on the forward strand.
ACTCATTTCGAGAACATAGAAGGGTACTCAAATTACTCCCGAAAGAAGATGGCGGAGTTCGGAGAGAAGTTAATGACAAGGAGACATCAATTGACCACTACGAGAATCGAGGAGGATGACTCCACAAAACAAATCATCCCATAGACTCAAAACCATTCAAGGTTGATATTCTAGTACACTAACCACCCCAGGCATGACCTATGGTGTCAAGTACCATACTCCATCATACGCTTAAGTAGTCAACGTTCCCGAACCAATCTCTCGGACAAGATTAGATTCCCAATTCCATTTCCGCGAAAAGACGTCGATACCATAAAGAACGACTCGATCAGAATACCAATTGAGACATGGAAGAAGATAGAAGGGGAGGCAATCAGAACGAAAGGAATAGACATCTCTCGACTATCACCAACCTTTAACCAAACTTCGTCGAACCAGAGATAAAACGAAATGGGAGGACACCAACAAGTGAATCATGGAGGAGACTGCTCTATAAGACAGAAATTCCAACTATACCAAAGGGAAAGGCTCCCTCGCTTATCCCACTCACATGGAGATGCAACACTCATTCTAAACATATCAACAGATTTCTAGTTCTAGCATAATAACACTCAACACAGAATCAGTCATTGACAGTTATAATGATCTCCTTCAAGGGAGATCGTTCTCAGGTCCAATTAATACATAAAGCACATCAAGCTATCTAATGTCGCTCTTCGAGGAGCGATTAACCGGAGGGGCAAAAACCTCACGATCTCTACCTAACTCGCCACTCCAACCACCTCGGTGCAATTCCTTGGAGTCTTCCAACCCATCTGTAAAGAATAAGCTAATATTTCGCCTAGCCGTTCCCATCTACATCCAATAGGGATGGTCTAACGCCTTTTTTACCCACTCGATCCGTTTGGTTTGATCCATCATATTTAATAAGCCGAGTTCATATTTAGTCCAATTGAGTTAGGCATATTAAATTCATTTTGCCCCTTTAAAACATCTTCAAATCCTTTGAAATTCATGGGCAATTTTCCAAAACATACACCCGACCCTTGCGTACCCGAATGGCATAACCTGGCTCTGATACCAACTTTGTAACGACCCGGATATAAATACCCGGGTTACGTTTTGAAGGTCGGATACCTTCGTTCGGATGTTGCAATTCAGGTACGGGTCGAGGTTTCAAACCTCGAAGATCAGCATTCTAAAACGGGGATTTCGAACCCCAAGCAATCAAAGTCGCGGAAATTCTATTCAAATGAAAATAAAGCAGAAGCAAGGTTTAGATATAAGTGCCACGGCAGAGCCGGGTCAAAATCAAAACAAAGTGGGTGATTGCTATTTGTCAAGTGAGAATATATTAACCGGATTATTCAATTCGCCAAGAGATTTCCCGTCATAGAAGCAAGGAGCAACAAGAGCGGTACCTAACACTATCCACGAAGTCAGGCCCGGTGATCGCCTGCGGGTCCTCTGACCGCGCTGAGGCCACATAACATGCCTATACCTAAATAAAAGATGACTAATGCGGTACAAGATTTAAATCACACTATCATGCCCCTAGTATATATATATATATATATATATATATATATATATATATATATATATATATATATATAATATGCAGAAAAGAACTATAAATTAAAGGGCCCAAGACAATGCCAAGTGGCATATCCCTCTCCTACCTCTGCACCCCTTCCCGTTAGTGCAGAAACTGGCCAGTTCGGTGCTATAGCATAACCATTTCCTCGTGGTGGTGCACTTCACCACGATATCATCATATCATATCAAATCTCATCATCATATCATATCTCATCATCATATCATAAATCATGCTCATGCCCGATGGTGCTGGGCTAATCATATCATATCATATTATCTCATCTCTTGCCCGATAGTGCTGGGCTATCATATCATGCTCATATCGACTCGATAGACTCAGGGCACCCGATGGGGCTGGGCTACCCTATGACCCTAGCAAAGACTCTAGGACTATCACAGATAAGGGCCATTCTGTATTCAAACACACAAAGTAAACACATGCTCAGTTCAATGCAATCCTAGCATGATACTACATGGCATGCTTTAATATACAACAAAACTACACATTACATGACACATCAGGCAGGAGGTCCAGGTTACTGAGTAAGTCCCGTAGGATACTTACCTGAAATTGCAGATCAGCAAAAGCAATAACCAGTATAAGCAAGCCAAACCACGTCATAGATCACCTAATAGTTTAATAAGCAATAATTATAAGTCTAAAGCACAAAGGGACCCATTAACCTCTGCACATCAACTAGTAAGGCAAATAACTCATTGTCATTATTAAGCTATCCCATCACATTGTCTCATCTCATCACATATTCCACATCAGCATCATCATCTCAATTCATCATTCTTCTCAACTCATCTCATATATCATCATACATCAACTCGTCTCAACATATCATATCTCATAACCACCTCCATATTTATCATATAATATTTCATCATAATATCTCTTTCATAATTATATAATATATACTCATATATCGTACATCATGCTTCACACTTATTCTCATAATCAACTTAACGTTTCAACCTAATCATGATCATAAATAACTTAACATTCGAATATCAATCATGCTTTAATTTACGTATATTCATATCTTATTCACACACTCCGTATATTTCATGCCATAATTAACTCACATAAGTGCTCAAACAAGTTCATTGATCAAATCATCAAGTCAAGTTCAAGTAGATTAGTGTCAAAGTTTTCGAAGCCATCTAGTCTCAATTAAATCGACTCAATATCTTAAAACAATTCCTTAAAGCCATACCATGCCAAATCCAATCATAAAACATTTAAATCTTTAGGCCAACTTTATGATATTATAATATGAAATAATTCCGACAAGGTTATAATATTTCCAAAAGTCCCCTTTTTAATTTAATTAAATCAATTCCAACAAACCTAGTTTTTCCAAATTCTCTTTAAGAATCCAAGGCTCATAATATAATATCTTTAAATTTCAATAATAATATAATAGTACTTTACATTCCATTTATTTAATAATTGCATATTTAAATTATATATATCAAGGTAAGTCTTAAACCTTATAATCACTTTAACACATTTTAAAACACATTTCAAAATCACAATATAACACATAATATATCCCAATAATCTATTTCTAAAACACTATATAATATATTTATATATAAATACTTTACATAAATTGTAATTTATATTCATAAATCAGAAAAATATAATAATAAAAATAGTTATTATTTACAAACCACTAGCAATTATATATTGCACCACAAAATAACTAGATAAAACAAGCAAAACATAGCCCAATTTCATAAATTTCGGACACAACCCAACACCTCAGCCCAAACCGAATAAAAGGCCCAATTCCCTTCAAAATTTTGGATCCCATTCAAATCCCAACCCAAACCCTTCACAATCCGAGCCCAGCCCAGCTTTTCTTCCCACCCCGGACCACTGTTCATCGTCCCTCACCCCTCCGCCCGCTCTCTGCTCGCTCTCTCTCGCAGGTCTCATTTCTCCCTCGCTCTCCCTCTCATACTCACTCTCTCTGACTCGCCCTAGGCCCAGAAGTAAGGATAGACCGAAACCAAAGAGAAGAGAAAGGAAGGAAGCTCACCACGAGAGGAAGTCGGATGCGTCGGGCTTCGCCGGAGTCGGAGTTCCTTCGGAGGTGGCCTAGGACGATAATAGGTGGTTAAAGGTGGGGCTTTCGCTCGATTTCGATCAGAAAAGAGGGGAAGAGAACCCTTACCGAATGTTTCGAAGAGAAATAGGGGAAGAGGAGGAGAAGGCGGCTCCTGTGCGGTGCTGGAGGCTCCTGGGCGGCGCTTGGGCGTTTCTGGGCATCAGAGGAAGTCTGTGGAGGGTCCTCTAGCTCGCGGCTCGTAGTGGGTGGAAGGGGAATGGAGGGGATGTGCTCGGCGGTGTGCACAGCGGAAAACAGGGAGCTTTGAGCTCCTCGGCCTTCAATGGAGGAAGGGAGGAGGAAGGGGGATGTTGGGCTCGCTGTCTTCCCGGAACACAGAGGAAAAGAAGATGGAGCAGTGGCCTACGGTGGAGAGATGGTGGAGGTGTGCTCAGCTGAGCAAAGTTGGAGTACTGGTGGCGACGGAGGAGGGTGGAGCTAGAAGTGCTCTGGTGGTGGAGGTGGTGTTGGTGACGGGGAATAGGATATTAAACAGAGAGAAAATGGGAAAAGGGAGTGTGTTGTGTGGGGTTGAAGGAGCAGAGAGAGGGCTGGAGATGGGGGAGGTAATGAGTGAGCTTTTGTTGTCTTGTTTGAATTCAAAAGAAATGGGGTAAAAAGGGGAGCTGCAGGTGGCGTGTATGAGGAAGGCTGAGGGAGTGTAGCACTGGAAATTGAAGGGGAAAGCTGGAAAAGGAGTGGGTGTAGGCAGCAGTGGAACGAGAGTGAAGAGGAAGGGGACAAACAAAAGTGAGGGTGGTCTGATCACACAAAGAATACAAAGTGGTCCCAAGAGAATTTCAAAATACCCGAAACAAAATCTCAAAACCCGCTCACTCGATCTTATCCCGACGTGACTAAAAATTAAACCGAAATTCCCAATTCGAACTAGCAATAGTGAACTCGATAAATATTTTCAAGTCTCGGTTGAAAATTAATGGAATAAAATCCCCTTTTAAATAAAATTCGTAATTATGCCGGAACTTCCTTCAGAAGGAAAAAAAAATCAAATTTATTGCTCGAGGACGGAGAGTTTCAAAATTTTTCGGAATCTTATAGTTCAAACCCCAATTAAATCAATATTAAATCGAAATTAATTCTTAATTTATAAAATAATATTTTAAAATCCCGAGCCTTTACAATTACGTGAGATGAATAATCGAAATGAGGAAGCAATTATCCAGCTCACTCAAACATTGAAGGAGTTGGCAGTTGAGCAATGTTCTACTCCTCTAATTGATGAAAGCCAAGATGCAAGCAACGATGAATTATGCGATAATGGAGAAAAGCATCTAGTGGTCATCGACACGAAATCTCAGGGGACGTCCCTAGAGATTGAGTATGTTTCGATGCTCCCTCCATTCGTAGAAATCATCCCCAACTCACCTATCAAGAAGCCAAGTCCAGAACCGATTTCTGTTGTTCCCGAACAAGAAACTAGTACCTTTTGCAAATTGGGAGAGTTTGGTGAATATGTCGATCCATGGAGCCACTACTTCAACAAACCACCAGCGGAACTGTGTTGGTGGTCCTACATACCCTCGAGGGAGAATCAAGCTAGAATGAATGGTATGTTGGTAACAGTTCTCATTGCTATAGTTTTAATTACCAATTGCTTCATCTTTAGTGTGCATTCGAATATCGGTTGGGCACGAGATTTTGATTTGTTCTTGAGGGCGCTGACGATGTCCGCTTGAGTCTTGAATGAGTGGATGAATAAACTGTCGAGCCAACGACAGTAAACAAAGGCGCTGCTTGGGAGGCAACCCAAGGTAAGTTTTCTATTTTCCTCTATGTCTTTTATTTTATTAGATTAGTTTTTGGTTATGTTCGGTTGTGGGGAGCTAACAACGCAGGGAGAGAAGGCGTCGAAGAGAAAAGGAGCTAAATATCACAAGCCGCGGGGCGGCCTGGAAAGCCGCCCCGCGGCTAGGTCATGTGCTCAGCCGCCCCACGGCCTACCATGGACGCCCCGCGGCCTCTGACGGGACTAACATAATTCCCTTCACTACCCACCTTACCTACCACCACAGCAGTAAACATGTTAGTTTTTTTTTATTTCTTTTCTTCATATTTTTATCTTTTGTTGTCTTTTATGTCATTGAGGACAATGCTTGATTGAAGTGTGGGGGAAGAATTGCATGGCATAATAGGATTAGGATTGCATGTTTAATTTCAGTTGCACTTGTATATTTATTTTTAGTTTAGATTGCATGCATATCAAAATGTTATTAAAAAAAAAATCAAAAATTAAAAAATATATATTTATTTATGTAATTATATTTATGCATTAGTTAGAATATTAGGTCTTATTTTCCCATATGGATGCCACTTGTCCTCTAATTTATATATTGAGACTTATGTCCCATGATTTGCTTGGATTGTTGAAACCTTCAATATATGTTTTCTACACTATTTGGTGAACATGATTGGTTAATGATTGAGCACATAAGATTTTTAATTTTTGGGTGATTTTGAAGTTCTAGACATGACCTTGTGAGTTTATTTTGGCCTATGTTTGGACAAAGTATATTATGTCCTCTTGCTTGTTGAGTGTACTCTCTTTGATTGTTTCCTCTTTGGCTTGTATTTAGATATCTTATTCAAGGCTGCATATTATGATTTCTGCACATGACTTAAAGATGATTGAGGCACCTTTATTAGCCCTATTTGACTCTATTCCCACATTGCATATTATCCTCTGCTTGAAGTCAATATTGAGCCTAATTGCCTATTCTTTTGAGCTCCACAAGATTTTTCCATAACCAATTATAGCCTGACCCCATCCGGGAATTAGGAATAGTTGGTGAATATTCATATTGTGGATAATGGTTTGAGTGATGGATTGTATGTTTGGAGTACTTTTATGAGATGCTTGATTCTTGCTAGTAGTTTACACATTACTTGGGACCTAAGGAGGATAAAATTCACTTAGGGGTAAAAGTCAAGGAAAATCATTTGATATAGCATAAAGAACAGCATATGAAAAAAAAGGAAAAAAATGCGAAAGAAAAAAAAAGACAAAAAAAAGAAGAGAATAAGAGAATGAGTTGAGTATGGTTTGTGAAGTTTGATGCTTGAGATTGGAGTTGTATACATTGTAGAGTTATGGTATGATCTTGTGAGTGGTATTGTAATTTGGTTGCATCCTTAGTTCCCGGATTATGAGCACCACATGGCCTAAATTTTTCCATACCTTATGTTTTCTACCTTGGCCCCATTACAACCCAATTGAAAGACCCCATGATTTTTGTTGTGTGTAGAGTCACCGCCGGTGGAGAGCTAGAACACTGGTGCAAGACTATTGTAGCTAAGTTTTTAAAGATTGAGTTTTGAGCGTAAACATTTAACCCTAAACACTCGAGCGGAGTGAAACACATATTCCTTGTGAGGTCTAGAATGTATATGGTTGCCTGATTTCATTGATTATTGCAATTATGTGCTATGATGTTTTTAATCTATTGTGTTTTCTAGTTTTCATGCACTGAAAGAATATTGGGGTTGATACATGATTTTGCTATTCTGTGGGGCTGCAGAGTTGATTTTTCTATTGCTTGAGGACAAGCAAAGGTTCAAGTGTGGGGGAATTTGATAGAGCATAATTAGATATGCATATTAGGATTCATTTAGCATAGTTTGGTTGTAAATAGTGCATATTTTAGTTACAATTACATGTTTACCAGTGGTATTGGAAGAGTCGAAATCTATGCAATTTTATGGTTAATTTCAGGTAGATGTGGATCCGACGAGGAATGAGGAGCCTCTTGGATGAAGGAAGATTCAAGTTAAGGAAGAAAAGTGCAGAGCACGGAAGCGAAGTCGAATTTTGAGAGCCTAAGGGAATAACAAGTCAGTAGAAGTTGTTTCTACACAAGCTGAACTTGTAACGCACTTACTGGAGGCCTCGTTGGTCGGAATGCCTATTATAAGCATGCGTTGGAAAGCTCTTTCCGAGATCTAGAACTTTCGTGTTGACATCGAGACCAAATTTGAAGAGGAAAAATCACTGTGAACAGAGTGGCCGCCTTGCGGCCAACACTAGCCGCCCCTCGGCTCGAAGCTCTGACAAACGATTTCGCAATCGCCTGGCTGCCCTGCGGCCTGGGTAGCCGCCCCGCGGCCTCAGCAGAACCGCCGACCCAGTTTTAGACATTAATTAGGGTTTCTTTAGAATTGTTTTGGCCGACTTTCATAGGCTTATTTAAGGACTATTAAGGTTATTTTCTTAGGCAGCTAACTAATAACCTTATGTACTTTTGAGAATTGTTGAGAGCACGTTGAGCATGAGCAACTAAACTCTCGAAGGTTTCGCCTACACTTTGGATCTTGATTGTTGAATTGTGAGTTTCTTAATCTAGTTCTTATTCCTATTTAAATGTTTTGGCTTCCTTGCACTTAATTCTTTGAATGTGTTTTATTCTCTTTGGCCTGATCAACTAGTTAGAGTAGATTCATTCAATTGCTAGGGTTTTGTAGATTCCTCGTAGAGAACCTTAACCCAAGTGACAATCATATCCCTTTAGGACTCGTAGGACTAATTGGATGTGTAGGAAGTTGAATATATGTTAAATATCGACTCGTAGCTTGATATTGCATATATCTTGGTTAATTCATAGTCTTAATGTTATCTCTAGGTTAAATCTTAACCGTGTTAGGGTTATTTAGAGGTAAGAATTACTAGGACTCGTAGGACTAGTAATTTACCTAAGATATGGACAAGGACATTAATAGGAAAAGAAAAGAACTAGAGGCTGAAACAAGGATCAAATTCATCAATTGATGTGACAAATTGTAGGTGAACCTATTACTCTCTACTGCATCTTACAACCTCCTTTACTTGGTTTTCTTCTTTCCACTTTGACAAAATGCGGATCTTTTTCCAACAAAAACTCTCTTTTTGGTTACTTGCGATTAGATTAGCACTAGAACTTACTAGATTTCCCTGTGGATCGACCTCTTTCTTACCAACTATACTAGTTGTAGGTTTGAGTATTTCTTTGGCAGGAACAACGACAGGTTTTCCTCTTGTCAGCTTTGTTTTTAAATTTACAAATAATATAAAAATAATAAATAGGTGAATAAATATGTTATATGTGGCAATATATTAATTAACATAGCAAATTCTAATTGGTTAAAGTTTTGCGCCTACATTATTTTTTTATAAATTTTTTATTCTAGTTGCTCAATTAATAATCTACATTAATCTAATTAAATATATTCACACATTTAAATAAAATTAAAATATTGTCATATATGAGTCTTTTTAAATATATTGTACATAACTTTAAATGTTTACATATATGATTCTTTTTAATTTACACATTGCAATTCTTTTTATCTTAATTTATTGAGTATGATAAAATAAAAAATTTAAAATAATTATACATTATATAAAATTATACATTTTAAAAAATAAATCACATTTTTAAAAATACTTGCAATTCTGCGCCTCTTGAGTCACAACTCTGTGACTCAAGAGGAGCAGGGTTGAAAAAAATAAAAAAAAACCATGCGCCTCTTGATCCATAGATCTGTGAGTCAAGAAGGGACAGGGTTTCAAAAAAAAACCTACGCCATAAGAGGCGAAGGCCTACGACTTAAGATGCGCAGCAATTATAATTAAAATCAGGACAACGGAATTTGTGGTGTACATAGTAAATTTTTGGGGTGTAAACATCAAACGCATTATTTTTATGTGAAAATATGATTTGTCATAGGTAATTGAGAATGTATGATCGAAGTTCTTAGGCATGTTTATTATTGTAAAGACTGAATATATTCATATTATTATAATCCTTTTTTTTGGGGTGTAAATTTTTGGGTTGTAAACATCAATCGCATTATTATTATAATCCCGTCCTCGAGCAACGTGTGTTATTCTTAATCTTTTCGAAGTAGATTCCGGCATCGTTTTAAAATTTGGGTTGTAGCGGATTTTAATCCCGTTTTTGAGTTTGATTATCGATAAGATTATATTAAGTTCCGTAATGATTTAAAATTTGATTTAAATTGTTGAGTGTCCAGTTTTGTTTTCGTGAGCGGAATTGGGGTCGCACGTCGGGAATTCAAATTTGAGATCATGGGACCACTCTTCTCCTAATTTAATTTTCTTTTTTTTCTCTCTCTCTTTTCTCTTCTCTCTCTCATTCTCTCTCTCTCTCTCTCTCTCTCTCTCTCTCTCTCGGTTCTGGTTGGAGTGAAATGGTCCCCTCTTTGTCTTCTTCCTCACTCCCTCCTGCTCACTTTCACACACACAACTCACCCATTACTCCCTCTTGTCCTTCTTTTCCTCTTATGGCTAGGCACACAACACCCCACTTCTCCTCTCCTTACACCTCTGCAACAGTGTAGCACCCCGACGCCCTTCCCTCTGATGCTGAAATCAGGCCCTCTCCTCCCCTCACTTTTGACTAGTAACAACCCAAAAACCCACACACAACACAACCCAAAGACAACCCTTTTTTCCACCATTGCCGAGCTCCAGTTCCTCCTCCTCCAACCCTCTGCAGCGGCGGCATCCCCGACGCCTTCCCCTCGACATCCGAGCAGCAGCAGCAGCGTCCTGGAGACGTCCGAGCCGCGTTTCGTCCCCTGCATTCCGTTCGAAGGTCGACTTCCAGATTTCCTTTTTGTATCCACTCAAAACCCGTTAAAACCTGACCTTATTAACTTCCGAATTGTCCTAGGTCGAGAACGACGTCGTCCCTCGTTGATTGAAGCCGGAATCCGCCATTTTCGCCGGAGATTTCCCTCGGAGATGCCTCGGTAACCTTCTCCTCCTCCCTTCTCTATTGCTCGCGTTGCCTTCTTTCTTTGATGGGTGTGGTCGGGATTGTATTTCGAGCCTCCGGGTAAACTTTCGAGTCGAACGGAACTCTGGTGGCCTGAGTTCTCCTCCTTTCTTTCTTCCGCCACCTGCGTCGTCCGAGTTTCAGAGCTCCGTTCAACTTAAGAGGGAGATGGGCATTGTTGGGCCTAATATCCGGGTGGGCTGGGATCCGAATTTTCTCTTCCGGGTCTCCTCTTTCTCTCAGGCTCAATGAGTCCGGGTTTGGGCCTGTCAATTGGGCCGGGTTAGTCTCCATTTCTTCTTTTGAGGGTATGGGCATGCGGGTGGGTCTGAGTTCCTTTTTTTCTTCCGTCTGGGCCGGGTCGTGGGCTCGGATCCTCTCCCGGGTCTGGGCTTCTTTCAGTTTGGTTGAGGGTGGGCTTTTTCCTTCCGGATTGCATAAATTTTTGGGGTTGTTGGGTTGGTCATTGGGTGTTATTGTTATATTGGTTATGTGTTAAGTTATATTGTGATATATTATATATATATATATGTTATATTATATATGATTGCTGATTTTTGGAATGTATATATATCTTCTGAAAATATTAATATATATTATAAATGGGTTTAAAAGTAAGATTTATTGATATTGGGTTATAATTATATTTATGGTTATTGTTTTGAGATTATATGGATAGTAAGTGTTGAATTATTTGAATATTATTATTATTTTGGGATTTGGTTATAAATTATAAATCCTGGAATTTAATCGTTATATATTGTTTATTTGTTTTAAAATAGTATTAATTGGATTATTTATATATGATGCATTTTATGAGGATTTAAATAGGTGAGTTAGGAATTCCAAAGTGAATTGTTGGTTTTAAATTATAAATATGATTTGTGAACATAGGATTATTTTGATGATTTAATATTGGAATTTATTTATAATGTTTTTGAAATAAGAAACATGCTGGAATGATTTCTATAATATGATTTTGGGAAATTAGTTTTAAGGCTTAAGTGTTAATAACAGGATTTGGATAAGCGATTTTAAAAGAATTGTTTGATTTTCTAAGATGAGTTCTTTGAGAGATTGTTTTGGAAATGAGATGATGAGATGAGATGAACATGGAATGATATTTGAATTATGATGAGATAAGATGGAATAACCTGAAACGAGATATGTGAAGATATGTATGATAGTTAGGGGTGCCTTGTGTGAATTAGATAGACTTATGCATTTGTATGTTATTAGGTGATTGTGATATGTTGGACATTGCTTACTATCGGATGATTCATTACTTGGACTCTGCTTCTGCCTTGTTTCTCTGATGTTCGACTTATTCAAGTAAGTTCCTTTATGGTCTTACTCAGATTCGAAAGAGAATACCTGCTTGTGAATATATGACATACTAGGTGTTGCATAAGCATTAAAGCATGCCATGTAGTATCATGTTACGATTGCACTTATGAATGAGCATTCGGTTACTTTGTGTGTTTGAATACAGAACGACCGTTATCTGTGAGTCTTAGAGTCTTTGCTAGGGTCATGGGGGCATTCGTGTTTGATACCGTTTCGGTCCCCGATCGAGTCGATGAGTATGATACATATAAATCTCTGATACGGTTCGGCATAGACCGAGCGCCCTACCTCGGAGTGGGTACATGAATATATCTATTACGGTTCAGCTGAGGTCGAGCGCCCTACCTCAGAGTGGGTACGGGAAATACAGAGATATGGGGATATGCCACTTGGCATTCTTTGGGCGCCTTTACAGTTCTTTTCCACATATTATGATTTAGGAATATGCTAGAGTGATTTAATTTCCGCATTGCATCGAATCATCTTTATTATAGCATATGTGTATATTTGCTTGTGGGACAGGGTGTGTTGGGGTCTCGGTCTGATCTCGCTCGCACCACTTGTTTTTAGGTATGATTTCTCCCTGTCTCTATGGCGTGGGAAAATCCCCCGGGCGATTGCAAAGAATATGTCTAACCTCGCTAAGTTGGCTATACGACTTTAGAATATATATTTTGGTTTTGACCCGGCTCTGCCGTGGCTCTTGTATCTAAATCTTACTCCCGCTTTACTTTCGTTTAAATTGAATTCCTGTGACTTCGATTGATTGGGGTTCGAAATCCCCGCTTTGAACATTGATTGATCTTTAGAGGTTTGAAACCTCGACCCGTACCTGAATTGCAACATCCGAACGAAGGTATCCAACCTTCGAAACGTATCTCGGATATTTATATCCGGGCCGTTACAAAGTTGGTATCAGAGCCAGGTTGTGCAATTCGGGTACCCAAGGGTCGAGTGTATGTTTTGGAAAACCGCCCATGGATTTCAAAAGATTTGAAAGCGTTTTAAAGGGGAAAATGAACTTAATATGTCTAATTGTAACGGCCCAGGATTATGATTCCCGAGTTACGTTTCGAGGGATAAAACCCCTCGTTAGGATCTTGCGCCCCGAGTACAGGTTGAAGGTTTGAAATCAAGGATTTGTAGTTTAAAGCGGGATTTCGCACCCAAATCCGGAAGGTCTGCTGGAGACCCCGGGGTACCCCTGTACCTGTCCTAAGTCTACAAAGCGGAAAATCTTTTATCATGCAAAGGACATAAATTCTGAAACGATACAACCAGTGTCGCGGCAGAGCCGGATCAAAACAGAGTATAATTAGGAAGAAATCCCAAAAGTGTGAATCTGGTGAAGTCAGGGTTCAAACACTCACTCTCCGCCATATGAATGGACCCCGTCATAACAGCACAAAATCAAGCAGTAGATCGGGTACCTGAAACTATACCGCCAAGTCAGGCCAACAGTTTGCCTGCGGGTCCTCTGACTGCGCTGAGGACATATAATACGCCTATACCTAGAATAAAGGATGCCTTCATGCATTACTAAATATTAACCACACTATCATGCTCCTAATTCATATATGCAGAATATGAAGTAAGGCCTTAATAAAGAATACCAAGTGGTATATCCCTCTTCTACCACCACCCCCCTTACAGGTAGGGTGGAGACTGGCCAGTTCGATGCTATAGCATATCACATCTCATCACCATATCGTATCTCATGCTCATCTCGTATCTCATGATATATATATATATATAAATGACTCGAGGAGGAAAACGCCCGATGAAGCTGGGCTGTCCTATGACCCTAGCAACGATTCTAGGACTCACAGATAACGGCCGTTCTGCATTCAAACGCATACAGAATAAGAATGCTCATTCGTAAGTGCAATTCCTAAGCATGATACTACATGACATGCTTTTATGCATATGCAACACCTACATACTATATGACACATCAGGCAGGAGGTATTGGTTACTGAGTAAGTCCCGGAGGTACTTACCTGGCTAGAAGATCAGCAAAAGACGAATCCAGCACACAGTAGTCACGATCACAAAATATCACCTAATTACATAACGCGAATATACTGAGTATACGTCTATAGTCACTCTGAACACATATATCACACATTCATACAGGCAGATAATTAACAAGCTCGCATCAACCATACTTCCAATTCATCATGATCAACCATCTCTTATCTCATACCATTCGCCATAACTTGTCAACTCATCATCTTAAAATATATATATCATCATCATAAGTATCGAATATTTAATCTCTTCTAAAAATCACCACAATATCATGCTATTAGTCACACATATCATACCGTTAGTCTAACGATCATATTATCATGCTAGTTAGTCATCGAATAATTCTTACTCTCAGGTTAGTTTCAAAACCGTTTCAAATCCAAATTAAATAGTTAATAATTCCGACCCTTGAAGATACTCGCTAAATTCCTTTTTCAATTTAATTATTAAATCACTTTCCAACCTTGAAATTATTTTCCAATTCCCTTTTAAATCAATAATATATTTTAAGTCCCAATAGTATTACATGATATTTCAAATACCATTTACTAAATACCTTTACAAGATATTTTCAAATCTTAAAATTCCAACCATTTTTACTTAATAAAACCGACCCCTTTATAAAATCCTAAAAATAATATTTTATATTTAAATCCTCAAATAATATTATAACATTTTAAATACCGCTAACTAGTTAAATAATTAAATAAGTAAACTGTTAAACCCGAACCGAACCAAACCCATTTAAATCCAACCGAACCGAACCGAACCATACCGAACCGAAGCCGGGTCAAGCCAAACCCAACCAAAATGAATAAATAAATAAATAAATCAGAGGTGGGGCCCGCCTGGACGTCTTCTTCTTCCTCTTCATTCAAACGGAGGTTCCCGCCATGCTCCGCCGGCGTCGAGCTCTCCCGGACTCACCGGCTCCGCCTCGCCCAGCCCCGCCTCGCCCAGCCCCGCCTCGGTCTTGGCTCGTGCTCCCACAACACCGCGCCTCGCACTTGCCTCTGCTCGTCGCCGTTGGTCGCCTCGCCTCGTACCCTCGCGCTCTCGCTCACGCCGACCGAGCTCCGACGATAGTCGGAGCTCTCGACCTCACCCGATCATCCCGCACTCAGCTCACGCACACTCTCGACTAGTCTAAGCATCGAAAAAGACTCAGAAACGAATCCAAACGAGGATAAATTCGGAGCTCACCGAGATGGATTTTTTGCGACTTCAGAGCTCTCGATCGGAGTTCTGGGCTTCGTCGGTAGCTCGCGATGGCTTGTCGAACCTACACCTGATGTGGGTGAGTGTGATGGTGAAGACCGCAAGCAATTTTGATCAAAAACGAAGGAGGGATGCTTACTGGAAGTTAGCTTCGCGATTGATCGAAGATTAGAAAGGAATGGGCTGCGATGGCTCCGTGGCAGCTCCGGTGGTGTCCGTTGTTGCTGTTGGTGGCTCCGAGGGATGCCGCGGTTGTTGCTGGTTGCTCCGAGGAGGTGTCGAAGGACCCGCGGCGGTGATGGAAGGTGATGAATGGAGGTGACGGTGTTGGATGGAAGGTACGGTGATGGTGACGGAGATGTGATGAAGATGGAGACGGTGACGAATGTGAATGGCGGGATGGAGGGATGGAGCGTGATGGTGAGCAGGTGAATGGCAGAATTATAAATTGAACTGGTGAGGGTGACGGTAGGCAGGGGATGGGTGAGGCGACGGGAGTGGGTGGGGGTAACGTGTGGGATTGGTTAAAACCAATACCCGAACATAAATCCCAAATACGCGAACTTCGAATCCCGCAAAATTTGTTTTCGAGTGTTAGTTTCCCCGAATCCCGCTTTCTCGATCAATTAGATTTTTAAAATCGAAAAGGACATCACCATTCGATAATTATTTTGAATTTTTGAGGTCAAAAGACGGAAATCGTTCGCCAAATTTTATATTCCGGTCGGAGTCCGCTAAATGAGTTTTAAATCCGATTTAAATTCATTTTAATTTTCTTTTTCCGGAAATTTAGGATTTGAAATTCCGAGCCTTTACACTAACTCAATTAGACTAAATATGAACTTGGCTTATGATAAAAGAGGAGAACCAACTAATAAGGGATCGAGAGGGTAGAAAAGGCGCTAGACCATCCCTATTGGATGTAGTCGGGAATGGGTAGGCGAAATACTAGCTTGTTCTTTACAGATGGGTCGGGAAGACTCCAAGGAGATCATTGTAATTGTCATTAACTGATTCTATGATTGAGTGCTTGATATGCTAAAGATTGATTGGTATGTCCTAACTATTTAATGAATATTGAACGATCTGTGCAAACGGGATAGCGGGAGTACTCTTCTTCTTATCTGGTCAAGCCCAGCTTGTGTGAAATAGCCCCTTCCACTATGATAACCCTTGACGGTTCTATCAACTCTTTCTCTTGGATATCAGTGGCTTCCACTGGAAATTGGGTTGGTAAACACATTGTGTCGGGAATCATGTGTGGATGTGAAGGTTGTCTGAGAGAGTATCGGAAGTTAGCTCTTGATGTGATTCCGAGTTAGCAAGTAAGGTGTTTCTGAGGTTGTCTTTCCTAATTCTTATGATGATCAACCGATGTCTTCTTGCCATAAAAGTCGTATCCGAGTCCCACAGGAAAGATGGGTGATGAGTCAGTGAGGAAGAGTCAATGGTTGCCCTTATGGATCTCTAGCAGGTTATGTTGATTGCTCTGTCCATGATTGTGTGATGCTATATGCACTACTCCTTGAGCTACAGATTGATCCTTAGTGTGAAATTGTGCCTATGTGCCTTGATGTTCATGATGACCATTGTATGGGTTCGAGCTACAGTTGTTATATCCATATCATCCCGACATGATCTACTTAGTATGTTGCTTTGTTATACTAGGGCACGAATATATATGTCATATGCTAGGAAGTTGTATAATTGATGTCCTCCCTGTAAATAGGTTCATGATAGTGTGATCGTTCAGTTCTAGTATCATAATAGAGTAAGTCCTTTACTTGATGGATACATGTTATAATTTGATGTCCGCATGCCCTAAATGCTACGTAATTCTCAGAACCTGTGATGATGATGATCCTTAATGTAAATTCGTGGTTGTATGACATCTTGAATCCATGCTGGTCACATTGCTTAAGTCTCGTGTTGTGTCTTGCCCTCTATCATGATTGTATGTTGTTATAGCATGTTTACTTGGCCTATTGATCGTATGATTGATCGGAAGCTTGAATCCCATGATACAAACCTGCATGATTGTTGTTCTCCTGGATTAGGTCCATGATAGTGTGATAAGCTCTTCCTTGTATGAATGCATATAAATGATCTCCTTAGCATGCTTGGTGATGACGTGTCGATGCTTATTATTCCTTCTGTGACAAGAACCTATAGCACACCCATCTATTTTGTATTTGTCAGATTAACTATTGTGAATTATTTTGCATATGATAGTGTTGTGTGTTCCTTGCATTGAATGGAGAATATGTGACATAATTAAGTCTTGGTGAATGCATGTTTCCTCCTAGTATGTGCTGATTTGAACTCATGTCCCCATATTCTTGTCATATTGCCCGTTACTTAGACTCGCATTATACATCGTTACATTTCCCCCCATGCTTCTATATCATTGGAATGTGATTGAATTGAAGTCTTGCTTAATGTCGAGTAATCAATCCAGTGCACGTATGTGTCCTATGTTATGTTAAGCCATTAGTGACGTGTAGGATCCTTGGTTATGACTTATGCACATTTATGCCCTGCTTGCATTATTGTTCACTCCCTATTGAGCTAGGTCCCTGATAGTGTGGTTATTCCCTCTCTTTATCCTCTTAAAGTGTTTTACTCATCCTGATATGAATGATATTGGATTCGAAGATCGACTTGCTTTCTGTGATGGTTAATTCTAGAATTTTTACGTGTTCTCGCTCGGTGGTATTCCTCTATCACTCTAGGGTATCTTCTGGTGCTTCCATGAAAGTATGACTTGACATCTCGCATGATCACACACCACGTTATATCATGATTTTGCATACGCATGACGCATGAATGCTAGAATGAATTTAGTCGAGTTATCTTGATTGTGTTCAGGTTCGATATGTGTCAGTAGTGTCCTGTGGGACTTATGATATCCAATATGACCCGCTAAATGATCACGTGTTGTACTTGTTCCATGATGTGATAACTATTGCACCATATATGTACTCTATGATGGTTCGTTCTTACCATGATTATAATCTAGCACCCATGATGTCCTTCTCGCTAGTATCATGTAGGACCCATGCTTTCTAAACGTATCTCGTTGTTCGCAGGCGGGGGTGGAGTGTAGGGATTCAAATAATTTAAATAAACAATGCACAACTAGGCTAACTCCCCATCCCAAACAAATAATACAAGAATCCCCTCCCTTATAGTAGTAGGGTAATTCAGAATCGAATCCACGAGGAGGTATGTCAGCGCTTGATGTACACATTTACACCTTCTTTTATTGCATCTTTTGACTTCGTATTTCATTCGATCTCCAAAGAAAAGGTTCAAAAGAATATAAACTTGTGTAAGAATGGGCTAAAATGCAAGAAATAGGGTCTGCACAAGTTTTGAGCTAACCATGCAGGAATTCGAGCGAAAACGGAGTCAAAACGAAGAAGCTAAGTGAAGCTGAGAAGAGGTAGATATCGACCCTAGACCCAGATATCGACCTCTGGGGTAGATATCGACCTTCAACATAGATATCGACCTCAACATAGACATCGAGTGAAGCTGAGAAGAGGTAGATATCGACCTTAGACCCAGATATCGACCCCCAGTGTCGATATCGACCCCCATATCGACCTTCAACATAGAAATCGACCAGAGCTGAACAAGTCGAGCAGGAACAGAGACCTCGATATCGACCTCTGGTGTCGATATCGACCCCTTATCTCGACAGAAGATAGACTCGATTTCGAATGCGGATTGGCACTATATCTTCAAGGAGGCACGGGATTATCTCATACTTTCAAGATAGATGGCAGCTGAAGTTTTATTCATCTTTTACCTTTAAGTTATTTAAGTTTTATCAAAATAAAAGACCTATCCTAATTGTTCGGATAGAGTTATTAGTTTAGATAGGAGTTACAATCCTTGGATAGCGAGGATTAGTAACCTATAAATAAAGCCTTAGGGGCTGATTTGTTAGATCATCCAATAATCCAATCATAGAACAACCCAAGACAAAGCAATAGACAATAGAGTTAGAGTTAGAGAGAAGTTTTAGGGTTTGACGTTTGCGAAAGTTGACGTTAAGTTGTAAAGCTTCGGAGTTTATTTTAAGGCAAGTTTCTTCCTTTCAATTGATGATGAATCCCATGATGAGAAGCGAGTAGTTCCCCAAAGCTCTTAGGGTCGGGGTGAGCCCGACGTTAGCCATGCACGCTTGAGGTAAGTATTTGATGTTGATATCGTTGTGTCTATCTCTCCTCCTACGATTCTATGTTTAGTCCTAATCGAAAGAAAAGGGATTCATGCTAACAACTTGAGTTATAAACATAAAATTGGTAGAGACAATTAGGTTTATTTGAAAGAATAATCCTAAGAGTTGGTGTACAGCGAAAGCTCGTCCCTCGGGAGAAATAGCGCAATTGTCCGTCTTATTTATCTTATCGCATGCATTGGTTAACGTTGTGGTGAACCCTCATCCTAAGAGTTGCTTTTTACATAGTTTATACACACAAAAACCCTCTGTTATTTCTGTTCATTGCTTCTCTCTCCATTCTTAAATCTTCGGCCTTTCTTTGCCGACAAAGAACTAACTCACTGTAGGAAGACATCGATATCGACAGCAGAGGTCGATATCGACCAAAACTGATAGATCGACGGTTTTCTGAGTCGATCTCGAGACTCCTGGGAAACTTCTGCAAGCATCGATATCGACACCAGACATCGATATCGACCCTTCTGTATCGACTGGCAGTCTTCTGAGCCAGTCGATTTCGTGGACTGACATCGATATCGACCCCCACCAGTCGATATCGACCACTTGTTTTTGTCTCTGCAGGTCTTCTGTTGCAAAGAACATCGACAGCTGAGGTCGACATCGAGGCCCAAGGTCGAAATCGAGGCTACTGGTCGACGCAGAAATGAGAATTCCAAAGATACTAGGATCCCGCTGACACGCCTCCTCGTGGATCGATCCTGACTACCCTTCCACTACAACGGGAGGAAGTCTTGTAATTATTTGCTTAGGCCAGGAGTTGGTTTACATTTATTTACATCTTTATATTTGTAATTACTTGACATATCAAGCCTCCTGCCAACAACAAATTGGCGCCGTTGCCGGGGAGGCAATCAATCGCGCCCTAGTAGTCTATCTCACGTCTTTTTCTAGTTTGGTCTTGCAGGTGTATGCGACGCGCTGATCGCCCACCTGAATTTGAAGGAGTAGACGACCCAGAGCGTTATTTCCATCTAAGGGCCCAAGCTCAAAGAATCATGGCGGAAAACGCAAACCAAGCAGAACTTATTGAACAACTAAGGAGGCAGGTTGAGGACTTAACGACTAGAGAGGCGGCACTTAAGGAGCGTGCGGATAGGGAGGAGGAAGGCCGAAGGCAAATAGAAGCCCAAATCAATGCCCTCCCTAGGAATGCCAAGCAATATATGCACCCCGCTCTCACAGTGCCTGAATCGGCAATTCTTATCCCTGCCTCTAATTTTGAAATAAAACCTAACTTCTTAACTGAGATTAGAAGGCACCAATATGAAGGAAAACCTAATGAGTGCCCTATGGCACATATTTCTACCTTCTTAGATCTTTGTGATACTATTACTGATGGACGAAGACTTGAATATGTCCAACTAAAAGCCTTTCGATGGTCTCTTACAGGGAAAGCATTGCAGTGGTTGGAAAGCTTAGCCCCAAGATCGCTCCGCACCTGGAATGAAGTCAAGGACGCGTTCCTCAACAAGTTCTTCCCTCCTTCTAAGACGGCGTTGATCCGACAGAAAATCACGGCTTTCAAACAAAAGCCTGGTGAAGCTCTGGCGACTGTTTGGGAAAGGTTCAAGGACCTTCTATGATCATGCCCGACGCATGGCCAACCACCATATGTAATTCAGGAGATAATTTACAATGCTCTTGACGCTGCAACGAAGGAGAGGATCAACACCTACACCTCCTATGGCTACCTTGAACTCGCTCCACAAGAGGCTTGGGAGACCATAGAGAGGTTGGTGGAGTTCGACAACACATATGGGACTCCTGAGGCTTCCGACGTACCATCATCATCGAGGCTTGCCCCATCTATGCCCTTATATGAACCCTCGAATGTAATCGATCCGGACGTGAAGGAGCAATTCCATAGAGATTAACTTAGAAAGCTCCAAAAGCAAGTGAGGTTCCTTTCAGCGAACCAAGATTGCATCGAATGCGGATCGCAGCGGCACACCACCATCGAATGCCCACATGCCGAACAAGTACACCTAGCGGAGACTCACCAAGAGGCGCGCTACATAAGGGGTCCCAATAACCAATATTGGGGAGACCAAAGGTTCCATCAACCACAAAGGAACCCGGTCAACCCTAGGGACCCTCCGCCTTATAGAGCTCCTGGGCACCCGGAGAGAGACCAAAAGAAGGATGATCTTCAACTAGTACTGGACGAAATCAGGCGGAATCAGGCTAAGAATGATCAATCCAACAATGCTATCCATTCTCAACTCAACCACCTTACCACAAGAATTGGGGAGATGGATATATGGAAGAAGAACGTAGAGACCCAACTGGGTCAATTGGCGGCACAAATCCCTAGGCCGTCCGGAACACTCCCTGGGCAACCCACCACAAATCCTAAGGGACAATCCGGGATGGGCCATGTCGCAGCCATATAATTAAGGAGTGGCAACAAAGTACAAAAGCCACGGACGGAAACAGAGGAGAAAGCAGCAGACCCAGTCGACGTCGACAGACCAGTCGATGTCGACCCAGAGGTCGAAATCGACCCCCATGTCGACCCCCTGGTCGACGTCGATGACACTGCAGAGCCATCAGAGCCACAACAGAGGTCGAAATCGACCATTCCAGTCGATATCGACCAGAGCCCAGTCGACGTCGATGTTCAGCAGGCCCCTCCGACCACCGTTTTGGCCCCTCCACCAAAGAGGACGTTGCCATTCCCTTCCAAAGCATTGGAGGATCCCACCAAAGGTAAGTTTAGGCGCTTCATAAAGATTCTTCAAGGACTCAACATCACTATCCCTCTAACAGAAGCCCTAAGTGAGATGCCCGCCTATGTGCGATTCCTCAAAGACATCCTGAGCAAGAAGAGATCCATGGCAGAGATCGCAGAGGAGTGCTCAAAGATGGACTTCCCTAAGAAGAAGAGTGATCCAGGGAAGTTCGCAATCACCGTGGGACTTGGCCAACATCGTTATAAAGCCCTATGTGACCTAGGGGCAAGTGTAAGTCTCATGCCTCTCTCTATTTGGCAAAAGGTGAACATTGGCGCACTTGAACCTGTGGACATGAAGCTCTATATGGCTGACAACTCATTCGTCAGACCCACAGGTATAGTTGATGACGTTCCGGTAAAGGTAGGTAAGTTCTTTGTACCTACTGATTTCATTGTATTGGAGATGCCTGAAGATCCTGTAGTGCCTATTATACTTGGTAGGCCTTTCTTAGCTACTGCAGATGCCAATATCAATGTACATCGAGGGTTACTAACCTTTACTATAGGGAACGAAGTGATAGAATTCTCTTTCAACCCAACCATGAGCGAAACAAAGCACCTGGAGCAAGTAGTCCTCTCGCCGGCCAAAGAAAAGCTTAGAAAATTCTTGTTGGCGAGGACGGAAACAGCAAGCAGGGTCGACATCGACTGGAACCAGTCGATATCAACTAAAAGCATCGAAATCGACCCCCCTTGGTCGAAATTGAGTATGCCAGATCGCTGCCAAGAGCTTAAGTATGGGGTCACAGAGGTCGATATCGACTCCCACATATCGATATCGACCACAGCACTCGAAATCGACCCTTCTTGGTCGACATCGACCACTCCTCAGCTCGAAGATTTCTGTTTCGGGCCCAAACAGGTAAGCCCAGGTATGACCCCTAACCCTCCTCTGTCCCTTATTGATGAATCAATTAAGCCAATTATTGATAAATCTACTAAAGAGAGGGTCAAAGCTCCATGGTTTGCCTATATTGCTAAAGTTAGGTCAAGAAAGAGAAGAAAAGCACCCAAAGAAGAACCTAACATCAAAGAAGCCTTGGTCGCCGAACTTCGCTACTACCAAAAGGACCTAGATGATCCAGGAGAAGACTCACGCTCGAAGGGTCCCTACATAAAAGGGTCATGAAGAATTGATGGAGAAGTCGGCCTAGCGACTCAAAAATCTAGAGCATGTACATAAAACTTTTAAATTTCGCATAGATGGTTTTTTAGGATTTAATTTTTGGCTGTTTGAAACTTTTAAAACTGAGATAATTCGTGCTTTATCTATATTTCTAACGAAGATTTCAGGTTATCAAGCAAAAGGAACGATGAAGAAGGAAAGAAGCTTCTGCAGAGGCAGTCGAAATCGACCAGGCCAGTCGAAATCGACCCCTCTAGGGTCAAGCCACCTCCTGGAGTCGACATCGAGGACTCAGGAGCGAAAAGCAGAGGTCGATATCGACCCTAATACTCGATATCGACCCCCATCAGGCAGCCCTTGTCTTCATTTTCTTCCTCGAATTCGACAGATGCAGTCGACATCGACCACTGACCTAGATATCGACTTCTGGCATCGACCTCACCTGAAATCGACCTGAATCCGCAGGTTGCACTGTAAGTCTCTCTCGACCCTTGTTTTTCTTTTTAATACAGTGAGGACACTGCATATTTTAAGTATGGAGTGGGGGAAAGACATGTCTTATGGTCATAACTTGGTTTCTTCTTCACATTGCATTCATGTTTAAATTTTTGTTTTTAGTTTTACTTTTATAAAATGTCAATGATTCCATAAAAAGTCAGAAAAATCCAAAAAAAATATAGAAAAATGTCAAAAATACAAAAAAAAATGCATGTTTATTTTTAAGTTTATTTTTCTTTACCCTACTTAGATGTCCTATGATGAAAACTCAATAACTGACTTGATCACGTAAACCCTATGGCATATTTGGATGGTTTAGCCTAAGTCCTTAAAATTTTTATGTAGATTGTGAACTAGTGATGAAATTGAGCACATATGATCCTAGGCTAGAAAGCAAATCCAACAAAAATTGTCCTTGTGAGAATTTTGACCTATAGGGAGAACATCAAAAATCCCTCCGCTTTCTTGAGTGAATTTACTCTTCCTATGCATCTCTAAATGTTGTGATAGTTATTCAAAACCAATGCATATATATGTTTATGTTTACGAGAATTAAATGATGGAGGCATCTTTTAAGCCATTTTTTATCCTCTCTTTACCTACCCTGCATTATCCCTGCTTGAAGCCAGAACATTAGCCTGAGCCTGAAATTGCAAACTCCACAAAATTATCCCTAGCCGAATTGAGCCTGACCCCCATTTGGGAATTAAAACTTAGATTGGGTGGACTAATGCTTTGTGGAAAGAAAAGAGCATAATGTCTAGTTTTGAGCAAGGAAATTATAGGATGGTACATATTTACATTTTGTCATATTTTGTAAAAGGATTTTTTGGCTCACCATATAAATGCACACAGCTTTAGTATTATTTCCGAAAAAAAAATCCGAAAAAAATAAATATATCTATATGTAGTGCATGAGCCAAAATCCTTAAGTCTTTTATTCATACAAATGTTATATTTTTGAGGGGTATATTAGAACTTGGAAGAAGGGTTGATGGAATGCATCTTTAGAGCATATTATGGAAAGATGAGTTGGGAAAAGGCATTATAGAGATTGAGCTTACATTGAAGAGTTATGGTTTGGGTATTGCAAGTGTTGAGATTTAGGAGTCTTGATTCCCGAATTATAAAAGCACCACATAGCCAAATAATTCCATACCTTTTATTTCATACCAAGCCCCATTACAACCCCGCCGAATGGAGTCTTCTATGAAGTCTTCCATTGAGAGAAAGTCCTCCTGATGATTCTTATTGCATTTTCATAATTGGCTGCGAAGTGGATTTTTATAAATTACAATGTTTATGAGATTGTATATGGAATTGAGTTGAGAGTTGATCCTCATAGCCTAAACACATGAGAGTTGAGTGCAAACACATTATCCCTGTGAGGTTGGATCAAAATTGCATATGCCCATGGATCGCCAAAATATGTGCTATGACGTTAAATTCACTTGCTTTGCTTTGCTACCGCTTATGATGTTGCTTTTGACAAAGGCGAAGACTTGAAGGGTGTGTTGTAGGTGTTGGTTATTGTTTGGTTATTGCTTGAGGACAAGCAAGTCTAAGTATGGGGTGTTTTGATGTACACATTTGCACCTTCTTTTATTGCATCTTTTGACTTCGTATTTCATTCGATCTCAAAAGAAAAGGTTCAAAAGAATATAAACTTGTGTAAGAATGGTCTAAAATGCAAGAAATAGGGTCTGCACAAGTTTTGAGCTAACCATGCAGGAATTCGAGCGAAAACGGAGTCAAAACGAAGAAGCTAAGTGAAGCTGAGAAGAGGTAGATATCGACCCTAGACCCAGATATCGACATCTGGGGTAGATATCGACCTTCAACATAGATATCGACCTCAACATAGACATCAAGTGAAGCTGATAAGAGGTATATATCGACCTTAGACCCAGATATCGACCCCCAGTGTCGATATCGACCCCCATATCGACCTTCAACATAGAAATCGACCAGAGCTGAACAAGTCGAGCAGGAACAGAGACCTCGATATCGACCTCTGGTGTCGATATCGACCCCTTATCTCGACAGAAGATAGACTCGATTTCGAATGCGGATTGGCACTATATCTTCAAGGAGGCACGGGATTATCTCATACTTTCAAGATAGATGGCAGCTGAAGTTTTATTCATCTTTTACCTTTAAGTTATTTAAGTTTTATCAAAATAAAAGACCTATCCTAATTGTTCGGATAGAGTTATTAGTTTAGATAGGAGTTACAATCCTTGGATAGCGAGGATTAGTAACCTATAAATAAAGCCTTAGGGGCTGATTTGTTAGATCATCCAATAATCCAATCATAGAACAACCCAAGACAAAGCAATAGACAATAGAGTTAGAGTTAGAGAGAAGTTTTAGGGTTTGACGTTTGCGAAAGTTGACGTTAAGTTGTAAAGCTTCGGAGTTTATTTTAAGGCAAGTTTCTTCCTTTCAATTGATGATGAATCCCATGATGAGAAGCGAGTAGTTCCCCAAAGCTCTTAGGGTCGGGGTGAGCCCGACGTTAGCCATGCACGCTTGAGGTAAGTATTTGATGTTGATATCGTTGTGTCTATCTCTCCTCCTACGATTCTATGTTTAGTCCTAATCGAAAGAAAAGGGATTCATGCTAACAACTTGAGTTATAAACATAAAATTGGTAGAGACAATTAGGTTTATTTGAAAGAATAATCCTAAGAGTTGGTGTACGGCGAAAGCTCGTCCCTCGGGAGAAATAGCGCAATTGTCCGTCTTATTTATCTTATCGCATGCATTGGTTAACGTTGTGGTGAACCCTCATCCTAAGAGTTGCTTTTTACATAGTTTATACACACAAAAACCCTCTGTTATTTCTGTTCATTGCTTCTCTCTCCATTCTTAAATCTTCGGCCTTTCTTTGCCGACAAAGAACTAACTCACTGCAGGAAGACATCGATATCGACAGCAGAGGTCGATATCGACCAAAACTGATAGATCGACGGTTTTCTGAGTCGATCTCGAGACTCCTGGGAAACTTCTGCAAGCATCGATATCGACACCAGACATCGATATCGACCCTTCTGTATCGACTGGCAGTCTTCTGAGCCAGTCGATTTCGTGGACTGACATCGATATCGACCCCCACCAGTCGATATCGACCACTTGTTTTTGTCTCTGCAGGTCTTCTGTTGCAAAGAACATCGACAGCTGAGGTCGACATCGAGGCCCAAGGTCGAAATCGAGGCTACTGGTCGACGCAGACGTGAGAATTCCAAAGCTACTAGGATCCCGCTGACACGCCTCCTCGTGGATCGATCCTGACTACCCTTCCACTACAACGGGAGGAAGTCTTGTAATTATTTGCTTAGGCCAGGAGTTGGTTTACATTTATTTACATCTTTATATTTGTAATTACTTGACATATCATCCTCCTGCAACAACAGCGCTTCCCTTGTTGTATTCATGATCAAAGCTTTCGACCTCAGAAGACACTCGATATCCAGTAATCTGGTCGATATCGACCCTAGTTCTGCTCGATTTCCTAGCGCAGTTCCTGCAGAAGACAAAAGCAGCAAAGTCGACATCGAGCAGAGACCTCGATATCGACGTTAGACCTTGATATCGACCCTTACAGTCGATTTCAACGCTTGTCACAGAAACTGTTTTGGTAACCAATTTGTCGGAAAAGAGTCCGAAGAAAATAGAATGGGAAAGGAGGATGATCAGAAACAAAACTTAATACTTTAATGTTGATTTCAATTAATTAAAAATCTTCCAAAGTCGGGGTTTCATGCCACAACGATAACAATGCAATTTTTATGCTAAAGTTATGAAATTTAATGTCTTTCTGTCAAATAACTTTCGTTATCAACACTTAGGTGATTAGAGGCTCTTGCAAAGTTCCTAAGAGTTACTATCCAATTCATGAGCAATTCAAGTTCACAATATGAGTGACTTTCGCTTCAATAATGCAAATAATGAATCTCCCTAACTTTCGCAAAGGATCATGCATGGGGTAGAAGACGGAATCGCATAAAAAGTCATACCTTTGATGCACTTACCTCACATTGCTATCGTCGGGCTCACCCCGACCTTAGAAGTGGGTTGACTACTCGCTCCTCATCATGCACATCATCATCATTATTGTTGAAAGAAAGCTACTTTGAATTAACACTTCGAAAGAAAGTACAACCGAACAAGCCACTCCGCTTTCGCTTTACAAACTTCACTCGGCCTTCTCTCTCTCTCTACTCGTCACTACTCTCTCTATTGAAACTGAATTGTCTTGTCAATAGAATGCCTAAACTCAGCCCTATTGGCCTCTATTTATAGATGTCGATAAAGACTCGAAACTTTATCTTTATTCTCTAAGATAAAACTTAAATAAAAGAAAAACTAAAACTCTATAGTGAATCAACCTCCATACGATAGAACTCGTGTTGAAGATAAGAAATCTCGACTTTTGGATAGACGTGTAAGCTTCGGATAGATTTCTATCAAAAATCTGAGTCGGATTCCTCTGCTGGCATGGTCGATATCAACCTTAGACATCGATATCGACCCCTTCAAAACTTTATCTCGAGCTCTCCTTCTCCTACTCGAACTGGCACTCGACTTCTATCATTTAGCTCGATCTGGCAACATCGATATCGACCTGCAGACGTCGATATCAACCTCTCTGTGTCAACATGCTCTGTTTCATTTCCTGCTCGATTCCTATGTCTTTGATGCACTCAATGTCGAGGTCCCCAGTCGATAACGACCTCTTCAGAAGACTTCGAGTTCTTTTTCCGCTCTTCCAGATCTGTCCATTTTTATCCTGTTTTTTGCGAAATCACATAGAAACTCGTGCAAACCCATATATTTTGATATTTAAGCATAAACTACACTAATCCCATGTTTTCCCATTAATATGCATGCAAAAAACCATAAAATGGATATTTATGTGCATAGAAAATATGACAATTTGCGCGCACATAAAACACCCCATACTTAAGCTTGCTTGTCCCCAAGCAATACCTTTAATGGTCATTCAAGGGAAGAAAGTAAACCCTCAACATCATAGATTCATTTTTCATATGTCCTTACAATCAATTGCCATCCTCGATAAGGTACTTATGTCAACCAAGTCCATGCATGTGCATAAAAGCAATTTCATACTCATAAAAGGAGATAATATGCAAAAATAATTTTAGCGACATAGCATTAACAATCAAGAGGACTTTTGCAAGCTTGTGAGAAATGGATTGGTAAAAGGCTAAAGGTGGGCTAATATTTGGCCATGTGGTGTTAAATCTGGGGAAACATACTTTCTTTCCAAAACATCCCACATTCCTTCTTCATAATGTCTCACCTTTCACTCATCGCTCAATGCTTTTATTCAATATAATGCTTTTACCTCTCTAACCTTAGCATTGCCTTCTCGCGAGTCGCAAACATGGGTGTCATGAATGGCCCCCGATACTTAGTACTTCGGACTCCTCACCTTGTGTCCCATCTCGCTGAACTAACATCTCAACGAGCAGGGTCGACCTACCTTTATCTCCTGAGGTGATCGGATTTTTTCTCGCTCATTAAATTTTCCATAATTCATAATTCTTTCATTCCTGCCAACAACTTGCACAACTCCATATAACAACTCCAAAGATGACATCCATTCTCAACATTGTCCCTGGATATGGTATAAGGTATAAAATGGGCAATATGTATATATGTGGAGCAATAATGATCATGATAAGGCTCATATATGGCTTTGTGGCTTTTGCAAATATGCATAGGTAAGGCAATTTCATGTTATATCTCTAATGAATCTAATTTTGCATCATAGAGCTCTTACTTATACTTCTATGACTCTTCTTTTTTTTTTCAAATTTTTGATGGGGGTCATTTTTTTTTATTATATATATATATTATATTTTTTTTTGAAAAAACTTAAATATGTATTAAAATAAATATGCGAATCTAAACTAAGTATGAATATGCAAGTAAGCCTTTCCCCCACCCCATACTTAAAATTTACAGTGTCCTCACTGTATTAGAACTAGGTTAAGAAGAAAACTTACTAAACCGTTACAAGTTTCAAGAGTCGAAGAAGACAGCAGGGATGGTCGATATCGACCCTTAACATCGATATCGATGTTCATATCGATTTCTGGCCAGGCTTCAGGGTGATCCGGCCTCGACCACAAACCCATCTATGTCGACCTTAAGGTCGATGTCGATCTCGAACATCGATTTCGATGTCTTCTCAGTGTGCTTTTTTTCTCTCCTACAACTTGTTAATAAACATAAAACCCAAACAAAATATGCAAAACAATAAAATGTCTAAAACCAAAGTAAAAGTGTCTAAAACCAAAGCTAAGTTTTTGTTACAAGCTCTAGACTCTTAAGTCGCTAGGCCGAATTCTTCCTTTGCGCTTTTCAAGGCGGCATCTGCAGAGCCCATGTGGCTTGGGCCTCAAATATGACTCCTTTCTTGTCACGCAGCTGCATTTTGCCGGGATTGATTTGATTCACCGTGAATGGTCCTAAATTCTTATCCTTGAATCTTGTAGGGAACCAATGGTCCTTAGATTTGGCAACATAGACCTTGTCTCCTATCTCATATTGGCTCGAATCATCATCGGATACCCTACATAAGCGCACATGCCAAGGCACACCCCTTCCAAATAATGATAAATCCTTAATTGAAATGGAACACGAGGAATCCGTACCTTGACTTACCTTTTTCTGAGTCTGTGGCTTAGGTCGATGTCGATGTTTAGAGGTCGATATCGACCCCTGTTGTACTTGTTCGTAAGTTAGTGGGAGGTGGGGTGTAAAATAGGAGAATAAAATAAAGCACAACTAGACTATCTCCCTGTCCCAAACAAATAATACAAGAATCCCCTCCCTTGTAGTAGTAGGGTAATTCAGGATCGAATCCACGAGGAGGTAGGTCAGCGCTTCCTTTGTTGTACTCACGATTAATGCTTTCGACCTCAGCAGACACTCGATATCGAGTATACTGGTCGATATCGACCTCAGTTCTGGTCGATTTCCTAGCGCAGTTCCTGCAGAAGACAAAACAGCAAGTCGACGTCGAGCAGAGACCTCGATATCGATGTTAGTCCTCGATATCGACCCTTATGGTCGATTTCGATGCTTGTCACAGAAACTGTTTTTGTAACCAATTTGTCGGAAAAGGATCCGAAGAAAATAGAATGGAGAGGGAAGATGAACAGAAACAAAACTAAGACTTTTATGAAGAATTTAATTAATTAAAAGGCTTCCAAAGTCGGGGTTTTATGCCACAACGATAACAATGCAAGTTTCATGCTAAAGATATGAACTTTTTTGTCTTTCCGTCAAATAACTTTCGTTATCAACACTTAGGTGATTAGAGGCTCTCGCATAATTCCTAAGAGTTACTATCCAATTCATGAGTAATTCAAGTTCGCAATATGAGTGGCTTTCGCTTCAATAATGCAAATAATGAATCTCCCTAACTTTTGCAAAGGATCATGCATGTGGTAGAAGACGGGATCGCATAAAAGTCATACCTTTGATGCACTTACCTCACATTGCTATTGTCGGGCT
This sequence comes from Persicaria maculosa, assembly GCA_963922045.1. Taxonomy (NCBI): domain Eukaryota; kingdom Viridiplantae; phylum Streptophyta; class Magnoliopsida; order Caryophyllales; family Polygonaceae; genus Persicaria; species Persicaria maculosa. The sequence goes on from OY998268.1 coordinate 938,294, forward strand.
CACCCCGACCCTAGAAGTGGGTTGACTACTCGCTCTTCATCATGCACATCATCATCATTGTTATTGAAAGAAAGCTACTTTGAATTAAAACTCCGAAAGAAAGTACAACCGAACAAGCCACTCCGCTCTCGCTTTACAACTCCACTCGGCCACTTCTCTCTCTCTCTATTCTCTATTGCAATTGAATTCGGAATCTTCTTCCTTTTGAAAATTGAATACCTAAACTCAGCCCTATTGGCTTCTATTTGTAGATGTCGGCAAGGACTCGAAACCTTATCTTTATTCTCTATGATAAATAAATAAATAAATAAAAAGTAAAAGCTAAAACTTCATGGTGAAATCAGCCTCCTCATGATAAATCTGATGTTGATGATAGGAAATCTCGACCTTTGGATAGATATTGCAAGCATTGGATATAATTCTATCAAAATCGGAGTCGAATTCCTCTGCTGGCATGGTCGATATCGACCCTTCCACTCGATATCGACCCCTCCAAAATCTTATCTCGAGCTTCTCCTTCTCCTACTCGACTTCTATCAACTTGGTCGATCTGGCAGCATCGATATCGACCCCCAGACGTCGATATCGACCTCTTCTGTGTCGAGATGCTCTGTTTCCTTCCTGCTCGATTCCTATGTCTCGATGTACTCGATGTCGAGGTCTTCAGTCGATTTCGACCTCTTCAGAAGACTTCGAGTTCCTTTTCCGCTCTTCTGAATTCATCCATTTTCATCCTGTTTTCTGCGAAATCACATGGAAACTCGTGCAAACCCATATATTTGATATTTAAGCATAAACTACACTATTCCCATGTTTTCCCATTAATGTGCATGCAAAAGACAACAAAATGAATTCATATGTGCATAGAAAATATGGCAATATGCGCGCACATCAAACACCCCATACTTAAGCTTGCTTGTCCCCAAGCAATACTCTTAATGGTCATTCAGGGGAAGAAAGTAAACCCTCAACATCATAGATTCATTTTTCATATGTCCCTACAATCAATTGCCATCCTCGAGAAGGTACTTATGTCAACCAAGTCCATGCCTGTGCATAAAAGCAATTTCATACTTATAAAGGAGGTAATATGCAAAAAACAATTTTAGCGACATTGCATTAATAATCAAGAGGACTTTCTTCAAGCTTGTGAGAAGTGGATTGGTAAAAGGCTAAAGGTGGGCTAATATTTGGCCATGTGGTGTTAAATCCGGGGAAGTCCACTTTCTTTCCAAAATGTTCCACATTCCTCCTTCATAATGTCTCACCTTTCATCATCGTTCAATGCTTTTTTCACTTTAATGCTTTTACCTCTCTAACCTTAGCACTGCCTTCTCGCGAGTCGCAAACATGGGTGTCATGAATGGCCCCGGATACTTAGTACTTCGGACTCCTCACCTTTGTGTCCCATCTCGCCGAACTATTATCTCAGCGAGCAGGGTCGACCTACCTTTATCTCCTGAGGTGATCGGATTTTTTCTCGCTCATTTAATTTTCCATATTGTATCATTCCTGCCAACAACTTTATAAATGCACAACTCCATATAACTCCAAAGATGTCATCCATTCAAAAAAACTTGTCCCCGGATAGGGTATAAGGTAAAAAATGGACAATATGTATATGTGGAGCAATAATGATCATAATAAGTCTCATATATGGCTTTGTGAATATGCGTAGGTAAGGCTAGGATATGAACTTTGCTTGTATGGACTTTTTATAAAAAAATCCTCCATCATCTTATTATGCACATGTCAAAAGCAACTTCAAATTTTCATCTCCTTTATGATTTTCTCAAAAAATTTGCACTTCATTGGGACTTCCCTTAACTAGGCAATCTCATGTTATATCTCTAATGAATCTAATTTTGCATCATAGAGCTCTTTTTTATACTTCCATGACTCTTTTTTCTTTTTCAAAATTTTTGATGGGGGTCAATTAAAATAAATATGCATTAAAATAAATATGCAACCCTAAACTAAGCATGAATATGCAAATAAGCCTTTCCCCCACCCCATACTTAAAATCTACAGTGTCCTCACTGTATTAGAACTAGGGTCAAGAAGAAGACTTACTAAACCGTCACAAATTTCAGGAGTCGAAGAAGACAACAGGGAAGGTCGATATCGACCCTTTACATCGATATCGATGTCTCTCTTGATTTCTGCTCGGGCTTCAGGGTGACTTGGCCTCGATCACAAACCCTATCCATGTCGACCTTGAGGTCGATTTCGATGTCCGACATCGATTTCGATGCCTTTCTGTGTGCTTTTCTCTCTCCTGCAATTTGAAAACTAAACACAAAATATGCAAAACAATAAAGTGTCTAAAACCAAAACAAAAGCTGTCTTAAAACCAAAACTAAGTCTTTGTTACAAGCTCTAGATTTTTAAGTCGCTAGGCCGACTTCTTCCTTTGCGCTTTTCAAGGTGGCATCTGCAGAGCCCATGTGGCTTGGGCCTCAAATATCACTCTTTTCTTGTCCCGCAGCTGCATTCCCCCGGGATTGATTTGATTCACCGTGAATGGACCTAAGCTCTTATCCTTGAATCTTGTAGGGAACCAATGGTCTTTAGATTTGGCAACATAGACCTTGTCTCCTATCTCATATTGGTTTGAACTATCATCGGATATCCTACATAAACGCACATGCCAAGGCACACCTCTTCCAAATAATGATAAGTCCTTAATTGTAATTGAACAAGAGGAATCCGTACCTTGACTTACCTTCTTCTCCGTCTGTGGCTCAGGTCGATGTCGATGTGCAGAGGTCGATATCGATCCCTGTTGTACACCTGTAGGATCAGTCGATTTGGGGAGTTTTGACTCGATATGATTTGGTCGATTTCGATAGGGTGTGGTCGATATCGAGGTCTCCTCGCCTCTCTTCTCAGTGCTGATGGTGGTCGATTTCGATAGGGTGTGGTCGATATCGACCCTTGACCCCGATTTCGATGCTTCCTCTTTTCCTCTGTCGACCCCATACTTATGACCTGTCACAGAATCTTGAACAATAGTGGTCGATATCGACTTACCTGGGTCGATTTCGATGTTCTGTTGATCTCCTTCGTTCAAGATTGCTTCAACTTCCTCTACTTGGGCTTCTTTGATGGCTTTTATCTCCATTGGCCCTTGACTTTGCACCGTCTTGTTGAAGGAATACTCTATTACTTCATCACTAATTGTGAGTGAGAGCAATCCTTTCTTCACGCTAATGTTGGCATCGACGGTTGCTAGGAATGGCCTACCTAAAATAATTGGACAAGCAGGGTCCTCCGCTATGTCAACAACTAGGAAATCAGCAGGGACGAAGAATTTGCCTACTTGTACTGGCACATCCGTCACTATCCCAGTTGGAATAACTACGGTATTGTTAGCCATGTATAATCTTGCATCCACGGGCTCCAGAGGACCTATCTTTACCTTGTGCCAAATGGTTAGTGGCATCATGCTAACGCTAGCGCCCAAGTCAACTAAAGCATTAAATTTGAATTGACCTAGACCTATAGCGATAGAAAACTTACCTGGGTCCGCCCGCTTTTGTGGTAGCTCCAACCTGTTGCATTCCTCTACGATCTCAGAGAGCGATCGCTTCTTACCCAAGATATCCTTAAGGAACCTTACATAAGATGGCATCTCGTGAAGTGCCTCTGTGAATGGTATAGAGACATTAAGCCCTTGGAGCATCTTCACGAACCATTGGAACTTTTTTTCCGCTGGGTCCTTAGTCACTTTTCTAGTTGGGAATGGCAACACCTTCTTCCTTCCTGCGGCTGTAGTGAGGTCGATATCGGCTGCAGTGGGGTCGATATCGACTGGAAGAGTCGATTTCTGTGGTGACGCAGAATTAGGGTCGACATCGACAGGAGGGTCGACATCGATGTCACCTTGGTCGATATCGACAGGGGGGGTCGATATCGACGTCTGTTCTGGCTCCTTCTCTTCCACTTTTCGCTCGGGCGTTTGTAATTGACGCCCACTCCCTAGGTTTACTGCCGCGATATGACCTGTGGTTTTGCCCTTTTGGTTGGGCACAGTGGATCCAGGGAGTGATCCGGACGCTTTGGGCATTGCTTCCGCCAATTGACTCATTTGAGTCTCCATGTTGCGCTTCCAAACGTCGATCTCCCTAAGTCTAGAATTGATGCCCTGCAGCTGAGTATGGACGGAGTTATTGGCTTGTTTGAACTCAGCGTGGTTCCTCCGCATCTCATCAAGGATGATTTGCAGGTCATCTTTCTTAGTCTCTCGCTCAGGGTGCCCTGGTGCCCTATAGGTTGGGGGATCCCTTTGATAGAACCTTTGATCACCCCAATTTTGTTGATTGCCCCCTCCATAGGGGCCTCTCGTCCATTTGACCTCCTCATGTTGTTCCGCCATGGATACTTACTCAGTATGTGGACAGGCACTGGTGTTATGCCTTATTGAACCACACTCCTGACAAGGTTGATTGTTGCTCAGGAACCTTACTTGCTTTTGAAGGCTGCGTGTTTGATCGTTATGGGATTGTTGCCGTACTTCAGGATCTATCTCCCTTGGAGGCTCATATAGTGGCATAGATGGGGCAGGCCTTGCATCATAGGCCGCAGCAGCCCCATAAGTGTTGTCAAAGTTCACAAGCCTCTCAATGGTCTCCCATGCCTCCGTTGGTGTAAGCTCAATGTACCGATAGGAGGTATATGAATTGATCCTCTCCTTATTCGGCGCATCAAGGGCGTTATAAAAAATCTCTTGGATGACATATGGAAGTTGCCCATGCGTCGGGCATGATCTCAGCAAGTCTTTGAAGCGCTCCCACGCCTGTGCTAGGGTTTCACCTGGCTTTTGTTTGAAAGCCGTGATCCTTTGTCGTAGCATCGCCGTTTTAGAAGGTGGGAAGAACTTATTCAAGAATGCATCTTTCACTTCCGCCCATGTCCTTAGCGATCGTGGAGCCAAACTTTCAAGCCATTGTAATGCCTTTCCTGCCAAAGACCATCGAAAAGATTTTAGTCGCACATACTCTAGGTTTACTCCATCAGCAACTGTTTCACATAAGTCCATAAAAGTAGAGATGTGTTGCAGGGGGCATTCATTATGTCTTCCTTCAAAAGTATTTCTTTTAATCTCAGATAGGAAGTTAATTTTCAGTTCATAATTGGAGTGAGGAATTATAATGGCAGATTCAGGAACATGAAGGGGCGGATGCATGTATTGCATTGCCGTCTGTGGATACTGATTTAGCCGCTCTTGGGCTTGTCTGCGCGCATCCTCCTCCCTATCAGCACGGGCTCGCTCAGCAGCAGCAGCGGCCCTTTCAGCAGCGATTGTAGCATTGTGGTCCTCGATTTCCTTTCTCAACCGCTCTATGATCTCAGCCTACGTCTCGTTGTCAACCATGATGCGAATTGCTTTGTTGCGAAGATGGTAGAAACGTTCAGGCTCGTCAATTGGTTCCAGGATAGGTCCGCGATTAGAACGTCGCATAAACCTGCAAAATAAGCTTAGAAAAAGATCGTGATTAACTTAGGTGGCGATTGATTGCCTCCCCGGCAACGGCGCCAATTTGTTCGTAAGTTAGGGGGAGGTGGGGTGTAAAATAGGAGAATAAAATAAAGCACAACTAGACTATCTCCCTGTCCCAAACAAATAATACAAGAATCCCCTCCCTTGTAGTAGTAGGGTAATTCAGGATCGAATCCACGAGGAGGTAGGTCAGCGCTTCCTTTGTTGTACTCACGATCAATGCTTTCGACCTCAGCAGACACTCGATATCGAGTATACTGGTCGATATCGACCTCAGTTCTGGTCGATTTCCTAGCGCAGTTCCTGCAGAAGACAAAACAGCAAGTCGACGTCGAGCAGAGACCTCGATATCGATGTTAGTCCTCGATATCGACCCTTATGGTCGATTTCGATGCTTGTCACAGAAACTGTTTTTGTAACCAATTTGTCGGAAAAGGATCCGAAGAAAATAGAATGGAGAGGGAAGATGAACAGAAACAAAACTAAGACTTTTATGAAGAATTTAATTAATTAAAAGGCTTCCAAAGTCGGGGTTTTATGCCACAACGATAACAATGCAAGTTTCATGCTAAAGATATGAACTTTTTTGTCTTTCCGTCAAATAACTTTCGTTATCAACACTTAGGTGATTAGAGGCTCTCGCATAATTCCTAAGAGTTACTATCCAATTCATGAGTAATTCAAGTTCGCAATATGAGTGGCTTTCGCTTCAATAATGCAAATAATGAATCTCCCTAACTTTTGCAAAGGATCATGCATGTGGTAGAAGACGGGATCGCATAAAAGTCATACCTTTGATGCACTTACCTCACATTGCTATTGTCGGGCTCACCCCGACCCTAGAAGTGGGTTGACTACTCGCTCTTCATCATGCACATCATCATCATTGTTATTGAAAGAAAGCTACTTTGAATTAAAACTCCGAAAGAAAGTACAACCGAACAAGCCACTCCGCTCTCGCTTTACAACTCCACTCGGCCACTTCTCTCTCTCTATTCTCTATTGCAATTGAATTCGGAATCTTCTTCCTTTTGAAAATTGAATACCTAAACTCAGCCCTATTGGCTTCTATTTGTAGATGTCGGCAAGGACTCGAAACCTTATCTTTATTCTCTATGATAAATAAATAAATAAATAAAAAGTAAAAGCTAAAACTTCATGGTGAAATCAGCCTCCTCATGATAAATCTGATGTTGATGATAGGAAATCTCGACCTTTGGATAGATATTGCAAGCATTGGATATAATTCTATCAAAATCGGAGTCGAATTCCTCTGCTGGCATGGTCGATATCGACCCTTCCACTCGATATCGACCCCTCCAAAATCTTATCTCGAGCTTCTCCTTCTCCTACTCGACTTCTATCAACTTGGTCGATCTGGCAGCATCGATATCGACCCCCAGACGTCGATATCGACCACTTCTGTGTCGAGATGCTCTGTTTCCTTCCTGCTCGATTCCTATGTCTCGATGTACTCGATGTCGAGGTCTTCAGTCGATTTCGACCTCTTCAGAAGACTTCGAGTTCCTTTTCCGCTCTTCTGAATTCATCCATTTTCATCCTGTTTTCTGCGAAATCACATGGAAACTCGTGCAAACCCATATATTTGATATTTAAGCATAAACTACACTATTCCCATGTTTTCCCATTAATGTGCATGCAAAAGACAACAAAATGAATTCATATGTGCATAGAAAATATGGCAATATGCGCGCACATCAGTACTCCTGGAGGATCAGTCGATTTGGAGAGTTTCGGCTGGATATGATTAGGTCGATTTCGACCCTCAGAGATCGATATCGTGGTCTCATTTCCTCCCTTTTCAGCGCTGATAGTGGTCGATTTCGGCAAGGTGTGGTCGATATCGACCCTTGACCCCGATTTCGATGTTTCCTCTTCTCCTCCGTTGACCCCACACTTATGACCTGACACATAATCTTGAACATTAGTGGTCGATATCGACTTACCTGGGTCGATTTCGATGTTCTGTTGGGCTTTTTCGTTCAAGATTGCCACAACTTCTTCCACTTGGGCTTCTATGGCCCTCTTCTCACGTTCCTCCGGTGTCATACTTCTTACCTTTGCTTCTCCACACGCAACGTAGACACCATTGATGGCTTTTATCTCCATTGGCCCTTGATTTTTCACCGTCTTATTGAAGGCATACTCTATCACTTCGTCACTAATTGTGAATGAGAGCAATCCTTTCTTCACGCTAATGTTGGCATCGACGGTTGCTAGGAATGGCCTACCTAAAATAATTGGACAAGCAGGGTCCTCCGCTATATCAACAACTAGGAAATCAGCAGGGACAAAGAATTACCTACTTGTACTGGCACATCCGTCACTATCCCAGTTGGAATCAATACCGTATTGTTAGCCATGTACAATCTTGCATCCACGGGCTCCAGAGGACCTATCTTTACCTTGTGCCATATGGTTAGTGGCATCATGCTAACGCTAGCGCCCAAGTCAACTAAAGCATTAAATTTGAATTGACCTAGACCTACAGCGATAGAAAACTTACCTGGGTCCGCCCGCTTTTGTGGTAGCTCCAACCTGTTGCACTCCTCTGCGATCTCAGAAAGCGACCGCTTCTTACCTAAGATGTCTTTAAGGAACCTTACATAAGATGGCATCTCGTGAAGTGCCTCTGTGAATGGTATAGAGACATTAAGTCCTTGGAGCATCTTCACGAACCGTTGGAACTTCTTTTCCGCTGGGTCCTTAATCATCTTTCTAGTTGGGAATGGCAACACCTTTTTCCTTCCCGCAGCTGCAATGAGGTCGACATCAACATCAGTAGGGTCGATATCGACTGGCGGAGTCGATTTCTATGGTGACGCAGCATCAGGGTTGACATCGACTGGAAGGTCGACATCGACGTCACCTTGGTCGATATCGACAGGGGTGGTCGCAATATGACCAGTGGTTTTGCCCTTTTGGTTGGGCACAGTGGATCCAGGGAATGATCCTGACGCTTTGGGTATTGCTTCCGCCAATTGACTCATTTGAGTCTCCATGTTGCGCTTCCAAACGTCGATCTCCCCAAGTCTAGAATTGATGCCCTGCAGCTGAGTATGGACGGAGTTGTTGGCTTGTTTGAACTCAGCGTGATTCCTCCGCATCTCATCAAGAATGATTTGCAGGTCATCTTTCCTTGTTTCCCGCTCAGGGTGCCCTGGTGCCCTATATGGTGGGTGATCCCCTTGTTGATAGAACCTTTGATCACCCCAATATTGTTGATTGCCCCCTCCATAGGAGCCTCTCACCCACTTAACCTCCTCATGTTGTTCCGCCATGGATACTTGCTCAGTTTGTGGACAGGCATTAGTGTTATGCCTTGTTGAGCCACACTCCTGACAAGTTTGATTGTTGCTCAATTGTTGCTCAAGAACCTGACTTGCTTTTGAAGGCGGCGGGTTTGATTGTTATGGAATTGTTGCCGCACATCAGGGTCTATCTCCTTTGGAGGCTCATATAGGGGCATAGATGGGGCAGGCCTTGCATCATAGGCCGCAGCAGCCCCATAGGTGTTGTCAAAGTTCGCGAGCCTCTCAATGGTCTCCCATGCCTCCGTTGGTGTAAGCTCAATTTACCGATATGAGGTATATGAATTGATCCTCTCCTTATTCGGCGCATCAAGGGCGTTGTAAAAGATCTCCTGGATGACATATGGAAGTTGCCCATGCGTCGGGCATGATCTCAGCAAGTCCTTAAATCGCTCCCACGCCTGTGCTAGGGTTTCACCTGGCTTTTGTTTGAAAGCCGTGATCCTTTGTCGCAGCATCGCCGTTTTAGAAGGTAGGAAGAATTTGTTTAAGAATGCATCTTTGACCTCCACCCATATCCTCAGCGAGCGTGGAGGCAAACTTTCAAGCCACTGTAATGCCTTCCCTGCCAAAGACCATCGAAAAGATTTTAATCGCACATACTCTAAGTTTACTCCATCAGCAACTGTTTCACATAAGTCCATAAAAGTAGAGATGTGTTGCAGGGGGCATTCATTAGGTCTTCCTTCAAAAGTATTTCTTTTTATCTCAGATAGGAAGTTAATTTTTATTTCATAGTTGGAGTGAGGAATTAAAATAGCGGATTCAGAAACATGAAGCGGCGGATGCATGTATTGCATCGCCGTCTGTCGATACTGATTTAGCCACTCTTGGGCTTGTCTACACGCATCCTCCTCCCTATCAGCGCGGGCTCGCTCAGCAGCAGCGGCGACCCTTTCAGCAGCGATTGTGGCCTTGTGGTCCTCGATTTCCTTCCTCAACCGCTCTATGGTTTCGACATGCGTTTCGTTGTCAACCATGATGCGAATTGCTTTATTGCGAATATGGTAGAAACGTTCAGGCTCATTGATTGGTTCCAGAATAGGTCCACGATCAGAATGTCGCATAAACCTGCAAAATATGCTCAAAAGATCGTGATTAACTTAGGTGGCGAGTGATTGCCTCCCCGGCAACGGCGCCAATTTGTTCGCAGGCGGGGGTGGAGTGTAGGGATTCAAATAATTTAAATAAACAATGCACAACTAGGCTAACTCCCTGTCCCAAACAAATAATACAAGAATCCCCTCCCTTGTAGTAGTAGGGTAATTCAGGATCGAATCCACGAGGAGGTATGTCAGCGCTTCCCTTGTGGTATTCACGATCAAAGCTTTCGACCTCAGAAGACACTCGATATCGAGTAATCTGGTCGATATCAACCCCAGTTCTGGTTGATTTCCTAGTGCAGTTCCTACAGAAGACAAAAGCAGCAAAGTCGACGTCGAGCAGAGACCTCGATATCGACGTTAGACCTTGATATCGACCCTTACAGTCGATTTTGACACTTGTCACAGAAACTGTTTTCGTAACCAATTTCTCGGAAAAGAGTCCGAAGAAAATAGAATGGGAAAGGAGGATGATCAGAAACAAAACTTAAGTTCTTATGTTGATTTCAATTAATTAAAAAGCTTCCAAAGTCGGGGTTTCATGACACAACGATAACAATGCAAGTTTTATGCTAAGTTATAAAATTTAATGTCTTTCCGTCAAATAACTTTCCTTATCAACACTTAGGTGATTAGAGGCTCTTGCATAGTTCCTAAGAGTTACTATCCAATTCATGAGCAATTCAAGTTAACAATATGAGTGGCTTTTGCTTCAATAATGCAAATAATGAATCTCCCTTACTTTCGCAAAGGATCATGCATGGGGTAGAAGACGGAATCGCATAAAAGTCATACCTTTGATGCACTTACCTCACATTGCTATCGTCGGGCTCACCCCAACCCTAGAAGTGGGTTGACTACTCGCTCCTCATCATGCACATCATCATCATTGTTGTTGAAAGAAAGCTACTTTGAATTAAAACTTCGAAAGAAAGTACAACCGAACAAGCCACTCCGCTTTCGTTTTACAAACTTCACTCGGCCTTCTCTCTCTCTCTAACTCGTCACTACTCTAATTGGAACTGAAATTCTCTGCCTAATTAGATACCTAAACTCAGCCCTATTGGCCTCTATCTATAGATGTCGATAAAGACTCGAAACTTTATCTTTATTCTCTAAGATAAAACTTAAATAAAAGTAAAAAACTAAAACTCTATGGTGAAATCAGCCTCCTCATGATAGATCTGGTGTTAAAGATAAGAAATCTCGACTTTTGGATAGACGTGCAAGCTTTGGATAGATTTCTATCAAAATCTGAGTCGGATTCCTCTGCTGGCATGGTCGATATCGACCTTCTGGCATCGATATCGACCCCTTCAAAACTTTATCTCGAGCTTCTCCTTCTCCTACGCGAACTAGCACTCGACTTCTATCATTTAGCTCGATCTGGCAACATCGATATCGACCTCTAGAAATCGATATCGACCCTTCTGTGTCGACATGCTCTGTTTCATTTCCTGCTCGATTCCTATGTCTCTGATGCACTCGATGTCGAGGTCCCCAGTCGATTTCGACCTCTTCAGAAGACTTCGAGTTCTTTTTCCGCTCTTTCAAATTCGTCTATTTTTATCCCGTTTTCTGCGAAATCACATAGAAACTCGTGCAAACCCATATATTTGATAATTAAGGGTAAACTACAGTAATCCCATGTTTTCCCATCAATATGCATGCAAAAGACAATAAAATGGACTTTTATGTACATAGAAAATATGGCAATTTGCGCGTACATCAACGATAGAACTGGTGTTGAAGGTAAGAAATCTCGACTTTTGGATAGACGTGCAAGCTTCGGATAGATTTCTATCAAAAATCTGAGTCGGATTCCTCTGTTGGCATGGTCGATATCGACCTTAGACATCGATATGGACCCCTTCAAAACTTTATCTCGAGCTCCCCTTCTCCTACTCGAACTGGCACTCGACTTCTATCATTTAGCTCGATCTGGCAACATCGATATCGACCTCCAGACGTCGATATCGACCTCTCTGTGTCGACATGCCCTGTTTCATTTCCTGCTCGATTCCTATGTCTCTGATGCACTCGATGTCGAGGTCCCCAGTCGATATCGACCTCTTCTGAAGACTTCGAGTTCTTTTTTCGCTCTTTCAGATCTGTCCATTTTTATCCTGTTTTCTGCGAAATCACATAGAAACTCGTGCAGACCAATATATTTTGATATTTAAGCGTAAACTACACTAATCCCATGTTTTCCCATTAATATGCATGCAAAAGACGATAAAATGGACTTTTATGTGCATAGAAAATATGGCAATTTGCGCGCACATCACTCGTCATATGATTATGTGCCATGCTTGACCTAATATATGATCATTGTGTCAGATGAGATAGTTACTATGTTGCCCTTATATGATCTCGTATGATGCATACACCAAACTCGTACATTGTTCATATATATGATGCTCGTTATCTTCACTAAATTCCGCATGACTTCGAATCATACATGACCATTATTGACTCCGCATAACTTGCCTAGGTTGCTAGACATATCTGCATCCATGGAACGAAAGACTATTAAGCTTGTCTCACCTGCATCCATGTAGGATTCGATTGTGTCTTTTGGAGTGAATATGTATGTCATTCTCCTTGAATAGGTACATGTTAGTGTGGATTAGTGTGATTGATATGCTCCATGATGATTTTGTGCTTGTTGTCACAATTGTAACCTAATAGACCTCCTTAAGGGCATCGTTACTATTCCCGAGTCGGAGTCTTGTCTCTAGTCGTGTCATCTTTAGCTTTGGTCCATTTTGTCTCCGAGAGGAACATTGGGTCGCCCGCTCTTGTCACTCCCCTATCTCCGCTAACCTAGACTCCTACACGATACATTGGATGAGCGACCGCATAGAAGAGGGGATGAGAAGTTAGATAGCGATAGAGCAGCGCAGCGGAAGCGTGGGCCCATAACCCACGGGCCTCAGGATCGACGATGTCAACGAAACAAGCTTGTTTCGAGGATGGCGGTTATAGAGTACGATATAACTTGCAAGCGAGAGTGTCCTCCGTTCGAATTGTTGATCCCTTCGGAATATGTTGATGATGATATTGCACTGACTTGATATTGAAAATTGCGTGTTGATGTGATGACTTGGTAATGATTGTTGCCTGATTATCCGTTGTTTATGATGAGATATATGATTCAATGCCTTACAGTCCTAATGTGCTATGATGACTTGACGTGATGTAGCTCTGAGTTGCTAAGCATGATCTAAAATCCTTTCCTATATAGTACGAAATTCAAATGCCGAGAACCTGAACTGTTTATTAGATATGGTTATGATGAAACGTGTTAGCTTGATTTGATTAGGTTCATATATAATGTGCAATACTTGTTGAGGATGACGGTAAATTAAGACTTTTGATACATGTTGCAATGTTTAATGATGGACTAATGATGCTATTGATATAAATGTTAGTTGATATGATGTAGTCCTTATGTGTAATAATGTCCATGATTGCTTCTTCTTTGAGCATGTGAGTGAGGTCCTTTAGGTAGAGTTTTTAGAGAGTGGAGAAAGGTTTTGAGTGATTAGAATGATCGACGGTGGTAAGGGGAAAGTTGCAAAAGAGGGGTGTTGACTTAGGTTGGACCGAGTGAGTTCGGGAATTATAAGAGGTAATGCTTGGTAGTTTCGATGAGCACCTAGGTGAATCTTGGATAAGGGGTATATTTAGGGATAGGCTGGTTAGGTAGTGACCGAGAAAATTTTTATAGGAGATGCGTGGTTAGCAGGGCATGATGTTGTGATATCTTGGGAAGTGTGAGAAGTGTAAGAAATGACCTTTGTGGATAGCGGGAACGTAGTGTACAGGGGTGCTCGGGTGTGAAAACAGAGATAGGGGTTGGAGTCTTAGAGGTGGATTGTTAGTGAGAGTGCTTGGTGGGAAGAGGTGTGAAATTGAAATATCGAAATGGATTGGGGTTTCTTCTGTGGGATAGTAGTTGAGTGGATGTTGGTAGGTCTAGATGAAGTTTGGTCTTGGCTTGAGAGTGGGAGGCGAGCGAGTGGGGATTGCATTTCGTTTTGACTGCTAGTGATGTGAGGATTTTCTTGATTATGCGATTTGTTAATATGTACTGGCATGATGTTAGATAGCGACCATGATGAACCTGATATGGCTTGATATTACATGTTGATATACAATATTGGAAATCTAGTTGACAGTGACAAGTGTTATTATGATATAATCATACATTGATATCCTACTATGTTGTTCTAGAAGCATGTTGTGATGTGTTGTGTGAATCATGAAATAAGGATAGGTTTCCATGTGAGAGCATGATGTTATATTATTATTAGGAGATGTTAAATGATGAATTTTGATTTGGAGCATGAATATGACTTATATATATGAGATACTTGTCCGTGATTGCTAAATGATTGTTATATCGCATTGTATGAGTTGAGATGATGTTTTGCGAGTATGCTGACGTTTAGGTGAGTGATATATTGATTGACCTTCCCCTTGGTTGAATCTTAATAACCTGACCTTGTTGTGTTGATGTGTTGACAATGGGTTTTGGTTCGTTGATTCTATGATGGGGGATACTTTTATGACTTCTGGTGTGATGTTGAGACGTTGTTATGATTTTGTTATGTCGTTAAGATGCATATTATGACCTTTAGTATGATATGGAGATGTTGATGTGACCTTGTGGCACTACGATTGTTATATGTTGAGACTTGTCGTGTGATGTGTTGATTGGAGATTGGATGGTTATACAGTTATGCATTTCTTATGGCTTATGCATCTTGCTTGAATTGAGACTGATAGATTGATTCGATTTTGGAACCTAGGAAGAGAATATGGGATTAGCCCTTAGAGGTGGATGATTCCACCTCCTACCTTCTGAATTTGATTGATTGGTATGCGAGAAACTGATGTGGTTGTTGGAAGATTTTGACGAAATCTTGATTTGAAAGGAGTTGACTTGTTTTGGTGTAAAACTGCTTGATTAAACGTTGAATTTGAAGATTTTGAGCGGTTTTGAAAAGGACCAACTTCGAGTTTTAAAGAAGTCGAGAGTTTCAATGATTTAGATGACAATCTTTCCATTTGCAAAACACTTTTAGGTTTACAAACTGGACATATATTATGACATCTCACGAAGTGGATACAAGCATTTTATAGGGGCGCTTATAGATTGCTTGCTAAGACCTAGTCGGGACGCTATAATACTTTTAGAGTTGTGGTACTTCTGAAAAGTCGAAGCAAGGATGTGATAAGGGCGCTTATTACACACTTGACAAGACCAATTGGAGATGTCACGACCATGACTAGGATGTTGTGAGAATCCCGGAAGACGCAACCGAGATGACTACAAGATCCTTGGACATGGTCCTCGGACTCACCGATTTCAAACTCCTTCCCATCGCTTTAAAATGATTTTAGTCTCGGGGACGAGACTTGTTTTTAGAGGTGGATAAATGTAAAGACTGAATATATTGATATTATTATATATTATTATTTTAGAAAGGTAATCGATTATATTTGAGTAGATTTAAAAATTCGGAAATTTTTTAATATTCCGTCCTCGAGCAACGTGTGTTATTCTTAATCTTTTCGAAGTAGATTCCGGCATCATTTAAAATTTGGGTTGTAGCGGATTTTAATCCCGTTTTCGAGTTTGATTATCGATAAGATTATATTAAGTTCTGTAATGATTTAAAATTTGATTTAAATTGTTGAGTGTCGGGTTTTGTTTTCGTGAGCAAAATTGGGGTCGGACGTCGGGAATTCAAATTTGAGATCATGGGACCACTCTTCTCCTAATTTAATTTTCTTTTTTTCTCTTTCTCTTTTCTCTTTTCTCTTCTCTCTCTCTCTCTCTCTCGGTTCTGGTTGGAGTGAAATGGTCCCCTCTTTGTCTTCTTCCTCACTCCCTCCTGCTCACTTTAACACACACAGCTCACCCATTACTCCCTCTTGTCCTTCTTTTCCTCTTATGGCTAGGCACACAACACCCCACTTCTCCTCTCCTTACACCTCTGCAGCAGTGTAGCACCCCGATGCCCTTCCCTCTAATTCCTCCCCTCACTTTTGACTAGAAACAACCCAAAAACCCACACACAACACAACCCAAAGACACCCCTTTTTGCCACCATTGCCGAGCTTCAGTTCCTCCTCCTCCAACCCTCTGCAGCGGCGGCATCCCCGACGCCTTCCCCTCGACATCCGAGCAGCAGCATCAGCAGCATCCTGGAGCCGTCCGAGCCGCGTTTCATCCCTTGCATTCCATTCGAAGGTCGACTTCCGATTTCCTTTTTGTATCCACTCAAATCCCGTTAAAACCTGCCCTCATTCACTTCCAAATTGTCCTAGGTCGAGAACGACGTCGTCCCTCATTGATTGAAGCCGGAATCCGCCATTTTCGCCGGAGATTTCCTTCGGAGATGCCTCGATAACCTTCTCCTCCTCCCTTCTCTATTGCTCGCGTTGCCTTCTTTCTTTGATGGGTGTGGTCGGGATTGTATTTCGAGCCTCCGGGTAAACTTTCGAGTCGAACGGAGCTCCGGTGGCCTGAGTTCTCCTCCTTTCTTTCTTCCGTCACCTGCGTCGTCCGAGTCTTAGAGCTCCGTTCAACTGAAGAGGGAGATGGGCATTGTTGGGCCTAATATTCGGGTGGGCTGGGATCCGAATTTTCTCTTCCGGGTCTCCTCTTTCTCTCAGGCTCAATGAGTCCGGGTTTGGGCCTGTCAATTGGGCCGGGTTAGTCTCCATTTCTTCTTTTGCGGGTATGGGCATGCGGGTGGGGCTGAGTTCCTTTTCTTCTTCCATTCTGGCCGGGTCATGGGCTCGGATCCTCTCCCGGGTCTGGGCTTCTTTCAGTTGGGTTGAGGGTGGGCTTTTTCCTTCCGGATTGCATAAATTTTTTGGGTTGTTGGGTTGGTCATTGGGTGTTATTGTTATATTGGTTATGTGTTAAGTTATATTGTGATATATTATTTTATATATATATATGTTATATTATATATGATTGCTGATTTTTGGAATGTATATATATCTTCTGATAATATTAATATATATTATAAATGGGTTTAAAAGTAAGATTTATTGATATTGGGTTATAATTATATTTATGGTTATTGTTTTGAGATTATATGGATAGTAAGTGTTGAATTATTTTTAATATTATTATTATTTTGGGATTTTGTTATAAATTATAAATCCTGGAATTTAATCGTTATATATTGTTTATTTGTTTTAAAATAGTATTAATTGGATTATTTATATATGATGCATTTTATGAGGATTCAAATAGGTGAGTTAGGAATTCCAAAGTGAATTGTTGGTTTTAAATTATAAATATGATTTGTGAACATAGGATTATTTTGATGATTTAATATTGGAATTTATTTATAATGTTTTTGAAATAAGAAACATGCTGGAATGATTTCTATAATATGATTTTGGGAAATTGGTTTTAAGGCTTAAGTGTTAATAACGGGATTTGGATAAGCGATTTTAAAAGAATTGTTTGATTTTCTAAGATGAGTTCTTTGAGAGATTGTTTTGGAAATGAGATGATGAGATGAGATGAACATGGAATGATATTTGAATTATGATGAGATAAGATGGAATAACCTGAAACGAGATATGTGAAGATATGTATGATAGTTAGGGGCGCCTTGTGTGAATTGGATAGACTTATGCATTTGTATGTTATTAGGTGATTGTGATATGTTGGACTTTGCTTACTATCGGATGATTCATTACTTGGACTCTGCTTTTGCCTTGTTTCTCTGATGTTCGACTTATTCAGGTAAGTTCCAATATGGGCTTACTCAGATTCGAAAGAGAATACTTGCTTGTGAATATATGACATACTAGGTGTTGCATAAGCATTAAAGCATGCCATGTACTATCATGTTAGGATTGCACTTATGAATGAGCATTCGGTTACTTTGTGTGTTTGAATACAGAACGGCCGTTATCTGTGAGTCTTAGAGTCTTTGTTAGGGTCATGGGGGCATTCGTGTTTGATACCGTTTCGGTCCCCGATCGAGTCGATGAGTATGATACATATAAATATCTGATACGGTTCGGCATAGACCGAGCGCCCTACCTCGGAGTGGGTACGGGAAATACAGAGATATGGGGATATGCCACTTGGCATTCTGTGGGCGCCTTTACAGTTCTTTTCCGCATATTATGATTTAGGAATATGCTAGTGTGATTTAATTTCCGCATTGCATCGAAGCATCTTTATTATAGCGTATATGTATATTTTCTTGCGGGACAGGGTGTGTTGGGGTCTCGGTCTGATCCCGCTCGCACCACTTATTTTTAGGTATGATTGCTCCCTGTCTCTATGGCATGGGAAAATCCCCCGGGCGATTGCAAAGAATCTGTCTAACCTCGCTAAGTTGGCTATACGACTTTAGAATATATGTTTTGGTTTTGACCCGGCTCTGTCGTGACTCTTGTATCTAACTCTTACTTCCGCTTTACTTTCGTTTAAATTTAATTTCTGTGACTTCGATTGATTGGGGTTCGAAATCCCCGGTTTGAACACTCATTGATCTATAGAGGTTTGAAACCTCGACCCGTACCTGAATTGCAAGATCCGAACTAAGGCATCCAACCTTCGAAACGTATCTCGGATATTTATATCCGGGCCGTTACAAATATCCAACAAAACATTGTCCTAGTGAGAATTTTAGCCTTATAAGGGATTACATCTATACCCTTTTGCTTTGTTGTGTGAATTACTCTTCCTATACATTTATCTTTGAGTATTGACATGGTTATCTATTTTCGAGTCCAATTATATACATGATCATTGCTTGATGAGTTCAAATGATAGAGGCAACCTTTTAGCCACATTTTATCAATATCTACCTTATGTTATATCTTGCTTTGAAGCCAATTTGAGCCTTTAGCCTATTTTATTCGTAAGCTCCACAAAAATTCATTATTCCTAGCCTATATAAGCCTTACCCTTTTGGGGGGAATTGAGATTTAGAGTTTTTTTTTGTTACAGTAGGCAAACAGTGGGAGTTGTTACTAATACAACAACCTAACTCCCGGATCATCCTGAAGGATGATGTTACAAAAATCCCTATGGTAGGGGATAGATTGTAAATTACAGATTACTCCTCGTCTAGCTATGTAGTATGCAATGTTATTTGCTTCTCTGAAAATGTGTCTGATCTCTGCAGAGATAAATTCAGCTGTAAGACTGCCAATTTCTTCTACTTGCCTCAGAATCTCCCATTTGGCCGATTGCATTGCGTTGGCTGCTTTAACCAAGACTTGGTTATCACATTCTATAATAATCTTCTTCAGACCTTTCAGCTTTGCATGTTGGAGTCCAAGAATCACTGCCGAAGCCTCTGTTTGGATGATCGATCCAGCATTGACTTCTTGAAAAAAAAATATCAATGATCTGTCCTTCGGAATCACGAATGATTCCTCCCACCCGACTTTTGCCAGATAGGGAAAAAGAATCATCTACATTAATTTTATAGAGAGTTCTCGGGGGTCTTGTCCATTTGGTTTTTGCCCTCCTATTTCCTTTCTTCTTGCTATCCTTTCCTTGACCTCCTTCTATATCCTAATCCTTAATGTTTTGCTTGATTTTCTGAACAATTGCAGTTGTTCCTACCGGTTTCTTTGACTTGAAAATTTGATCATTTCTGGTTTCTGTTTGTAAGGGGAGGTGATTCGCTTAAACAAAATATCAAATAAATATCACAACTAGGCCAACTCCCTGTTCAAGCAAATAATATACAAGAATCCCTCCCGATGTAGTGATAGGGTAAATCAAGATCGAATCCACGAGGAGGTATGTCAGCACTTCCTAAGTTGCAATCACGATCAAGCTTTCGACTCCAGAAGATACTCGATATCGAGGTGTCTGGTCGATATCGACCTCAGTTCTGGTCGATTTCCAGTGAATTTCCTGCAAAAGACAAAAGAAAAGCAGTCGATGTCGAGATGGACCTCGATATCAATGTTAATGCTCGATATCGACCTTGCCAGTCGATTTCGATGTCTATAACAGAAACTGTAAACGTAACCTATTTGTCGGAAAAGTAGTCCGAAGAGCGTAGAATGGTGATAGAAAGATGGACAAAAATAAAAACTCAAACTTTTTATAAGAATTAAATTAACTAAAAGATTCCAAGGTCGGGGATTCATGCCACAATGATAATCATGCAAGTATGATGCTAAAGTTATGAAATTTAATGTCTTTCCGTCAAATAACTTTCGTTACCAACACTTGGGTAATTAGAGGCTCTCGCATAAAACCTAAGAGCTACTATCCAATTCATGAGTAATCCAAGTTCACAATATGATTGGCTTTCGCTTCAATAATGCAAATAACGAATCTCTTAAACATTCGCCAAGGATCATGCATAGGATAGAAGACCGAATCGCATAAAAATCATACCTTTGATGCACATACCCTACATTGCTATTGTCGGGCTCACCCCGACCCTAGAAGTGGGTTGACTACTCGTGCTTCATCATTGAACTCATCATCATCGTGGAAAAGAAACTACTTTGTATTAACTTCGAAAGAAAGATTACACCAAACGAAGCCACTCCGCTCTCACTTACACAACTCCACTCGGCGTCTCTCTCTTTCTCTCCTAAATCTCTGCGATTCAACTAAAACTGATTGCTTGGATGAATAAACTCAGCCCTAATGACCTCTAGATATAGATCTCAAACCTCGCTATCCAAGGATTCGAAAACCTATCTTTATTCTCTAAGATAAAACTTAATAAAGGTAAAAACTAAAAACTCCATGGTAAATAACATAAAGGATGAAGTCTGGTAGTAGAAGATAGAAGCTCTCGACTTTAGGATTATCTCGAACGCTTCGGATAGAATTCTATTAAAAACTGAGTCGAATCTTTTCTGCAGCAACATCGATATCGACCTTCTCTATCTCTATCTCGAGCAGTCCTTCTCTTCCTCGGATTGGCACTCGACTTCTATCAATATCATCGATTTAGGCCACTCGATATCGACCTTTGGACATCGATATCGACCTCTTCTGTGTCGACATGCTTTGTTCTTCTCCTGCTCGATTTTTGGTTCTTTGTTTCACTCGATGTCGAGGTTCATCATCGATTTCGACCTCTTCAGTCGACTTCGAGTTCTTCTTCCGCTCTTCTTCTCTTGTCCAAATCTATCCATTTTCGTCTTGATTTCTGCGAAATTACATAAAAAATCGTGTAGACCTCTATATTTGACAATAATGCATAAACTACACTAATCTCATGATTTTCCACTAATATGCATGCAAATAATGATAAAATGGACATAAATGTGCATAGAAAATATGGCAATTTGCGCGCACATCAAGCACCCCATACTTAAGCTTGCTTGTCCCCAAGCAATACTTTTAATGGTCTTTTAGGGGAAGAAAGTAAACTCTCAACATCATAGATTCATTCTCATATGTCCCTACACTCAATTGCCATCCTTGAAAAGGTACTAATGTCAACCAAATCCATGATTTTGAATAAAAGAAACATCATACTCATAAAAGGAGGGTTATATGCATAAAACCAATTTCAGCGACATAGCATTAATAATCAAGAGGACTTTTGCAAGCTTATGAGAAGTAGATTGGTAAAAGGCTAAAGGTGGGCTTATATTTGGCCATGTGGTGTTAAATCCGGGGAAATAAACTTTCTTTTCAATTTATTCCACATTCCTTCTTCATAATGTTTCTCACCTTTCACTCATCGCTCAATGCTTTTTTCACTATAATGCTTTTACCTCTTTAACCTTAGCACTGCCTTCTCGCGAGTTGCAAACATGGGTGTCATGAATGGCCCCGGATACTTAGTACTTCGGACTCCTCACATTGTGTCCCATCTCGCCGAACTAACATCTCAACGAGCAGGGTCGACCTACCTTTATCTCCTGAGGTGATCGGATTTTTTCTCACTCATTAAATTTTCCATATTTTAAAAATTTCTCATTCCTGCCAACTACTTCATTAATAATATGCACAAACTCCATATAACAACTCCAAAGATGACATCCATTCTCAAAATTGTCCCCGGATAGGGCATAAGGTGTAAAAAATGGGCAATATGTAATATATGTGGAGCAACAATGATAATAGTGTGTAATGAGGCTCATATATGGCTTGTGACTTTTGCAAATATCACTACTAGAAAAATGCAATTGGACATCTGTTGTGAACCGATGTCTTTCAAAAAAATTTCCGATCTTATTTTGCGTGTAGTAAAAGATCAACTTTTCCACATCGGTTTTAAGCCGATGTCTTTTTTTGGTTAAAGCATCTGTTTTATTTCTAATATAGATATAAATCAACCCCTCAAATTTATTTTTGACATGCTCACTTGTTGTTAAAGCTTCATTATTTTTCATTTATAAGCTTTTGAAGATGTCCACGCCAAGCCTAAATTTTACATTTATATCACTATTTTTAAAATAGTCAATGTATTAAAACAAAATAGACATCTTTTTCATTATATTGATTTTGCGTATATTAATTTCGTATATGTAATTTGTGATATTTTATTATTTTAAAATAACATGTCGTATGAAATATGTACATAATTGATGTATTAATATGATATGGACATCATTTTAGATTTTTATAAAGATGTTGTTAGCAATATATATCAATTTAAATTGACATTGTGATGTAGAAATATATATTACACATTGATTTTGATTATTCAGACGATGTCTATAATGATACTAGCATCCATTTTTATGTAATGATTCGATTTCATAGCTATTAAAATACATCACTTTTATTTTATAATCCGATATTTTTCGTTTGATATATAACGCCCTTTGCTCAATACAAAAAAAAAGATTTCGCAAATGAAGGGTACTTTAATGAACATATACATTAAAATAAATGTGAAATCAACATTTACAAATGTTTTACAAAGGATAGGTACATGAAAGATACACAACCAAAGAGACCCAGATTGTTCTCTCCACAGCCAAAGAGGAAGCCAACAAGGTTGACAATGTATACAAAACCTTAACAATCTTTGGATCAATCACAATTGCTTCTTCTTGACATGTGGAATCACACGCATAGAAATTCTCCATGCGGACGCGCATATAACCTCTACTCAAACACAGAAGACGGAGTGATTCCTGAATACAAGGATTTGAGGAAAAAAGAAACTCAGCATGTTATTTGATTACTTACTCAGCTAACTTCTCTTTTCTCAAAACACAAACTACATAACTAAAAAATCTACTTTACAACATCCCAAATCAGATACTTTGATGCTGCACAAACTCAAGAATGTACACTAATAGCAAGAATCTTGCTTTCGTGTACAACACAAAAGATATCAATAACAAAAGTAAGAAAGAAACAAAAGAGAGACAAACTGAACTTCTCAAGGATTATCAGTTACCGTATGAAAAATTGGTAATGGAAGATGAAACCTTTGGTTTGTAGGGATAAATCAAACACTTAATTTCCCAGATGTGCATAGGCAATTCCATGATGACGAGACCCGACGCCTCAAGAAACAAGTAAGTTTTCTTTCTAGAAACCAACCTTGTTTAGAATGTGGTTCTCAATCTCATAATACTATAGATTGCGATAATATTAGCCAGGTACAAAGGGCAGAGCATTACGAAGAGGTAAGTTACATGAGGGGCCCTTATAGGCCTCCCAATTACAATAACAACTATGTAGGGAACCAAAATAACAATTATGCAGGGAGGAATAACCATTACCCTAATTGGGGTAACTATGGACAAGACCAAGGGAGCCAACCTCCCCAAGATCAAAGGATTCCCCCATATAGGCCCCCTGGCTATCAAAAACCACCATCATGGGTACAAGAGCTTAAGGAATGATTCAATGGGCTTCGTTCCAATGTGAATTCTCAAATTAAGGGTGTTCAAGCACAACTAGGAGACTTGGAAACATGGAAGAAGGGAGTGGAGTCTCAACTAGGGCACCTAGCGGCTCAAATCCCTCGACCTCAAGGGAAATTCCCGGGCCGTCCCGATGAGAACCCTAAAGGGAAAATAGCTGCAATTCACCTAAGAAGTGGGAAGAAAGTGCCTGGACACGAAAGCACGTCAAACGAGGAAAATGGCGAAAACAGTGTCCGTACCGAGGCCGTACTGACCCCCCCAGGGTCGGTACCGACCCCACCTGCAGGTACGATGTTTTTTTCTTTTTTTTCTCCTGATTCCAATAGTTGTACTGAGGCTGTACTGACCCCCCTAGGGTCGGTACCGACCCCCCCTGCAGCAGGTGACCCTCGTCTCTCCATAATAGTTTGTACCGAGGGCCGTACCGACCCCCTTCAGCAGTGATGGATTCTTCTTTTGGGCCTATTTCAGCCCCGAATCCGACGAAAGTGCTTCCATATCCTCCGAAAAAGGTAAAGGACACAGCAGAAGGTAAGTTTCAAAGGTTTGTAAAGATGCTTCAAAGTTTAAATATAACTATTCCTTTCACTGATGCTTTGAGTGAGATGCCTGCTTACACTAAGTTTTTGAAAGACATCTTAGCTAAGAAAAGATCCATGTCTGAGCTTTTTGACGAGGTCCGTTCAGTGAAGTTCCCTGAGAAACTTGGAGATCCAGGTAAGTTTGCTATTACTATTGGTTTAGGATCTTACCGTTTCAAGGCTTTGTGTGATTTAGGTACAAGTGTAAGCCTCCTTCCCCTTTCTATATGGTCAAAGACGAGCTTAGGAGCCCTAGAGCCCGTCAACATGAGAGTGTCCATGGCTAATGGCGCGATAGTATCACCAACTGGGGTGATTGATGATGTTCATGTCCGTGTAGGTAAGTTTTTCGTCCCTACTAATTTTATTGTTATGGATATGCCAGAGGATCCAGTGTGCCCATGATTCTTGGACGACCATTCTTAGCAACCGCTGGAGCAATAATTGATGTTAGGAAGGGACTCCTAACATTTCAGATTGGGGATGACATCGTTGAGTTTCGCTTCAATCCAACGATGAAGGAAACCACGGACATGGTAGAGGTAAGCTATTTTGATTGTCTTGAGTCTGCAGGCCCAGTTTCAGGTCTTCTGGCGGACCAAGGGGAAGTTTATTCTTTAGAGGTTCTAGAAGCAATATTAAAGACAGAGGAGGAAGAGCCCACACTTGTTCCAATCGAGCCTTCCCTAGAGCTTAAGCCACTTCCAAAGGGTTTGAGGTATGCTTTCTTGGGTCCCAACTCTACTTTTCCTGTGATAATTAATGCGAAATTGAATGAGGAAGAAGTAGAGAAGTTACTTAAGGTGCTTAGAACCTATAGGAAGGCTATTGGTTATTCTTTGGATGATATCATTGGAATTTCACCTTCTTTGTGCATGCATATAATAATCATGGAGGATGATCATAAGCCAACCATAGAACGTCAGCATAGGCTTAACCCAAATATGCAAGAAGTAGTCAAATCTGAAATTTTGAAAATGTTAGATGCTGGAGTTATTTATGCTATTTCTGATAGTAAATTGGTGAGCCCGGTTCATGTTGTCCCTAAGAAAGGGGGAATGACTGTGATTGAGAATGAGAAAGGTGAGTTAGTACCTACTAGGACCACTACTAAATGGCGCATGTGCATTGATTATAGAAAGTTGAATAGTGCTAATAGGAAAGATCATTTTCCTCTTCCTTTTATTGATCAAGTTCTTGAGCGTCTAGCACAACACGATTATTTTTGCTATTTGGATGGCTATAGTGGTTTTTGGCAGATTCCCATTCATCTGGATGATCAGGAGAAAACAACTTTTACTTGTCCTTATGGAACTTTTGCTTATAGGAGAATGCCGTTTGGGCTCTATAATGCCCCTGCAACTTTTCAAAGGTGTATGATGGCTATTTTTTCTGAGATGATTGAGGATATAGTAGAAGTGTTTATGGATGATTTTTCTGTTTATGGTTCTTCTTCTGATTCATGTCTTGCCAACTTGAGTAGGGTGCTAGAAAGATGTGAAGAAACTAACTTGGTGCTTAATTGGGAAAAATGTCACTTTATGGTTCAAGAGGGAATTGTTTTAGGGCATTTGGTTTCAAATAGGGGAATTGAGGTAGATCGTGCTAAAATTGAATTGATTGAGAAACTACCTCCTCCCTCCAATGTGAAAGATATTAGGAGCTTTTTAGGACATGCAGGCTTTTATCGGAGATTCATTCAAGACTTCTCAAAGATTGCTAAACCTCTAACAGCTTATGAAAGATGTAGCCTTTGAGGTTTCTGCAGAATGTCTTGATGCATTCAACAAGTTGAGAGAAGCCCTTATTTCCGCTCCTATTATGCAATCGCCCGATTGGAACCTTCCCTTTGAGATCATGTGTGGTGCTAGTGACTATGCTCTGGGTGCCGTGCTTGGGCAAAGGAAAGACAAGAAGCTTCATGCAATCTACTATGCAAGTAAGACACTTGATGAAGCGCAAAGTAAGTACACAACGACGGAGAAGGAATTCCTCGCCGTGGTATTTGCCTTTGAAAAGTTTCGTACTTATTTAGTAGGCTCTAAAGTCATTGTTTATACGGATCATGCAGCGGTAAGGTATTTGATGACTAAGAAGGATGCCAAGCCTAGGCTCCTTCGGTGGATAGGGCTGATATTCAAGCCGAGTAGCTCGAGCTCGGCTCGGGCTCGACTCGGAAAAAACTCAGCTCGAGCTCATTCGAATTTAAAAATGAGCCGAGTTCGAGCTTGAAGTTGAGCTCGTCACGAGCCCAAGCCGAGCTCGAGCTTGCTCGTTTTGCTCGTTTTAAATTGTAATTATTTATTTACCCCTAGGTTTTATTTTCACTTCACCCCATTATACCTCCCCTTGGCCCATTGTCTCCAGCCGCCAGTCTTACTCTGTATCTACTCTCTCTCTCTCTCTCTCTCTCTCTCTCTCTCTCTCTCTCTCTCTCTCTCTCTCTCTCTCCTTCTCTTCTTCTCCATCAAAGGGTCTGCTCTCTCGCACTCTCCTCTCTCTCTCGTTCTCCTCTCATCTCTATCTGCTCTCTCACTCTCAATTGTTGTGCTTCTCAAGCACCGTCACGACTCTTCGTTCTCTTCTCTCCTGCCGCGGTTCAGATTTACTCTCCTATGCACGCTCAAATCTGGTCTCCCGTCGCGGCTTCTCGTGCACGCTCAGATCTGGACTCCCGTCACTGCTCAGATTAGTCTCCCGTCGTGGCTCCTCATTCTCGGCTTGGATCTAGTCTACCTCCATTGTCTACCTTATCCGCCTCAGATCTGTCCATCAGTTCGCTGCCTCGCTCACTGCCCTTGTCTCTCAGCGCTGCTCGCCTAAACCGGCCACCAGTTCGCTCCCTTCGCTCGCAAGCCAAGTCTCTCAGCGACCCTTTTGCTCGCAACCCAAGCCTCTCACCCCTCGTCTTCTCCTTGCTCCCTCCTTACTGATGCAGTCCACCTGTTTCCCTCATGGCTCCCTCCTTTGTTATACTTTAATGATTTGAAGTTATTTGATTGCAATTTGTATAAACTTGTAATATTCAGATTACTAGATTAGTGTGTATGTTTCTATTTGCTGAAATTGTAATATCCAGATTGTGTTTGTATATTTCTATTTGCTTCGACCTTGTATAATATTGTAAATGAGCAAAAGAGTTAAATTTGAATAAAAAACCGAGCTCAAAATGAGCAAAATGAACATATTAAGCAAAAACGAGCCTACGAGCTCGAATTCGAGCTCGACTCAACATGAAAATAAATGAGCTTATCGAGCTCGAGCTCGAGCTTTATGTTCAGTTCGTGAGCCGAGCTTGAGCAGATGTTTAGGCTCGAATAGAAATTGAGCTCGATCTCGAGCTCGGCTCGTTTAGAAACGAGCCGAGCTTGAACACCAGGTACTCGAGCTCGTTTGCTCGTATATCACCCCTATCGGTGGATGCTTTTGTTGCAGGAATTTGATTGTGAGATTAGGGATAAGTAAGGAGCGGAAAACTCGGTGGCTGACCATCTGTCTAGGTTGCCCTTAAACCACCTGAAGGAGTCCGAAAATGAAGTGCCAATCAATGACTCAAGGCCGGACGAGAGCCTCCTTAAGCTCATTCGCTCCGATTCGGTGAGTTCCGGTGAGGATTCCTTTTATACCCCTTCTTCTTCTCCTATATCTTGCCATATTTATGCTGTTAGAGGGTCCAGGACCCCTTGGTTTGCGGATTTTGCTAATTATATTGTAGGGGGAGAAATCCCTAAGGATTTGACCTCGCAAGCCAAGAAGAAGTTCCTCCACGACGTCAAACACTACTATTGGGATGAGCCTTACTTGTTCAAGCAAGGAAGTGACCATATCTTTAGACGTTGTGTGCCGAATGAAGAGATTGAGAGCATCATCAAGCATTGCCACACCCTTCCGACGGGTGGCCACGCAAAGAGCTTTAAGACCATGGAGAAGATTCTTCAAAGTGGCTTCTATTGGCCTACCTTGTTCAAGGATGTACATGCTTACATTGAAGGTTGTGATGAGTGCCAAAGAGCGGGGAATATCACTTGGAGACATGAGAACCCTCTCACCGGAATCCTAGAGGTTAAACTTTTCGACGTATGGGGTATTGATTTTATGGGGCCCTTCCCTTCATTAGGGCCTTATAAATATATCTTGGTAGCGGTCAATTATGTTTCTAAATAGGTTGAGGCAATAGCTACATGTACTAATGATTCTAAAGTTGTAGCTAAATTTATGAAGACTAACATATTTCCCAGGTTTGGAGTCCCAAGGGTTCTTATTAGCGATGGAGGATCTCATTTCATAGAGAGGGGCTTCGAGGCTCTTTTGGATAAGTATGGGGTGACTCATAGGGTGGTAACACCTTATCACCCTCAAACTAGCGGCCAAGTGGAGGTTTCAAATCGGCAAATAAAGAGCATCTTAGAGAAGATGGCGTCGCGCTCACGAAAGGATTGGTCATCTAAGCTAGATGATGCACTTTGGGCATATAGAACGGCGTACAAGACACCTTTGCGCACAACTCCCTACAACTTGGTTTATGGTAAGTCTTGCCATTTGCCCGTCGAGCTTGAGCATAGAGCTTTATGGGCTCTCAAGGAGCTTAACATGGACCTTGACACGGCCGGAGCAAAGAGATTCATGGACTTGCAAGAATTGGAGGAGTTGAGGCTCAAAGCTTGTGAAAATGCCGAAATCTACAAAGAGCACACCAAGAAGTGGCACGACAAGAAGTTGGTCCCAAAGACCTATGAGGTAGGTGATAAAGTTCTTCTTTTCAATTCTAGATTGCGATTGTTTCCAGGGAAGCTTAGATCGAGATGGAGTGGGCCATTCATGGTTCATCATATCTATCCCCATGGAGCGGTGGATCTAGTTGATAAAGGAGGAGCCATATTCAAGGTCAATGGCCACCGACTCAAGAAATACTATGATAGAGTGGATCCGGAGGAAGAAATAAGAGTTACTTGGGCTCTTACAGCATTGGAATGAAGATGAGGTAACCACGTCAAGCTAACGACGTTAAAGGTAGCGCTTACGGGAGGCAACCCGCTTTATTTCCTTTTCTTTCTAAGTTTTATTTTTAGTTTTCAAATTTTAGGATAGGTAGGATAGCTGGGGTGGAGCATATTGCACTAACCATGCAGGTCTTAAGAGGAAACCACTGCAAAAATGGGCGAAAAACGAAAAAAGAAGCTCAAAAACACCTGTACCGAGGTTGTACCGAGGCTCCCTACCTCGGTACCGACCCCTCTGACGGACAGGTAAGTGAATCTCGGAGAACCGAGAAATTCCAGTAGTTGTACCGAGGTCGTACCGAGGTTCCTAGGGTCGGTACCGACCCCCCCCCCCGACGGACAGGTAAGTGAATCTCGGAAAATAGAGAAATTCCAGTAGGCATACCGACCCCGTACCGAGGCCCCTTGCCTCGGTACCGACCCCCTACCTGGAAATAAAAACAAAAAATCGAAAAAACAAAAAAATATATATTTCTTTTATTTTACCTTTTTCTTTTTCCTTTTTCTTTCTTTTCTTTTTCTTTCCTTTTTCTTTTCTTCCCCTCTTTCTTTCTCTCTTTCACACCCAGCCCCGTTACACCTCCTGGCCCTCGATTTCGAGAACCCCAGCCCGACTCCTCCCTCTCTCCGCGCCGCCCAGACCACCCACAGGCCACCTCCGGCTGCGCCACCACCGCCGCTCGAATCCCCACCACCTGGCACACACCCTGAGCCCAGCGTTACCCACACCCAGCCCCGTTACCCACGCCCAGCCCTCGGTTCTGAAGCCCCGGCGCCCAGCATCTTCCTCTCTCCGCGCCGCCCAAACCACCCATAGGCCACCTCTGGCCGCGCCACCACCGCCGCTCGAATCCCCACCACCTGGCGCACCCCCTGAGCCCAACCTCACCCTGGTTCGAGCCCATCCGAGTCCCCACCGAACCACTATGCCAAAAATCGCTGTTCGACCTTTTGGTTCATTACAAGTTCGAAAATCCCAATTTTTCTTCCTCTTTATACTCAACATTGGTATGATTTCTTACCCTGAACTTGTTTATTTCAATTATTTTGATTGATTTGATGATTTGGGTTGAGATTCAAAACCTAGGATTTGAATTAGGATTGAAAATTAGGGCTTTTTACCAAGGGTCGAATTGGTCGAAATTGATGATGTGGTTATGTTGTTAGGTTGATTTGGAGCATCTTTCATGTTCATAGCATTGTCAAATTGATTATGGATTGTGAGCCAATTGGATATTATGTTTTTCTTGCGATTCGTTTCGAGTTTTGATTTTGATTTGATTTTTAGGCTTTAGGTGGATTAATTTCTTCTATTTTAGCATAAAATTTATCTCTTTACATGATTTGGCAATTGCGAGCAAGTTATATATCCATTGCATATTTATTTGACTTGTTTTGAACTTAAGTATGGGGTTGTGACGGTTGATTTGTGTCTAATGAGTTGTGCATTACTTATATTACTTTTCTTGGGTATATTGTTGTATGATTAGGGGATACCTTAGTGCTTCTACATGATGTTACATTAGTTATATTGTTTCCCCTTTTCATATAGTCTAGGTTGAGCATATGTTTTATATATAAGTAGTGCATTACATTTATTCTATATGGTGGTGAGTTTGTGTGCATTTGAGTTCATTTGGTATTTTCAAAAATGCACTTATTATGATGTGGTTTTATGTTTGCACATGCTTTATATACTTATAGGATTTATTTAGTGTATCTTATTTCTTTTGTGTCTACTCAGTTATGTAGGTATGTATGGCTTGATCATAATTGACTTGGTTTTATGATTATAGAAACATATTTAGCTTGAGTTTCTTTTCTTTGTTTCAGGAATATGTTCCGTTCTAAGAGCAAGAGGGTTAGGGAGTCATCTTCTATGGTTACATTAGATGACGTGATCATATACGACGCCCGTCAGAAGAAGGAGTACAAGGACATCCTCAAAAACCACAAGCTTCGGGCTTGGTGGTATGACCCTATAGATGGAGTGAGCCTGGGAATACAGGATGACATAGTGGAGGCCTTTTCCTATTTAGGCACCACATGTCTACTGGATCCTGTCCCGCGCTTCTACCCAGCCCTCGTTGCTAAGTTCGTGGCTACTTTGCAGACGGACGTCAATGGGCCGGATTTTGAGGGCCCTATTACATTCCAGCTAGGGAATGAGATGTGCACATTCACCTTGCAGCAGTTCAACGCTCTGTTGGGATTCCCCAACCCTGTAGAGCCATACAACGTCATCAGCTGCAGGGATTTGGATACATGGAAACTGATCACCGACATGCCCAGATGGCCTGAAAGAGCTCTTCCAGGTAAGGATATCGTGAACCCTCTTTTTCACATTATCCTTAGGATTTTTGGTAGCACTATATGGGCAAAGAAAGAGCTTTCTAGGCCTACAAGGATGGAAATTGCTTGTTTGAGGGGGGTGTTATTCGAGATGGAGACGCCCCTAAATTTGGGTTATGAGTTCCTTGCGCATGTTAGAGATTACACGAAGAACGCCGATGAGATTTGGTTTGGTGGTATGATTGTGCTTTTGGCCAAGCGTCTAGAAGTTGATCTAACCAGATACAAGTCTGCGGCTACTCAGCTTATAGACATTGCTTATTTGACGAGTGCTAAGGTGATCACGAGGAAAAGGGATAGATACTTTTCTACTTTTCATGGTTATGATGTTGAGATTCTCATGCAGAACTTGGACTTGTTGTATGTACCGAATTGGTGCAACACTTGGGCTGAGGAGTATCGTTCAATCTCAGAGGTCATTTTGGGAGATCCTCTGAGACGCCAGCGACCGCCCAGGTATCCCCATCCAGAGGACACATTAGGTTTAGTGGTTCACCAGCCGGAGCATACTGAATTCATGGATCATGACGCTAGGCCTAGTGGCCACTACTTTTCTAATGAGGCTGGTCCGAGTAGGACTTCTACACAGCAATCATCTTTTGATGATATCATGCGCGAGCTGCAATATATGAGATTAGGCCAGGAGAGCTTGCAGGAAGGGCAGACTGTTCTGAGGGGTGAGTTTACACGCCTGAATGAGAGGATGGACCTACAAGAAGCACGCGCGTCCTCTTTTACATCTTGGGTATCCTCTCTCTTCCCACAGAACCCATACCCACCGCCGCCGCCGCCCTCTGAGTAGAGTTTCTTGATTTCTTCAACAGCTTCTGCATCTTGTTTTTGTGAGTTTCTGAGTCTTTTTCCTTTTACTTTGATTTTCTTTTGACAGTGGGGACACTGTCTATTTTTATGTATGGGGTGGGGGATTTAGAAAACTTGTGTATCATTATTTTTTAGAATTGTTCTTCTATGTGTTTTTCTGCACTTTATTTTATTTGGATTATGTTATGCATTCATGTGTAAGTCTTATGCACTTTAAGTTTTAAGTCCTTAGTCATATTTTAATTATCTTAGTCTTGCTTTAAAAAAAACAAAAAAAAACAAAAATCTCGAAAAAAAAAAAAGAGAAAAGAAAAATGTATGTTTATTTTATGTGTTAGTTTTAGCTTTATACCCTAACTTAGGTGTCCTATGATGATAAATAATGGCTGACGTGATGATATAAGTCCCATAGCATAATACGGTTAGGTAGACATAATTGAGCATGTATGATCTAAGTTCTTAGGTATGACTGAAGTCCAACAAAATTTTTACCTAGTGATAATTTTGGCCTTATAAGGATAACATAAAAATCCCTTTGCTTTCTTGAGTGAGTTTACTCTTCATATGTATATTATCTCTGAGTATTGCGATGGTTATCTATTTTTCAATGCCAATATATATATATATATATATATATATATATATATATATATTTGATTTGAATAAGAATTAAATGATGGAGGCACCTTTTGAGCCAATTTTATCCTCTCTTTACCAGCCCTACATTATCTCTGCTTGAAGCCAATAATTAGCTTGAGACCTTTATATATTATATAAGCTCCATAAAATTATTTCCTAGCCGAATTGAGCCTGACCCCATTTGGGAATTAAAACTTAGAGTTGGTGGGATTAATGATTTAGTGGAAAGAATGAGCTTATGTTTGGGTTCAAGTGAGAAGAATTTTGAGTTTATGGAAGCATGGGTTGGTTTTTATTTTTTATCTTGCTACATATTATGTAAAAGAATATTTGGCTCACATTATAAATGCACTATTTTTATTTTATTTTATTTTATTTTATTTTAATTTCGTTCTCAGAGAAAAAAAAATCAGAAAAAAAAACAGAGAAAAACAGAAAAATTCAGAGAAAGAAAAAAAAAAGAAAAAAAAAAGAGAAAAAAAAAAGTGAAGTTATTAGTAGTTGAATAAAGTGCATGAGCCAAATAGTTCTTATTTATTTTCTTTTATGCATGAGTTGTATTATTGAGAGGTAGCTAGAGTTGGAAAAAGGGTTGAGTTCTTCACGAGATATGTTGATGAGTTTGGTTGATTCATATGATTGAGAGTTATGGTTTGGTTGAGTTGTGTTGAAGATTTAGGAGTCTTGATTCCCTAACTTTATTGAGCACCACATAGCCAAATAATTCCATGCCCTTTATTTTATACCAAACCCCATTACATCCCCGCCGAATGGAGACTTCTTTGAAGTCCTCCATTGAGAGAAAGACCTCCTGATAATTTTTGTTTGCATTAGCATTAATTGGTTGCGAATTTGGTGATATAAGTTTCAATATTTAAGAGTTTTTGCATTTGAATTTGAGTTGAGAGTTGTTCTTAAAGCCTAAACACATGAGAGCGAGTGAAACACTTTCCCTTGTGAGGTTGGATGGATAACCATGCAGGCTACTTGATCACTCATGTACATGCTAGGACGTTTGTCTACTTTATTCATGTTGCACTAAATTGAAAAGGCTAGTGCGTAAAAAGTATGTTTGTGGGATGAAGGACGCATGTTCGGTTATTACTTGAGGACAAGAAAGTCTAAGTATGGGTATTTTGATGTGCATGTTTTTAGTCATATTTTTCCATATACTTTAGTGTTAATATAAGTCTTTTTCATCGGTTATGCATTGGGTTTAGTGTCTTTTGCATAGATTTTCATGTTTCATAAGAAATAGATGTCTTCACTAGCTTTTATGTGATTTACAGGATTTTTGAAGCTGTTTTTGAAGAAACTTTCAACAAAGAAAAGATGCGGAAAAGAATAAGGAGCGCATAGAAAAAAGAACGTAAGCAATCGAAGTTCAAACAAAGGAGATATAGGCGTTTTACTGAGCTGTACCGACCCTGTACCGACCCCACTGGGTCGGTACCGAGGCATAATCTGACAGAACAAGCCAATCTGAGCAACAGTAGTCATACCGACCCTAAGGGGGCTCGGTACCAAGGTGGCCCGGGTCGGTACAGGCTCGCTGGCGGACTGTTTTTATCCAAATTTAATTATTTTTACCTCTTTCCTTAGATAGACTTTAAATAAAAGTGTTATATTTCCTATTTCCTAATTAGGTTTATGGGCTATTAAGTATAAATAGAATTTTTAGGGTTTGGAGGAGGCTCTCTTCCTTCTACTTTTTTCAGCACACATTTGAAATTCTCAGCCCACGTTTAGGGAGTGTTTGTGAGCGGATTTGAGAGCTTTTTGAAACGATTTCTTCGGCGAAAGTTGGAGAACGTTTTGTGAGGCTTTTGGGACGCTTTGTTGACATTATTCTCAAGTTTTTATGCAATTTGAATTTCTGATTTTTATTTATTTCATGAATTTTGCAATGTCTACCATGTTTATGCATGAGTAGTCGCCTTTTCTAGGGTTGGGGTGATCCCAACGATAGTTATGCTTGCAATTTTGCTATGAATTGATTGGTTCTTATCTATTTTATATGCTTAAGTACTCAATGAAAATCGGAAAAATTCTTTTTTGTAATTGAATTGAAAGATTGAATTGTGAATTGGATAGTAATTAGGGTTTTGAACGCAAGTTTGATAACCTAATTAAGATTGTTAGTAAAGTTTATTAATTTGTGAAAATAAATTGATTACTTTGCTAGGGTTGATGCAAGTTGACCTATTTAATAGATAAAAACATGATTTTTATATGATTCATTGCAATGCTTGCATGATTATCGTTGTGGGGATTCTTATGCCCTAGACTTTTATTATTATTGATTTTCCCTAAAAATTCCAGCGGCCCACAAACCCCCAAAAAATCTCTATATTTGTCACCTCTTCTTGCTATTCTTGCTCTTTGGTAACTAAAATTGAGTCACTGACTTTCTCCCTGTGAACGAACTTGACCCTACTATACTATAGCGGGGTTTCGATCTTATAAATTTATTTGATTGAAAACAAACCCTTCAACACCCCGGCAAGAGAGAGAGAGAGAGATGTCCACACAAATCTAAGACACTACAAAAAAAAAATTAAATTTGCCTCCGCAATTTTCCGTGGCAAAAGGCCAATTTAGGGTGGCAAAAGTATGCTAGCTTCGGCCATGCTACGGCAAATGGGGGCGTGGCGAACCGTGGGGTGGCAAATTTTGGTAGCTTCGGCAAAGAGCCGTAGCAAAAAAGTAGCTTCGGCAAAGAGTCGTGGCTAAGCAATGGTGAAGCTACCCCTATGAAAGACAACAAATTTGCCACGGTAAAGTGCCGTTGCTAAATTGTTTTTGGAAAATTAAAAAAAAACTGCTTTTTAGCCCGGATTTTTCAGACCCGAGCTAAAAAGTCCCATATATTTAAAAAAAATATAATACACATTACTTGTGCATTATATTCTTCAGAACCGAGCTAAAAAAACTCCGATTTGATTCTTTTACAAACAAATATACAATTTTAATTAATTATACAAATATATACACACATAATTATACAAATTTATGCATATAAAAAAATATCCAAAACCAGATAATTTACATAAAACTATAAACTACACAAATAATATATTATTCTTTTCTACCACTTGATATAACTATACAAGGTTGCCATTAAGGTTTTGGCATTCCAACATAACCAAATTATACCTACATAATGTGATTAAGCTGGCATACCTACATGATGACCAAAACATCCATAGTTGTGTGAGTACACAGCTGATAAGTAAAGTATACGATCAACCTGCAAAAGTACCATATATTAGCCAGAATGAAACCTGCTGGCATATGGAAATAACAAGGAAAAAATGCCCCATACACAATCTCATTACCTGCAACTGAAACGGGATTGGATCAAATGCCAACCGATTTGCAAATCCAACAAAATGGACAACTCTATTCCTTAACCAAATAGGAAGAATAAGTTTTATGTAAAAAATGGCTTCGCCTCTTTCATTATGTCTTCATCTGTCACCTGAGATACAATTCAAGTGATGAGCAAGTTATAAGGGTGAATAAATTTTCAATTAAAAGCAAAGTAAAAAGGTGACAACTAATTTGAGGTGAGAAATTTACCAAACTTCCCATTACCTCCAAATCTAATGATCTCAACTCTTGAGGAAGCTCCTTTAGTATTCTTATGTCAGGTTTCACATAACTGATAAAATGCTCCTCCTGATAGATATCCCTGAATCGACTAAGAATTATTAAATATACGCAGTCAATTTTCTATTTAAAGCACTCTTAATAATATTAAAAAGTAATTAATATTAGCTAATAGTTCACAGAAAACATAAGACGGATTTATATAGCATACAAGGGAAGACAAATAATACGAAGGATAAACTTTTATCGATGGATCGAGACTTTGAAGATGTAAATCAAATTTTTATTTTGAGTTAAGATGTATACTGAATTTCAATCAACAAAGGTGGATGCAAAAAATTAATGATACCGATTCACTCATTAAAATAGTAAAAATGGCTACAAGCCTATAACTCAACAAAGCTGACAACTCATGATCACCATTGCATATTCAAATGGCCAATAACTAAATCCAAGATCTACGTTCTCAATTTAATTAAATATGAGATCAACCAAAAAACACCAGAAACTTCAAAACAGAGAAGCAATTTTGACATGTAATAATCAAATTTCATGTCTCTACCAAAAAATAAATCAAATTTCCTCTTCAAAATAAAAGTCACAAAATGGACCAGAAGTATGAGAACTGAAAAGGCAAAGAGATACAAAGAGAGCTACCTCACATTTTCGAGACACTACTATACATTAATTTGGGAAGAACAAGGGTTCCTGTTAATTCACAGTGTGAAGGCTGGTGTAGCCCTGGTCATAGTTTCTCTTATTTATATGCTTGAAACACTATACTAGGCGATTAGGAAGATTTCTATGTGGGCTATCATGACTGTTGTAGTCATATTTGAGTTCAGTGCAGGTATCCTCATATGCTTAAGTTATTTATCCATGCTCAGGTTCCACCCTAAAAAAAGGATTAATTTTTTTGTGTGACGACCATGTTCATTAAACCAAAGTTAATATGCTACAAGCATGTTAAGCAGGTGCTACACTGAGTAAGGGGCTAAATCGCGGAGCTGGATTGTGTTTCTTTTTATTCCGAATACAATCCACTTAATTCATTAAAGATAAAAAGAAAGTAAATGTCAAAAAATAAAACTCACCACTAAGCAATAATAATATGTTAAAATGTCAGGAGTTTGAACATTAGTATTAATTTAGTAGCAGTTGACTTACAATTAATCCAGAAAATTAGAGCTTAAATCTAGAACATCCTAGACTAGGGCAACTGATCAAAATTAGAGTTCAATCTAGAAAACACGCAATCAAAATCTATAGAAATAGACATTGTCCACATCTAAGAGAAATAGCAAAGAAGATCATAAAAGACTGAAAATAAATCCTCATAGATGGAAAATAGTAGAGAAAGTGAAAGCAACGTTGACAGGAAGAGTAAAAAAATCAGTCACCAACAACACATCCAGTCAACTCAATTCAATAGCTAGCTAAATAGGACACAAGGCAGAAAAGATGGTACAAGTTTGATGATGTATAAAGATACTTTTAGATGCATAAAATAGACAAACAAAATAACATGTATACATTTTTGGAGAGAAAAAAAATGGAAGGAAAAAAAGAGAGCATGATGAAGACTAATAAGTTGATCAAAGATGAGGACCATACTGGTTTGTCTTTGTATTTCCTCTCAAGGGTTTCGTCTTTAGCAGGTCCAAAGCCGAGTGGCGGTCTTTGATAGTTGGGAGAAGCGAGCATGGAAGCAGTCGGAGAGGGAATCATCCTTTGGCCCTAAAATCATATAATTGAATGGACATTTTGATCTAGCTAGGCTTTTCGGATAGGATCTTCGCTGTCGATTTCGTCGATACACTCCCCAACACTACCTCGACAGAATCCATCTTCCCACATCAGCATCCTTCATAACAGAACATAATACTAAATGAGTTTCGAGTCCGAATTAATAAAAACATACTACATTCGAAAAGTTATATGGTCCCCAACATAGTATTAGTATCAAAGGAAGCCCCAACTAGAACCAACCCGAGGTGGACTAAAGCGGATCCAGGTACCCCAAATAGTTAGATTGGAATAAAAGGTAAAGAAAGCATGATTTGAAAATTCTAATTCATATCAATTCAGAAAGTGTACCAAAAATGGGCTCCAATTAGATTACTGGGACTACCCACCTATCAAAATTCTTGATCAAAGAAAATGCATCATCAATTGAAAAAAGGGGCCTCAAATCCAGTTCATACACTTGAATCTCAAATTCTATAATAACTCTTCTCAGTTTAATTATGCATCTTCAAAGACCTAGTAAATTCAATCATCATTTAGCATAGATCGGTAAAACACAGTGGCTGCCCTACAAGTGTTAAGGAATTAAGAATAACGTAATAATAGAGATAGTGACTCACAAGCTTCCATTGTCAGCACCCACTTTGCAGCCGCTACCACCTCTAAACCCTCCACAAGATTGGCATGAATTTTCTTTCTACATATCAAAAGAAAACAGTTATGAAAGATGGTACTCAAGACAATACTTCTAGAACTACAATCAGAACATTCTAAAAATGATGGAGATTGGGAATTGTGAGAATATAAACTGCAGTAAAAACAAGCAAAGACAAAGGAATGCATGTCCAGAAATTTCAGGCTTCATGATAGAATCAAGAGAAGCCAATTCAAAACTACAGAGAGAAAGAGAAGGGAAAACCTCTTCAACAACATTCTTTTTTCCAGGGCCTCTCTTTTAGAAATGTTGCAACAAACTGTTTCCATAAACAATATTATGAGACTATGCTACAGATCTAAAAGCTTCACCAAAAAAAGTAAAGATCACACTGTAAGCACTAAGCATTTAAAGTGCATAGGATGATGCAACTATGGAGTAAATTCCCTAAACAAAAATTACAAAAGGGCACCAATTACCCAAAGTAATGGATCTAAAATTGACTCTAGACATGTATAAGATAGGCAAACCTTTGATTTGGAGAAAGACTGATCCCTCTTAAAAGCATCCTCAATTAAGTTCATCTGATCTATTAGATCATTCACTGAAGGCCTTGGCCCAAGCAAGCTACAAGCACCAGAGGTAGAACTTCATGCACTGGGCAAAATTGTAAAAGATCATGCATTAAAACTTTTGACAGATAAAGCCATAACATATTACTAAATTCCAAAGCCAAACCATTCCTACCATATCTACATTAAAGAACAAACAATGTATATTAAACTAAGTAAAATTAAACTCCACTTCAGTGATTAATTCATAAAATTCCCCCAAATTCTCAATTTGATTAATTCATCACCCATTCAAAATTAAAATTCACTATAAATTTCATATCACAAAAACAAATTCAGTTATTCACACGAGCAATTCATTGTCAATTTCATTGTTTGGAATAATTAGGTCACAAATGCATCTTTAGAGAATTGTAGGAAACTGGAAAGAACACTACCTGTGGGAGAAGAGGCCACAAAATTATTTGCATTCGAATGTACCCCAAGAGTAACAGAGGAAAGATGGAGTGGAGGACTGGAGGTGGAGCTATTAAACTGCCGAGAGTCTTGAAATTAATTACACTTCATCTCTCCCCCTTAGCTCCTTGGAACCAATAGTTTGCGCGCGAATTCCGACTACCGAGTTGTCTCTTCGAATTCGCTAATCTCTCGTGCCCTGCAACTTCAATTATTATTTGATGTCAATAAATTATTTTCAATAATCTCTCTTCGAATTCACTAATCTCTCTTCGAATCAACTTTAACCCTAAAAAACTACAAACAACAAGTTTCAACAATAAAAAAAACGCACAATATCAAACTCCGAACTCAATCAGATGGAACAAAGAACAAATCGAAATACGAAAACTAAAGATCGTGCACCTTGGCCTCGCTTTCGCTGCCGCTCTCTTTCTTCTCACCGTCTTCGTACATGGTCGACCCCAAATCTAGAACAGGGGGGCAACCAGCTTCGTCGACAAAAGCTCGAAGAATCTATGGATGAACAGAGGGGTCGATGGAGGCGCGAGAGGGGCGAAAAGTAATGTGAGGGCTCTCGGATCCGGTTCTTCTACGACCTTCTTCGCCGTTGTTAGCTGGTCTCGAATCTAAATGAGAGAGGAGGCGGAGACCTGGTGTGGGAGGGAGACGGAGAGAGGAACGAGAGAGTTCCAGACACATAGTGAGAGAGAGGACGAGGACAGATCTGAGATCAAAGGGGAGAGGGAGATGGAGAAGACCGATCGATGAGGGTGATGGAGATCCAGTGAGAGAGGCGTTGGAAATTTAGGTTACATTTTAGGTCGAGAGTGGCTGCTTCTCTTTTATGGTGTATTTATTTATTTAGGAAACAAAATATTCTTTTTTTTAAACAAAATAAACAACACCCTTTGGCCACGGCAATCACATTCCAGTGGCAAATATAAGCGACCCATAAATAGCCGTTGCTATGGCGTGGCAAAAAGCTACCAATTGCCACGGTAAACCCCTGCCGAAGCTAGGTAGCATGGTAAAATTAACTCAATAGCCACGGCCACCCTTGTCGAAGCTACCATCAATGATTATTTTCTCTTTTCCACGCCTGACGTGGCTAATATCGTGGCAAAAGGTACCAATTGTCACGCCAAGCGCCTGCCGAAGCTAGTAAGGGTGGCGAATTTAATTTTTTTTTTTTTTGTAGTGAGATCTGGGCGCCATTGGAGGGAGAGGATGAAAAATCAAGCTTTTTTATATCCCCAAAAAAAAGTAGATCTGGAAAATTAAAACAAAAAATGGAGAAAGAAATGTGGAGAAAACCAACTTCAATAATCACATTAATTACAAATCTAATTGCAAGGTGAAGAAATGAAAAAAATGGAGGATGGATAGTGGGGTTTGATCGATGAAGACCCAATTGGAGGAGGGAGATGGTAAACATTAATTTCCTTCATAATTTGACTAGTTCTGAGTCTAAATTAATTTTTGAGTCCAAACTTTATTGTTAATTTTATTTTGAGTTCAAATTAGTTTTTTGTTTGTAAACTCTAGACATTGTATTATTATTGGTTTAATAGGATATAGTTTATATATGAAATTGTATGAATTCTAGACAAAATGTTAAAATTAAATTTAAATGAATTTTAATTTAGAAATGTAGAATTAAATATCCTTATAAATTTATGTATTTATTATAGTGTATAATAAATACAAAAATCTGTAAAATAGAGAAACTGTTGAAGTTTGAGTGAATTTTTTTTAGAGATTTTAGTATTTTAATCTCTATTTTAAAGATTTTTTAGAGTTACTGTTGGGCTTTCCCTATTATATTCTCCAAAATAGAAAATGAGGAGAAAAAATAGAGATATTTCTCTAAATTTGGAGAAAACTCTATATATTTTGGGTAAACTCGATAATGGAGAATCTGTTGGATCTCAGTCTAAAAAAATCCAGATATGTAATTTATAATTCTCCATTTTAGAGAATTATTTAGAGAAGCTGATGGACCGGTGTAGTTGGAGGGCCTTAACTTGTCCGTTAGTAAGAAGAATAATAATGAGACTAGATATAGAGATGGACGGTTCGTTCAAGCAAACACGAAAACAGGAGCCCCTTATTATGAGAGAATCTGAAAACGACACTCATTTGCTGCGTTTTTTGTACCTCCGATGTGACGCGTGTCCCCTTTTACAGCTGTATCCCAACACCCTCCAGTGAACCAACCGCTTCCTCTCCAAATTTCCAAACCAACCTTTAAAAACAGAAAAGAAAAAAGAAAAAGGAAAACAGAGCTCCCATAGTCCCCCCACATCCCCACCCATATTAATACTACGGAGTACTATTTTATTACCGGTTTCACTTCACCTGTCCTCCTTATCCTCTTTCCGTTACGACTTACGAGCTACGAGTATTTATCAACGCTCCCCTCCCCTCCCGTAAAAACCTCTCCTTAAAACGACGCAGTTTCATCCATTCTTTCATGGCGAACCACATGAACCGGAAGGAGCTGGACCGAATCAAGGGCCCCTGGAGCCCCGAGGAAGACGACTCCTTGACCCGGCTGGTCCAGAAGCACGGCCCCCGGAACTGGTCCCTCATCAGCAAATCCATCCCCGGGCGCTCCGGCAAGTCCTGCCGCCTCCGCTGGTGCAACCAGCTCTCCCCCCAGGTCGAGCACCGCCCTTTCTCTCCTGCTGAGGACGATGCCATT
The DNA here is from genome assembly GCA_963922045.1 of Persicaria maculosa. NCBI lineage: Eukaryota > Viridiplantae > Streptophyta > Magnoliopsida > Caryophyllales > Polygonaceae > Persicaria > Persicaria maculosa. The sequence continues at coordinate 981,249 of OY998268.1, forward strand.
CTCCGAGCTCACGCCCGCTTCGGTAACAAGTGGGCCACCATCGCCCGCTTGCTCAACGGCCGCACCGATAACGCAGTCAAGAACCACTGGAACTCCACCCTCAAGCGCAAGTCCTCCGTCATGGCCGCCGTGGAAGAGGATCCGCAGCCCCTCAAGAGAGCCCTGAGCGACGGCACCGATATTCTCAGGAGCGTCTCCGGTTTGACCTTGAGCCCCGGGAGCCCTTCTGGATCTGACGTCAGCGACTCCGGCGGCCATCTCTACCGCCCGGTTCCCAGGACCTGTGCGTTTCTCATGGACACGCAACCTAACGCTAACACCGATCTAAGCCTCTCTCTTCCAGGTGCCGGTTCCTCCGACTCTCCGGCCGATACGAGCCTTGATTTGAAGGCCGCGCCGGAGATCAGCGATCCGATGTCCGCTCCGCTGCAGCTGCTTCCACCTGTGGCGCTGCCGCTTCAGCGAGCGGCAAATCCTTCGCCGATTGCTGTGAAGCAGCTTCCTGTCGATGAAGATCCGATTCTGGTGATTCCGACTGTGGAAGCTGCGGCTGGAGAGAGTAGTTACAGGCCTTTCAGCGCAGAGTTCTTGGCGGTGATGAAACAGATGATAAGGAAGGAGGTGAGGAGTTACATGGAAGGGCAGGAGCAGCAGCGGAGCGGGATTTGTTCGCAGTTTGCTGCCGGCGCAATGAACCGGCTGGGAGTTAGCAAAATCGATTAGAAGACGCAAGATCAAATCTTCTGCCCTTTTTCACTTTCCTGATTTGATTAGTCGGTAATCACCTTTGACCAAGAATGCAGAAATGAATTTCCTGAGTTGTTAATGTACAGTGAAAATGACATCAATCGGTTGGAAATTGCACGGCAAGAGCGTGACCAAGGATGAAAACTCACACAAAACCAGTTCCTTACACACCAAGAACTGATTATCTGTTTCTTGTTTAGCTCCTGTGCCCTCCAAGTTAAATTTGGTGTTTCAGTTGCACAATTCATGCACTAAATAGGGGTGAAATGGGTAAATGATGATAGCAGAAGCAATTTCTATTCAAAATTTGACCAGTATATATACATACATATATTAAAAAGATTGTTGAATTTGTTAGATGATGCCTTCTGAAATGGTTTTCTACCAAACAGAAAATTCAAGAGAAAGCAGTATGATCTTTGCATGTTCAGATTGTCAATAACAAAAAGTTGAAATCTTTTGCTAAATTGCTACTCAAAACTTTAAATGTGTTGGTTCTTTATCAATTGGTATGATCTCATCTACTACATGAAAGTTCCTTATCATTACACAGCTTCAGGGTTTCTTTTCCTCAATTTGCACCAGAGACCACTCTTGGTATGAATGGTTGCCCCAGTGACGAGCTCTACCGAGTCTGCGGACCCTTTCAGCTCAACGTCAAACTTCTGTAGCAGCATCGCCAACGCAACTGTTGACTCCATCAGCGCAAATTGGTCACCCACGCACTTCCTTGGCCCTCCACCAAAGGGCAGGAACGCAAAATCAGCTATGATCTGCAACCGGTGTTTTACACACTAAGATTGAAACATTCTTATGTTGTTAGTACCAGTTTCTAGGAGAGGTATGATATTGTCACCTCATTTGGATACACTGCTCCGGGGCTCCGAGACGGGTCTAAGCCTGCCCACCCTTCATATCCTTCAATCTTCTTTGGCACTAAGAAGCGTTCAGGTTCGAACACATTGGGGCGATCCCAGAAATGAGGGGATCGATGGAGATTATAAACCTGCATTTCAAACAGAAGTAACACCAGTGGGAGTTGCGCATCATGATTTGTGATCATTGTGGTTCAATCAGGACAGTTTGTGTGAATTATGATTGCAGAGATACACTTCTTGAATTGAGAGAGTAACAAAGACAATAAATTGTTGGTGTAATTTTTCTTACAGAGATAAAAACATCAGTTCCACGGGGAATTGCAAATCCGTCTTGATTACCCTTGTAACCACCTGGAAAAAGCGAAAGCAACAGTGTAAATAAACTAAACTGAACCGAAGCACCACAATTGCCTAAACTTCTCAGACCCAAAGAATACTTGTATCTAACCCAGTCGCCAATTGTTACAACTCAACAGAATTGCAAGTTTTACCTGGTAAGATATCTGACGCAAGTGATCGCCTGATAAGCAATGGAGGTTGAGGGTACATACGAAGTGACTCTGCAATAATAAGCCTAGTGTACCTTCAAAACATAAAAAATAAATTTTATTTTTAATAATTTCCATCAAGAAAAAGAGGGGGAACGTTTACTATATCAAGGACATACTCCAATTTTTTCAAGGACTCCAACGTTACTCTTCCCTGCCCAAGGACTGTATCAATCTCTGCCTGAGCCTTTCTCATTTTAGATGGATTCTGTTAACGAAATATACGACCACATATTAGCATGAAGACTGCTAAAATATTGCTAGCGAGCTTTGTAGCATCTCATTGGCAATGTAACTGAATATCAACAAACGAGGCATTTTCAGGACATACTTGAGCAAGCAGGAAAACTGCCCATGTAAGGACCGCGGCTGTTGTTTCATGCCCCGCAATAAGCATGGTCATCAAATCATCTCTTAGCTATACAACACAATTACTGAAAGACAGTGTTAGAGATGCTTCAAGGCTATATACATTGATTTAGATGCTTCGAAGTTCCAAATGCCTCACAAAAATATGTACGATAAAGAAACTCGAGCTTAAGAACCCTTGAACTTTCAAAAATAGAAGAGATGCAAATCAAGTACTACCTCCGTTTCAAAACAAATGTCGCTCGACTGTTTACACATTTTTTAAGAAGGTAAAATCTCTATAAAATATTATTTTTTTAATCAATTTTTTTTATAAATTGATACTTATAAGTACTACCTCCGTCTCAAAATACTTGTAGTTTTACTTTTTGGCACGTTTTTTAATAAGCGAAAAACTCTATAAAATATTAATTTTTTTAATAATTTCATACTTAATACAATTATCTATGAAATTATTAAAAAAATTAATATTTTATAGAGTTTTTCGCTTCTTAAAAAACGTGCCAAAAAATAAAACTACAAGTATTTTGAGACGGAGGGAGTAATAAGTATCAATTTGTAAAAAAAAATTGATTAAAAAATAATATTTTATAGAGTTTTTAGCTCATTAAAAAATGTGAAAAAAGTCAAACAACCTTTATTTTGAAACGGAGGGAGTATATAAATAAAATTGAGGGGGGTCCATTTTAGTAGAATGATACCTCGCGATCATCAACATCAGCTCCTCGCATATCAACAAAAAAACGTAAAAGGCTGGCGTCCTGCAAGCTTAAAATGCAACAGTTAGTTCTAGGTTTGAATTTCATCCATTCACCTAAATTACTACCGAATGACATATATAACAGCTTCTTGGGATGCAGAAAGTCAAGAAGATGGAAAATTCTACAGTTGTCAACAACCTTGAGATTTGAATAATCCCTTGCTTGAAGTTTCTCAACATCCGCTTCCTGTAACATAACAAATCAAGCAAATTGTCACAATTCATCACTTAAACATGTACTTATTGCTTGTATAAAACAGTATAGCTCCAGATGTACACTATTAAGAAAAAAATACTAATAATATTATAAAAAAAAATGTTATCGTGTCAAAAAATTTCTATAAATTGGTCAGGTTGCATTTCATTTGGTCTAAGTAATAAAACATTAACATCCATATACTCTAATTGAAGATTGGAAAGGACATACAAATGGATGCCCAAACATTGCTCGTTTAGAATAGTATGTAGAGGTTTTATTGTATCGTATAACACTAGGCATGGTTAATAGGAAGATTGATACATATAAGCAACAAATGGAAAACTTTATATCCACATGCAGCATGCCAGCTAGATTGATGAAAAAATTCCTTCAAAACACCTACCTCTCTTGTCTCTTTCGCATTCTTGATGAGTCCATCAAGACAATCATTGATGACCTTGAGATCATTGTGGAACTTCCTTTGCCTGGGTACTAACCACCTAGCCAGGGGAAACTTCCAGTAAGGGATGTAGAAAGTCGATCTGTGCTCTGCTTCAAATAGAGTGCCATAGACTGCCTGTCATGCATGTTTGGAACGTCAAATCGGAAAATTAAATATCTTATGGCTTTCAGCTCTAACATCAATTCAAATAAGTTGATATTAGCTTAGAAGATACAATGAAGCTATACATGATGAAAGATTACAGTTCTTTGGCAGGCCTTTCCAAATACTATGGATGCACAATTGCACATGCATCTAATGCATTGTAGCGTACGTGGAAATTCCGTCATTTACTTTGTAGTTCATACCTTAATAACAGGAGATTCTTTCGTAATCGAACCAAAGTCATAATTGAAGACACCAAGTCCAATGATATCAAGTGCCAAACTTGAGAATTCTGATTCAAGATCCAATTCAATTTCCTTTGAGTCATTTGAACTTTCTTCTAAGAGTTTCTCAAATTTCAGCATCGTTCTCTCAGAACAATCAGAAAAAACTTTGTTCATGGCTTCCAAGTATAAGGTGTGGAACCCGGGAGCAATAACTGCAATACCAGAAGTGGGAGGTTCAACTCACACCCAAAAGAAAGCAAAAGGGCTTGATCATTTCACATCAAACTACTTTCACACAAATCATAGAGGCTAACAGGGTTGAAGTTGTTTGCCAACTCCTATAGAATAAGTTCATATGATTCCCAAACACTGATTCCTTCTTTTCATGCAACTATAACATTGCCACGCCAACTATCAAATTTGTAGATAACATTCAAAGAATTTAAACAAGGCTGTCTATTGATATATCACCGACACTGACTGAAATCATTAAATTGAACCCATACCGAAGAATAAAGAACATAAAAGGTGCTGAGAGCATTTCACATTAAAGCATCCATAAAATTCTTCCTAGTACAATTACGTTACTATCCTGAAATAAATAAAGACTTAAGTTAGAAGTTGACCAAAAAATACATACCTCTCCTCCTCTGCTTCCATGTCTCAAGGTCAGCAGGTATAAGTCCTTTTCCCATGATTGGTTCCAAGATATCAGCAAGAACTCCCTAGTTGTGATTTGAAAGATATGGAACTTTCAGATCACAATGCATCATTGTGATTTATAAAACAAGGTGTTGCTATACAGTAAGATGTACATTGAAGAAATAGTGAAAGAGACAAGGATGTACCTTGTCATAAGAAAATGCATTCTCTCTAAGGATATGTTTGGCAACAGCAGGGTCTGACACAACAACAAATGCTTTCGGTCCAAAAGCAAGTTTATAAACTGCACCATGCTGTAAAATAAGGCATGGTATATTCAGCAGAACGACAACAATCAGGTTAAATCAAACAACCCTTGGTCCTAAATTCATCAGCTGAATCACAATTCCTGCAACTGCCAAAATGACATTCAAACCATTCTCAATTCTATTATCTTCCCATCCTCAATCAAATAGAAAGAACACACAGACAATGGGGTGTGTGCAAAACAAAGCCTTTTCTCCGATATGAACAATCTTACCCATCAAATAAATGCCAACACTTGTAAAGGCACATTTGCATTCACATAAATGATCAATTTTGCCCCAAATAAACAAGAACAGAAAAGAAAAAAGAGAAATCACCTCCAAGAACCAATTATACAAAGAGAAGAAAAGTGGCTTCCCAAACAAATCCGAGACAGCTCCTTCAGCAGTTGGCATAGACCCGAGATTTCCTCCACTTAACACATTTGTCAACAGGTTACTGGCGTTGTCCATAAGACTCATTTTCGGCTTCGGCTTGCCCGCACTACTTGACTGGCACCTACAATTTGTATAACAGAAGCATCAATAACTGATTTCACATTTCAAGCTTCAATCTTTGAGGCCGGAGAGAGCGGGCCAGTACATGATACGGCGCCGTTTTGGAATGGAAGGCGGCGGGAAATTAGCCGCGGGAAAGCGGCACAATTGATACTTGGAAGAGAAATCGCCATGTGGGTGGCGCGAGAACAACGCGGATGTGTTGGTGGTGGCAGTCGCCATGGCTATTAGCAGGAACCCCAGAAATCAAAACCTCGCCTCTGCAGTGGATATGGAAGCTTTCATTATCTAACAAGTGAGGATTTGATGAAGGAAATTGGGGATTGAAGCAACGATGTGGTGCCGCTGCCGCCCCAAAACCGCCCCAGTAAACGGACGGTGAAGTGGAGCTTGGGATTGGAGTTTGGATGGACGAGGGCCGGAGTGAGCGAGTGAAGGAATGAGTGCCCCACAGAAATATAAGAGACTCTAGTTGGTGGATAACACGTGGGGTTTTTTTGTTTTAATTATTACTACGAGTTTTATAAATTATTACTAGACCTGGGCAATGCGGGTCGGCCCGCTCGGCCCGCTCCACCCGCCTGTCCGCCCGTATTAGAGAGCGGGCTTGGAAAAGGGGAAAAGCCCACGCAGACTACTAGGTCCAGCCCACGCCCACAGCGGGTGCGGGATTGGACAGATCAATCAACCCGTTACGGGCCGCTAGACCTGTAAAGGGTACCCGCCTTTTTTATTAAAATTAATATATATGTAATAAATAATATTAATTATTTATTTTTAAAATAAAATAAAAATAGTAACTATAATATTAATATATAAAAACAATAACTATAATAATATTAATAAAAACAGTAACTATAATTACATGTACATCATCCCTTTTTAATTATATAATATATATATAGGGTATGGTTAAAATGAAAATGGTGTTTAAAATGAAAATGGTTTAAGAGGGAAGGGTAGCAACTAGACCAAAAAATGGGCCTATTTGCACAACTAGACCACAAGGCTAAAATATGGGCCAAAATAACCCCTCTACCCCAAGCAAAAAAAAATTCCGGTTTTTTGGCACTGTTGGTAACCGGCGGTAGAAGGTTGCCTCTGCTCTTGCAAATGAAAGAAGAAAGTCGGTGGGAGAAGGAAGGGAACGTTCCGCCGGAGACCAAACGACGCCAATTCGTCTTCATCAGCAAAAGCTTGTCGCCCAAGGCCTGCTCTTCTGCCTGTTCGTCCACCATCATCGCCCCTGCCTCCACCAGATCTCTATCATCTTAGGCATCGTCTTTTCGATCTCCTCTCTTTTTCTTTCGATTGTTTGGTCGATTTCGGTCTATCAGTTGGGTGCTTTTCTGTAATATTGGTTTAGGGTTCTTTCTATGCAAGAAATTGGTCATTTCTTCCGCCACCGTTGCATAAGTTGGTTGCTGCCTAATCTCCATCTCGTTAATTCTCCGTTTCTGTTATCTTCTCATGTTCATAGTATTGGGGGTATTGATTTGGGTAAACTATTTTAGAAATTGATGGAATTTAGTGATTATAAAGCACTGAATTTTGGGTTAAACATGTGAATTAATGATGCTTGATTAAATGACTATGAGAGATCTAGAAGAAAAAGACGCAGCTATAAAGCACTGAATTTTGGGTAAACTCACATCTCTGTGTTTGCACACAGAGATGTGAGTTCGACTCTCACATAGGCTAATACGGAGTGTGTGTTCATAAGTTTCCGATATATTGTGTTTTGGTAAAGCCAATTATGCATTTATATATTTCCAATAGTATAAATATATCTTACCATTAGTGTGCATCTATCCTACCGTTAATGTCAAGTTATAGAGGAATTACTGGGTTTCCATTATGATTCTACCAATATCATTGTTTTCTCCTACCATTAGTTTTCATCTATCATACCATGTTTGTGCATCTATCCTACCAATATTGTTGTGCCTTCACACAGTTATTGCTTTTATCTTTGGAAATTCATGAATAGGAAATCCAATTAATGCAACTCTAGAGCTATATGCATATTGTGTTCATTAATGCTGCATATTAGTAACCAATATTCATTTTGAGTTCTCAAAGACAAGCAATGTTTTCTTTTATCTGATGATGAGATGCAAAGAATACAGGAGGAGGAGGCAAATGCAAGTAACCAATATAGAAGCATTCATAGTTGCATTCACCTCATAACGAAAGCTAATGGGAGGTCGTCAACAATAGATGATCTCATTAGAATGTTTGATGTTCCATCATCCAATAAAATACGGACTTGAACAGAGGCGGATGAAGCCGCACTAGCAGCAACAACAGCGTGATGTTTTGGTGCTTGTACGCTGTGTTGTGTGTATGAAATACATGTGACTGATTGGGATGATAGATGATGTTTTGGTGCTTGTTCATAGCAGTGTGATGTTTTGCTGTGGAAGTAAACTATTTAAATTGGTAGGAGAGAACAACGATATTGGTAGAATAGTTAGAAATTAATGGTAGGAGAAAACAACGGTTTTGGTAGAATCAGAATGGAAACTCTCTACCCTTGGTTGTTTTTCTGAAAAATGTGGAACATAATTTGCTACGGTTTCTAGCTTTATTTTACTTGAAAGCTATTTCAATTGGTATGATAGATGCACAAACATGGTAGGATAGATGAAAACTAATGGTAGGAGAAAACAACGATATTGGTAGTATCATAATGGAAACCCAGTAATTCCTGTATAACTTGACACTAATGATAGGATAGATGCACACTGATGGTACGATATATTTATACTATTGGAAAAATGTAAATGCATAATTGACTTTATGAAAAAAAATTTACTTCCACATGAATCTTAGAAAAGCAAAAGGAGAAGGCAGGCTCCACAGGTAGAAAAAGTTATATGAACCACAGATGCAAAAGCTATACATGGATATATCATGTGTGATGATGAATCTCAAGCTATGGTCCCTATCCTGGATAAAGTTAGTGCTGCACTGAAAGACAAGATCCAAGTAGTGAAGATTGACACTCAGAAGTACACAGTCATCGCTGACAAGTTCATGATCATCATTTGGAGAAAGAAAATTGAGTAAAACCTAAACTTCGAAAAGAAAAGGGGGAAAGTGAGACAGTGGAAAAGAAAAGGGGGAATTGTCCCTACCAGATTCACAAATATATCCTACCACTAATGTATATATTTCTTACCAGGTTCATAATTATACAAGTCTGGAGAGATTTATGAATTTGTCTTACCATGTTCACAGATTTGTCCTACCACTAGTGTATATATTTCCTGTCATGTTCATAATCGTATAAGTTCAGAGAGATTTATGAATTTGTCCTAACATGTTCATAAATTTGTCCTACCATTAGTATATATATTTTCTGCCAGATTCATAATTATATAAGTTCAGAGAGATTCATGAACACATACTCCGTATTAGCCTATGTGAGAGTCGAACTCACATATTTGTGTGCAAACACAACGCTCTACCAATTGAGCTAATAGACTATTTTCAATGGGTCCTTATGATCGTCTAGGCATCAAGAAGTGATAATTTCGCAGGAAGCAAAAATAGCGCTTGAATTTGTAATCTTAATTTGCAAGTTATGCAATTGATCAAAAAGAGAGAGTATAAATTACGAACTCTCTGCAACTGGTCTCGTGAAACCGTCACCTTGGGGTAGTTCTGTTATAAGAAAAAGGAACAACTACAGAGGATATGTACAAGATCACTTACCCATCGTTGCCACTGCCACCGGACAAACTTCTTGCACTTTTTCAAATATGAAAGGATAGTTGTACACTATTGGTATGACGGAAATATTCTATTGGTAGGATGGGGACTGTATCGTTTTCTGGGATGAACGGGCAAATTTTTCCCCGTCCTTTCCGCTTCTCTCCTACTCTGCCTCACTTTTTGCAGAGCATGTTATGGTGTTTCAGATCCTCCTCTCAAGCTTATATATGTTCTTGGGGGACAACCATCAATGTAATCATTGCATTTTCCCCTCATAAATGCCCCCCTTTCCCCAAAGGAGGAACCATGTTTTGGCGCCAAAACTGCACTGACAGCCCGCCAAATCAGCTACAGTGAATCCCCTCCAGATTCTCTCCAAAATATCTCCAGGTATGGAAAGACAGGTTTAGCCTATTGGTAGGACCAATTCATTCTATTGGTAAGATGGGCAGTGTACAGTTTTCTGAAATGAACGGAGGATGCCTTTTGGTGCCACATGTCACTGACAGCTACTGACAGCTACAGTGTAGCTACAGTGTCCCTCCCCTTCACCTGCAACTCTCCCATCCGGTTGCATTTTTTATTTGCAAAAATAGACCACTTTCTACCCCTATTCATTAAAAAAGGGACATGTCTAGTTATGCAAAGTTTTTTTTTTTTGGGTCTAGTTATGCAAAGAGGCTATGGTTTAAAGTGAAAACGGGTCTAATTTAAAAAAAAAAAATTGAGCCCGGCCCAACTTTAGCACCCTAAATGTCTCTCTCTCTAATCTCCCTCCCTTCCTCCACCAGCATCCATGGCGAGATCCGCCAGGTCCCACGCGGCTCGCCTCCTCTACTCCCTAACCGCCTCCCCTTCCTCGCAATTGCCTCCTTCTCCTCTCCGCCTGCACCGTTTTTCCCGCCTTTTCTCCACCGGCGGCGCCGTCAGGCTAAAGGAGAAGGAGGACAAGGCCGAGAATTGGAAGCAGTCGATGGAGAGGGTTCGAACATCGGGATCTCCGCTCATATTGAATCCGGTAAGACCACGCTCACTGAGCGGGTTCTGTTCTACACCGGCCGGATTCACGAGATCCATGAGGTCCGGGGGAAAAGTGGCGTCGGTGCCAAGATGGATTCCATGGACCTGGAGAGAGAGAAAGGCGGTGCCCATTTTTTATCTACAAACGTGAAAATTGGGCATACCATGAAGGAGTATAAACCTTCCAGGGGGGTTAAATCTTCATAAACTCATGGCGATCAATGAAAACAGACCACAATTAGAGCCTCTGGCTTGGCTTTTGACAAAAGCCCCAAATTAATTTCACAAAATTATGCCGATTAACCGAGGGAGAAGGTGAAACAGTGCTCAGAAAGAGAATGGGAGAGAAGGGGAGTATTTTAGATTTGAAAAAAATAAAAATAAACTAGCTGTAATTTGTACTAATATAAAAATAAAATAAAATGGCAATAGCTAGGCAAGAATGTGAGGTCTACAAGTGTACAAAAGTTGGATATAAAATCGGAGGGTTGTGGATATAAAATCGGAGGGTTGAGATTTGAAGTTGATTTGTGTGTTCGACTCCTACACAGACTAAATTGTCTAATTTTAATAGTTTGTATTATTTTCTGATAAAAGTGCAATTCAGACCATCCACAATGGTTGAGTGTGCAAATGTGTACATTTGCACAAGGTGTGCAAAAATTGCACACCACTTTTTGTGGTTTTACTCCAATGGTTCATTGTGGTTTTTTGCATACTCTTCTTTAATTACCTACCTAATTTATGTATACTTTATATTTTAATTATAATAATTATTTTTTGAAAAATAAATAATAATATATTTTTACATTTTTTCATTACGAATATTTTGATGTAAAAATAATAATTTTTGAACACTATATGAAAATTTTGAATTTTCAATGGTGCCTAAAAAATTTAAATACAATACTTGTCTTTATCTTAATTGTCAATTTACCCCCTAAAAGTAATTAAATGTTTTGAAAATGGTCTAAGTTGACATTGTGTCCACGAAATTATATTTTCAATGCTTTTGTCTTTTTCTTAAAGGCAAATTGGTCATAGAAAATGAGTCAAATGTGTTGAGAAGATACTACATTTAAATGATGTTCACTAAATACTATTCTCAATGCAAATGTCTTGTTCCCAAATACAAATTCACTTGAGACAAGGAATTAAATATATAATAGTCTAAGTTCCAATAGTGTTATCTTCATCTCTATTATAAGTACCATAACATAATCTTAAGATTAAAATAACCCAAGTCTTTTCCACTCTTCTCTTCTTCTCCCTCCACTTTTACAACAATGAGTTCAAACAGAAACTATTTCGAAATGTCTGACATGGAGCTTTCCGATTACATGGAAGCTCACATGCATCGAATGAGTGCACTCATGATGAGTGAATATCAAAGGAGAGAGGAAGAGGATCAGTCCATCCATGGCGGTCATCAAAATAAGCGTAAATACATAAATAGAGAGGGATGAAGGGCATCTTAGGTTGATGAAGGATTACTTTAATCCTAATCCAACCTATGATTCTCTAAAGTTTCGAAGGCGCTATCGCATGCAACCAAGCTTGTTCAACCGCATCATGAATGATGTAATACCACATGATTCATACTTTCAACTCGCAAGAGATACGGCAAAGAGGACTTCATTGTCACCTCATCAAAAGATAACAAGTGCCCTACGCATGTTGGCTAACGGTTGTTCGGCTGACTCCTTGGATGAGTATTGTCGGATGGGGGAGACCACATCGCTAGAGTGCTTGCGAAAATTTTGTAAGGCAATCCTAAACATCTATGGTCGTTGGTACCTCCGACAACCAAACCAAACAGATCTTAAAAGGTTGTTGGATAAGGCCAACAAGAGGGGCTTTCCAGGAATGATCGGATCCATAGATTGCATGCACTGGCAGTGGAAGAATTGTCCTACTGCTCATGCCGGTCAATACACCGGGTTCAAAGGAAAACCGACTATCGTCCCTGAGGCTGTGGTGTCGTATGACACTTGGATTTGGCATGCTTTTTTTGGCACTTCCGGATCCAACAACGATCTAAACAGCCTAGGATGTTCCCCGGTATTTGATAATGTTGTCAATGGAGAAGCTCCTATCGTCAAATTCAAGGTAAATAGTCGCAATTATGACCAATGTTATTATTTAGCCGATGGAATTTACCCTTCATGGGCCACGTTTGTCAAAACTATTAGCAGTCCAGATACTCCAGAGAAAGCTCTATTTGATAATGATGTCGAAAGAGCTTTTGGGATACTTCAAGCTAGATGGGCTATTGTACGTGGTCCAGCTAGAATTTGGGATACCCAAACTCTAGGCGAAATAATGCTTGCATGTATTGTTCTTCACAACATGATCGTTGAAGACGAGTACGTGGAAGATAAACATGGTGAGGTTGCAAGTGTAGTGGTTGACTATGAAATAAGCCCACATGCGTCTTTTGAGGTTGGTCGGGATAGACCAACACTAGAAGAATATATGCGTAATCACAATCGTATTCGTGACACAAATATCCATCACTCCATTAGGAATGACCTTGTCAAACATATTTGGATGCGTTTTGGATCACACACCCAAAACTATTAGTATGTTTTTATGTCTTGTGCGCCACTGTTTTTTTGCTTTGTTTCATTATTGTAGTTCCTTTCTTTTTTGCTTTGTTTAATTAATGTTGTCACAAAACTATCTTGTATGCCTCGTTTTTTATCCATCTTTGAAATTTGTAGTGTTCTCTATCTTGTATGCCTCGTTTTTTTTATTGCTCACTTTTTTCCTTTGTTTTCTTTATTGTTCTCATTTTTCTATGCAATAAAATTACATAACAATAACCAAAATTGCATATAATTATATTAAATCAAGATGCGAATCAATAAAATTACATAACAATAACCAAAATTGCATATAATTATATTAAATCAAGATGCGAATCAATAAAATTACATAACAATAACGAAAATTGCATATAATTATATTAAATCAAGATGCGAATCAATAAAATTACATAACAATAACCAAAATTGCATATAATTATATTAAATCAAGATGCGAATCAATAAAATTACATAACAATAACCAAAATTGCATATAATTATATTAAATCAAGATGCGAATCAATAAAATTACATAACAATAACCAAAATTACTAAGCATAAAAAATTAAATTATATGGAGATCTAAAACTCATCATCAACACCATTATAGTGAGGGATGTAGCCATCGTTTCCATCATCGTCCTCATCACCAAAATAAGAGCTTGAAGAGTTTGGAAAATAGCTTGAATTCTCTTGATTGTCATTTCTCCTCTTTTCCATGATAATAGCTTGTTCGTTTCTGAAGTATTGTTGTTTACTTGGAGACAATTTCGAGAGATCCATTGTAAGGATCATATCATTATGCTTTCTAATTTCCAAATCAATTGCTCTTTGATCCCCCACTCTTATCTTTTGGGCCTCACTTGCCATAATTTCACCTTGCTTGATCAATTGAGCCATATTATCGTCAAAGGCCTTCTTCCTATCATCCTCCGCTTGCTTCATCCTTTTATAAGCCTTTTGTTTGTCGCGTCCCATTGGTCTTTTGACGATGCTAGGACTTTGGCTCATGGTCTCCGTGGGTGAACTAGAAGCAACACCACCAACAATAATAGGACTTTCCATTTGATTAGAGGATGCCCCAAAAGTCCTATTTATAGGATTCTCGAATTGATTTGGCGTATTAGAACTACTACCACCAACATGAATGGGACTTTCGAAAAAGTTAAGCCATTTGGGGCATTTTCCAAGGAGATTCCAAGCATGGTCGAATTTGAACGCCTTGCCTTTGTTATCGTTGATAAATATAGTTCGTGCATGAAGGTCCTACGACACATGAAAATAAAATAAATATTCCATCAAGTGCAAATACAAATAATTGAACAATTAATTATTTACTTACAACATCACTTTGATTACCACCACTAGCGGGAGATGCACTGGCTTTGGTAAGACTTTGTCGAAATAAAGAACACTCTTGGTTAATTACTCTCCAACGCCCATGACATGAATCTTTGCTTCGATTGAAGGATTGGAGATATTCTTCACATTTCTTTTGAATCCTTGCCCAAAATGAATCCAACGATTGATTTGTGCCGATCACCCCATCTTGTGAGATTGAAATCCATGCTTGGCATAAGATTATATCTTCTTGTGCACTCCATTTGAGACCTCTAGAACTCATGATTATCAAATTTTAAAGATACAAGAAGAGTGGAAGAGAGACCAAGATGTATAATGTGATATGAAAGTATATGAGCTGATATATTTATTTTACGAAATCCGACCGTTAACTTTTTGTAAAAATTTGCAGATCAGTAAATGAAACCATTTTAACCGTTGGATTTAAATTTCAGCCGTTAGATTAAATTTTTTACCGTTGGATGATTCTACTTAAATGAAGTAGTTGAAGTCTAATTGCATTTAATTGATTTAAGAAAATAAATTTTAAAAAGCAATAAAAAAAGCAACGGCTTTATCCCAAGGTCCCACCTTTCCAATTACTTTTTGTAACCCATTCTCTCTTCCTTGGGTGAAGTACACAGATGCCAAATTTCACCACACACATAGCGCGTATAAGCCACCATCACTTTTCAGTTTTTTTTTTCCACTGTTTCGAAATTGGGAAAAGTTTTTGCACATGGGCGGATTTTGTGCTCAAATTTGCACATTGTGTGCCCAAATGTATACCTTTGAGCACCCATAAAACAACCATTGGAGTCCAAAAGTGTGCAAAAAATGTATATTTGCACATTTGCACACCACCATTGGAGGTGGTCTCATAGTCTTAATTGTGCATTTCATGATCTTATTCTTGCACTTTATCATTTTATTTATGCACTTTATAATCTTAATTGTGCACTTCATAATCTAATTCATACACTTCATCATTTTGTTCTTACACTTTATCATTTTATTTATGCACTTTATAATCTTAATTGTGCACTTCACAATCTTATTCATGCACTTCATATTTTTATTCATATACCATCATTTTATTCTTGCACTTATCATTTTATTTGTATAACATAATATTATATTTGCACAACATAATAT
The DNA here is from genome assembly GCA_963922045.1 of Persicaria maculosa. NCBI lineage: Eukaryota > Viridiplantae > Streptophyta > Magnoliopsida > Caryophyllales > Polygonaceae > Persicaria > Persicaria maculosa. The sequence goes on from OY998268.1 coordinate 996,874, forward strand.
TATATTTACACAAAACAATATTATATTTGCACACCATAATGTTATATATGCACTTTATCATCTTATTTGTGCACGTTATCATTTTATTTGCACAACATAATATTATATTTGCACAACACAATAGTATATTTGCACACCATAATGTTATATATGCACTTTATCATCTTATTTGTGCACCTTATCATTTTATTATTGCACTTTATAATCTTATTCATGAACGGGAACAAAAAGAAGACAACCATAAATAGCTTATGCGGGATTTTGAACTTGAACCTTTGTGCATGGGCACATTGCTATACCATTTTTAATTGAGCTAATAGACTTTTAATGGCACATGTCACATTAAAGTACAAACCCGCTATAAAAATAGTAGCCCATAAAGAAAATATTTGGTAGGAAACTTACTTTATATTAGGAAAATACACATTTATTAATAATAATCTTTATTGTATTATTTGTTCACTTTATATTTTGTGATCTCATATTTTTCACTTTTTAAAATAAAGACAAGAAATGTGATGTAGCATATTTTGTTGCATTTTGTAATCTTATAGATGCACCTTATAATATTATTTCAAATAAAAATTACGGGCTAAAATCTGTAATTTTTATAATTGAAATAAGGGCGATATTGGTAGAAATAGAAATTATGGGAGAGGTGGTGACATTTATCTCATAATTAGGGTCATTTACTCATTTACCCATTTACACCATAAAATTAGGCACATTTACACATTAATTAGGCCCATTTATCTATTACTCGTTTAATTAGGCTCATTTACCTTTAAATTAGGCCCATTTACCTTCAAATTGGACCATTTTCATTTTAAGAGAGATTTTCATTTTAAGAACCATTTTCATTTGAACCATTACCTATATATATACAACTAATTACATATATAAACTCATTACATTTATAAAAACAATAACTATAATTACATATATAAAAACAGTAGCTATATAACAAAAACAGCTAATTACATATATAAAAACAGCTAATTGGGTAATATAATATATATATATATACATTCATTTTTTTTTAAAAAAAATATATATATATATATAACTAATTACATATATTACATATATATGTAATAAAAACCTAATTAGTATAGCTTTAATCTATGTTGCACGGACACGTCGCCGGCCACTGTTTTATGTGTTGGACACGGGACAACACGACGACACGGCGCGAAACGGCTGCGAAACGGCTGATCGGTGTCGGACACGGTCAACGTTTCGGAGACCGGGAAGAAACGGATACGGGCTGCTAGAATTGCCTCCGATACACCGCCTCCGCAATTGTCGGCACGGTAGGAGGGAAGAACGGAGAAGAGAACAGCACAGGAGGGAAGAAGATGAAGAGTAGAAGAGGAGAACGACATAGGGACGGCTGAATGACAGGGAAGAAGAAGACGTGGGAAGGAGGAGGTTTCCTAACCTAATCCGGCCCACTTAGTTAACAATCCAAATAAAAACCCTAAATTTGACCCAATAATTAAAATAACTCAAAACCCACTAAAATTAATAACTTTTCTTATAAATTCTGAAATTCATATCTATATATTAAATTTATTTAACAAAAATACCCTACTTATACTAGTCACCGAATTCAATTTATTTAATATCTATATTCAAATTATTGAATATCTATTAGTTATATTTAGACCTTTAAAATAACATATTATTTATGTTGCCGTGTCCTTGACGTATCGTATCCTATCATTTTTAAAATGCCGTTTTCCCGTGTCCGTATCGTATCGTATCCCCGTGTCCGTGTCCGTGCAACATAGGTTTTAATAAGAAAATTTTATTAGGTTTGCGGGTACCCGCGGGCTACCCGCACCCGCATTCACGAACGGGCTTGAACACGACTTCCAACCCATTAAGCGGGCTTAGCCCGGCCCGCGCTCGCAACAACGGGACAAAATTTCGGGTAAAGCCCGTCCCAAGCCCGGCCCGCGTCCGCGTTTGCCCGGGTCTATAAATTACGTAGGGGTGGAATGGTACATTATCAATTCATTTTTTCCGTTTATCATATACCAATCAATTTGAATTGGTAATCGTAAAATCCCTATCATTACCAATCACATAAGGGGTTGTACCAACTTAAGTGACGCGGGTAATTTAATAACCCGCGTCATAAGCGAATTTTTTTATAACTTTTATTTATACTTTCTTCGTCTCGTAAAACTTGTTATTTTAGTTTTATGCACACTTATTAATAAAACATATCTTTTCTTTACTTTTATAGGATAAAATACCTAAAAGCAGTAATTATTACCTATAAAAAGAGCAATCATTACCTATAAAGAGCAATGATATTTGATCTCTTGTTTAAAAAATGCAATTTTTTTTGCTAATCTATTTATGTTAATAAATAAGTTCTCATTTAAAATGATTCATGCAAAATATGTTATGGACACTTAATTATGTACTTATTTTATTTTTATTCTTCCTATATTTCATTGTGAATATCTGAATTTAAATTAGAGATACATACATATAGATATAGAAAGCTCAAACCAAGAAGAAAAGGGTTATATTTTGAATTTAATTTGTTTTAAAATATATTATTGGCATGGGCTAGTTAGGAAATGTGTAAATAAAATACCCAAGCCCACTAATTAACTAACATGTAGTATCGGTAAAGTAAGTGGTCGATCTGATGAAGAACGTGTACGACTCTTAAATGTGTATGCAAAGCAAAAGAACAATATGAATATAAAGCAAATGGAAATCTAGACTAGCAATGATTGAAATAGAAAATGAGTAATATGATGAGTAATATAGTTTCACTTACATTCGCAACAATGGTAGTTCTATGATAATTGGGTTGTTATACAATAATGGTTATGCAATTATCCTAGGGACAGTATCCTAGGGATGGTTTAAGCATAGAATTGAGGTAGGTCGAACGTGCCGTTAACACCACCTAACTCCCTAAACTCTTGTATATTGGGATGAGTAGCATTAAGTCCATCTTGAATAACTCGTACTGGCAAAGAAAGATGCTGATTTTGTTCTCCTTGACTTGGCTCGTCCCTTCATAGGTGACCACTAGTTTATCCCATATCTCCTTAGCACTTATGTAAGATGAAACACAATTAAACTCATTAGCATCTAATCCACGATAAAGTAAATTCATAGACGTTTAATTTTTTGCCACATTCTCCATGTCTGTTTGATTGTATTCGCTCTCATCCTTATGCACTTCCACTCCTGCGGCATTGGGCTTCTTTGGCACATGAGACCCTTCTTGATAAGCTCCCAAAGCTCCATATCTTGGTCAATGATGAACATCTACACTAAGGACCTCCAGTGCACAAAGTTGTCACCACAGAAGAGGGGTGGATGATTGGCCGATCTTCCTTGAGCGAATCCTCCATCACCTACAGTACTCATGATCGATCTCATAGATGGTTAAATCAAATAAATGTGAGTTAAGCTCTGTTACCAATTGAAGAAATGGTGTAAATTTAAAGTAGAACTACTTTAGAAGGGGGGGGGGGGGGGGGTGGGGGTTGAATAGAGTATGAGAGATTTTCGCAAGCTAATCGCAAACTTTCTGCAGAAGAAACTTCAAGGGTCTTGAGCTAGAACAGTAACCTGTTTTGCTGAACAAAAATAAGTTGTTAATTATAAGTGCGGAAATAAAATATAAACAACACGTGAATTGTTAACGAAGTTCGGCTCTAAACCAACCTACGTCTCCGTTTAGGGTTATCCAACCCGTAGGATTTAAACGCACTATTATTTCACTTCTTATGGATCCTAGATACATCAAAGAAGATCTTTCCTTCTTCTAAACACCCGAAGCCTCCCCTGCTTCTATATAGTTAACTCAGATCCCTTAGAGTCCTAGATACAATTTAGAAGAACAACCTTTCTCCTCTCCACTCGTAGCCTCACCCGCTACTATCTATTCAACCCAAAACACTCGTGAAATAATAGCCCGAACCACACCAACGTGTGTATACGTTTGAGTATAGGGATACTCTTAGTATAACAAGAATGATTTATCCTATATCGCTCGTGTTTTTTTCTTCTATCTCAACTAAAAATAAAAGCAATTACAACAAGGGAGAGAAAGAAAATAAAGTAGTGAGAAGACGATGGCAATGGTGAAGTCTTTGCGCTGTAGAACTGTGCTTGTGTTGTTGTTTCTTTAGCACTTGCTCCTTTTTGATGTAGTGAGTAATAGGCTCTGGTTGTTCTCCCTTTTAAAGGCTGCAGGGCTGATTTTTGGCTGTTTGAATGCTTGAATTAATTCCACCAAATTTGATTTTGGTTTCACAAAATCTTCAAGAAATCTTCAAATATATTCCATCAGTTTGAATTCAATTTGAATTCTTTTCTTCCACAAAATCAGCTATCCTTTAAATTGAATTTCACCTAGAAAATAGGTGCACATGGAACCAATCTTTGTTGCCGAAAGATCTACACAAGTTAATCTTAAGCAACAAATGGATAAAATCTATATATATTTAAATTAGATTACTCCAAGATAATAGCATATGTGCGTTAAAGATTTTGCCATTTAAATTCCTGCACATGTTAGTCTTTAAAGCAAATATCTAGATAACCACCAAATCTACTTTAAGCAATTAAGAATATATATCTAGATAACCACCAAATCCACTTTGTTAAGTAATTAAGATATATATCAAGATTATAAATAAATCAAATAAACTTAGCAAAAGACAATAGATTGGTACGACACAAATAAAGGATATATTTAAATAAAAGCTTATCCACCAACTAAAACCAAACCTTTCGGCTTTAAGGTTTTAATCGGATTTATACAAATAAATAAATTCAAAAACAAATATTCTAGAACATCCGCCCAATTAAAATATATAGCATATATAATTTTGTGAGCCAAATAAATATATTTCGAGAATAATAAATCAGATAAAAAGACCACATCATATAATTGATATTTGCATAAAATATTACCTTATTTGTCTTCCATCACCCCTACAAAAATATATCACATATATTCATCAAGGTGGAGTCAATAGTATGTATTCTCATGTGCACTTGTAGATGAATTATTCACTCTACTTGATTTGGGCATTTTGGAATATTTTTGGCCTTTTTAGTAAAGCAGATGCAAATGGTCAAGATATCCAAGTTAATGTGCTATCATGAAAATTATCCTTTTGACCATTGTATGAGTAGTATGATTGAATACATTCGATTTAGAGCTTGCACCCATTGTAAGGCCTGGTTGTGAGGATTGCTATGGGAGTTCCGGTATATAACCATATGTATAAATGTATGTACTGCAGATTGCTATAAACCCCCTTACTCTGGTCGACTCCCTTGAATCAGTATATTAGGAAGTCTTTAGTCTCTGTCATTCTGTTGCAGCCCCTTTGTCTTGGAGTTGAATAAGCAAGGTTTGGTCTGAATCAAAACATTCATAAGGAATTTTTGAAGAAGCTAATACTCTCCACTATCACTGTGAAATGGGCTATTATGAAAATCCTTATGTCTCCTATCATAGGAGTCCTATGGATACAAAAGCAGAAGTTCCGAGTTCGTTAGGAGTTTTTTGCTATGCAATTAGATTTGAGGTTGTCTTGATTTCAACCCTTTCACTTTTGGTTCAGTATATATATTTATGTTGTTAAACCTTGATGGAGTAAGCTCAACAAGTATTTTTTCCCTTCTAAAGAATGCAACAACTGTCATGAAGTCTTTAAGATGAATGGAATTCAGTCTTAGTGATCCATAACCACCCTTCACTCTGCAATCATTAGTAAGAACTACTATTTCTTACTGCCTTTTGTTCCCTGTTTTATGCATGTCTCCCACCTCAAACAATGAAATTGTTGTTCCACCATGTTTTGGATTATGATTTACTTAAAAGCCACATTTTTTAATCTAGGATTTAAAAATAGTTCAGGTCTATCAATGATAGAGCCATTTTTTCCACTAATTATTGTTGGTCTAGAATGATAAAGTGATGGCTAATTAGAAAACCTTCCTTAATTCATTGAATTAAACAACATGAAAATCATCTTCATTCATCTGCTTGTATATTTAAGAGATAATAATTCCACTATCTGGCCTGCACTGTGTTGTGCTATACAACGTGCCAACCAATTTCCTTTTCTTCTCACAAACCGCCATTGATATAGTGATATTGCGTTACCAAGCAAGCCTGGTTTTGAGCTTTAAACTTAATTCTCTTTTAAATTGTCCTTCTTTTAATTCAGCCCATCTCGAGTTGCTATTTACCAATGTCGATAGTTGTGGGTTAGCTCCCGAAAACTCGAGTCGCAAATGATTGAAAGTGAACTAGAGGCTAAAATGAAAAGTAGTCAGCCTATATACGTCCTGGGTATGATCAACCACCATTTAAACTAATCCTATCAAAGTCTCCTCACTCCTATGTTTTGTTGAAAAACTCATTATCAAAACGCCAATGAAAAAGTGAGTTTTGAAACAAAACTGCCAAGTTGCAGATATTTTCATAGGATAAAAGGAAAGTCGGGGATCCGTTAGGGACAATAATCAACTTAGCAGCTTCAAAACTGCCAAGTTACCAAACATGTAATGATAACATTGCTCATTTATGTGCCCAACACGGTTGCTAAACCTCTCTTTCCTTTGATTTGTAATGATAGTTCTTTATACCCAACTGAGTATCTCATGCTCTAATATTCCTGCTCCTGTTAAATTTATCGAGGCAGTCTCTTGAAAAATCAAATTTTTACTGGAAACCCTGATTTGTTTAAACAATGCATACTCGGTAATCCTTCCCCATCCTTAGTTGTTCCTACATATACTTCCATGGACCCCTCTGAACTTGACTAGTTTATGGTATATTGTTTTCTTTTTACTATGTTAGTTCAATTTGTCAAAACATTGATATGTAGATGATATGAAATAGAGACCTTGAGAAGAGAGCAAGTGGATTCGAGAAAGAAGAAGGCGAAAATTGAATTTGTTGTAGGGAATCAACATGTCAAGCTCGGAAGAGGAAATTTGATCTTCATATTTGTCACACGAAGGAAGCTAAAGTTAGAGGTTCTTTCAATTGAGGAAATGATTGCAACTCTTCGCCAAATATCAATAGAGAATTATAGCGCTTGGCAAGAAGAAGAGAAGATGAAGATCAAGGGTGAACAATTGGAGAAGGAAGCTAAAGCAACCAAAGCATCTCTACAGGAAGCTGAGAAGCTTCTCAAGACAAAACAACAATCGAAGTTGAGAAAGTAGAAGCTATCGAGGAAACTGACCTGGAGCTAATCAACACCAGTAGGAACCCAAATCACTCTCTCCATATGCAACAACCCAGGAGAAGAACAATACCACTCGACACAGACTGGTCGATATCGACTGAAGCTGTCGATATCGAGTCCCCCAAATCGAGTAAAAGATAGAGTTCGAGTGCAAATCCGAGGTCGAGTAGAGCTGGCTCAAGATAGAAGAGAAGTGGTCGATATCGACTGACTCTAGTCGATATCGAGTGACATTGCAGACAGATCCGACAGTTTTTGATAAAATCTTATCCGAAGGAGTTTACATCTACATCAAGTCGAGATCTTTTATCCTTTCCTATCAGACTTTATATCCTTTAGGGTGAATTCATATTTACCTAAAGTGATTTTATTTATTTAATTTATTAAGTTTTATCTTAGGAATAAAGATAGATTTTCTTATCTTTGGATAGCGAGGTTTGAGATCTATAATTAGAGCCATTAGGGCTGAGTTTTTTCATCATTCAGTCAAGCAAGAAAACAGTTTCAATTCAGTTTTAGGAAAGAGAGAGGTTGAGTGGAGTAGAGGAGAGCGAGAGCGGATTTTGCTTTGTTCGGTTGTACTCTTTCGAAGTTTTCAATTCAAGTTTATTTTCCATGATGATGATGATGTCTATGGTTATGAAGTGTGAGTAGTTCCCTTACTTCTAGGGTCGGGGTGAGCCCGACGATAGCCATGTAAGTTTATGCATCAAATGTATGATTTTTATGCGATTCCGTCTTCTATACTATATGCATGATTCTTCTACCAAAGTAGTAAGTGATCCTTATTTGCATCATTTAAGCGAAAGCCAATCATATTATGAATTTAGATTAGTTATGAAATTGGATAGTAACTCTTAGGGTTTATGCGAGAGCCTCTAAATCACCTAAATGTTAGTAACGAAAGTTATTTGACGAAAAAGCATTATCTTTCATGAATTTGGCATAAGGCTTATGTGGTTATCGTTTTGGCATGAATCCCCGATCTTGGAGGTTTTTAAGTTTATTGAAGTTTATACAAATTTGAGATTTTTATTTTGTTCATCGTTCCTTAATCATTATTAATTTCTTCGGACACTTTTCTGACACAAAAAGTTACGTTTTACAGTTTCTGCGAAGACTCGAAATCGACTGTAGAGGTCGATATTGAGTGGCTGACCCGATATCGAGTGCCCTACTCGACGTTGACTATTGCTTTGGTCTTTTGCAGGAATTTGCAGGAAATCGACTGAAAGTGTAGTCAATATCGACTGATCTACTCGATATCGAGTGATCTTCTGGAGTCAAAATCGAACGTGATTGCGAGCTTAGGAACCGTTGACATACCTCCTCATGGATTTGATCCTGAATACCCTACTACTACATCGGGAGGGATTCTTGTAATTTATTTGAGAAGGCTTGGAGATCGGTTTGAGTTTATATTTTATTGATACTTATCGAACTCGATTCCCTCCCCTAACAAATTTTGGCACCGTTGCCGGGGAGGCAATCATTCATGCCCTAAGCTTTTACTGACGTTATTTTCTAGTGCTAGTTTTGCAGGTTTATGTGACGCTCTGATCACAAACCTATCTTGGAAAGTCTAGATGAGCCCGAACGTTTCCTCCATCTTCAAAACAGAGCAATTCGAATCATGGCGGATAACGAGACGTAGGCTCAAACCATTAAGAGGTTGAGGAAGGATATTGAGGACCACAATGCCACCATTGCCAATGAAAGGGCAACTGCAGCTGCAGAGAGAGCTCGCACTGATAGAGAGGAGGATGCACCCAGACAAGCCCAGGATAGGCTCAATCAATATCCGCAGACGGCGATGCAATACATGCACCCTCCACTCCACGTCCTTGAATATGCGATTCTCATTCCTCCCTCTAATTATGAAATTAAAATTAACTTCCTTTATGCAATTAAACACAATTCTTTTGAAGGAAGATCTAATGAATGCCTCTTGCAACATATTTCTACTTTTATGGATTTATATGAGACTATCGCCGATGGCGCAAATTTGGAATATGTTAGACTGAAATCTTTTCGATGGTCTCTTGCAGGGAAGGCATTGCAATGGCTTGAAAGCTTGGCTCCACGCTCGCTGAGGACATGGGCAGAGGTGAAGGATGCATTCCTAAACAAATTCTTTCCTCCATCTAAAACGGCGATGATGTGACAAAGGATCACGACTTTTAAACAAAAGTCTGGCGAAACATTGGCGCAGACATGGGAGCGCTTCAAGGACCTATTGCGATCATGCCCTACGCATGGGCAACTACCTTATGTCATCCAGGAGATCTTCTATAACTCCCTTGATGCACTGAATAAGGAGATAATCAATTCTTACACCTCCTATCAGTACATTGAGCTTACACCAACGGAGTCCTGGGAGACAATTGAGAGGCTTGTCAACTTCGATAACACATATGGGACTGCTACGGCCTATGACTCAAGGCCTGCCCTATCAATGCCACTCTATGAGCCTCCAAAGGAGATCGATCCTAACGTGAGGTAACAATTTAACAATGATCAGACACACCGCCTACAAAAGCAAGTTAGATTCCTCTCCAACAACCAAACTTGCCAGGAATGTGGTTCTACTAGGCACAACACCAATGCCTGCCCACATCTTGAGCAAGTGAGCATTGCGGAAACACATGAGGAAGCTAAATGGATGAGAGGCCCCTATGGAGGGGGCAATCAACAGTATTGGGGGGGATCAAAGGGTCTATCAACCTCAGCATCAACGAAGGGATCCCCCACCTTATAGAGCACCAGGGCACCCTGAGCGAGAACCAAGGAAGGATGACCTACAGATCATCCTAGATGAGACACAAAGGAACCACGTTGAGTTTAAACAAGCCAATAACTCAATCCATACTCAGCTGCAAGGCATCAACTCTAGGCTCGGGGAGATCGACGTTTGTAAGAAGAACATGGAGACCCAAATGGCTCAATTGGTTGAACAAATTCCCAAACCATCAGGATTGCTGCCAGGATCTACTGTGCTCAATCTTAAGGGCAAAAATACTGGTCAAATAGCGGCTATGAATCTAAGGAGTGGGCATTAGCTGCGAATGCCCGAGCAAAAAGCAGAGGAGAAAGCCACAGAAGAGGACTCGATATCGACTAACCCAGTCGATATCGACCGAGATGCAGTCACTATCGAGTCCCCTTTACTCGATGTCGATCCAGAAGCTGAGCATCACCAGAAATCGACTCCTCCAGTCCATATCTACCAGACCTTACCCGATATCGACTCAACTCCAGCTGTAGTAAAGAAGAAGGCGCTGTCATTCCCTAAGAAAACTTTGAATGACCCGGCGGAAAAGAAGTTCCAGCGTTTCGTGAAGATGCCTCAAGGGATCAATGTAACAATTCCATTCACTGAAGCTCTTCATGAGATGCCATCATATTTAAGGTTCCTCGAAGACATACTAGGTAAGAAGCGATCAATTGCTGAGATCGCAGAGAAGTGCAGCAAGTTGGAGCTACCAGAAAAGAGGGGAGACCCAGGTAGGTTTTCTATCACTATAGGCTTAGGTCAACACCGATTTAATGCATTATGTGATTTGGGGCTAGTGTTAGTGTTATGCCACTAACAATATGGTCTAAGGTAAAGATTGGTGCCCTAGAGCCTGTGGATGCTAAACTCTTTATGGTAAACAACACTGTGGTTATTCTAACAGGCATGGTGGATGATGTGCCAGTGCAAGTAGGTAAGTTCTTTGTCCCTGTTGATTTTGTAGTTGTTGATATGGTAGAGGAACCTACTTGTCCAATTATTTTAGGAAGGCTCTTCTTAGCAACCGTTGATGCAAACATATGCAAAAGGAAAGGATTGCTCTCATTCACCATCAGCGATGAAGTAATAGAGTACGCCTTCAACAAGACGGTGAAGAAGAATAAAGGGCCTATGGAGGTAAAATCAATCAAATGAGTCTACATCGCAAGTGGGGAAGCTAAGGTAAGAAACATGACTCCCGAAAAGTTAGAGAAGAGGGTTATAGAAGCCCAAGTGGAGGAAATCGTGGCACTCTTGAACAAAGGAACAAAAGCACCACTCGAAATCGACCCAGGTAAGTCGATATCGACTAACAATGTTCAAGATTATGTGCCAGGTTTTAAGTATGGGGTCGATGTCGGAGCATACAACTCGAAATGAAGTGCAGCACTCGAAATCGACCAAAAATCAAAGCCGACATCGACTGAACCAGAAGCTGAAGGAGAAAAGAGTCACTCGATATCGAGTCCACCTAGTCGATATCAAGTTGAGCAGATCAAGTCGAATTCCTCCACATCGCCAGGAGCAGAAGACAAGTCGATATCGAGTGTCAGTAGTCGATATCGACTGGACTCACAGACAGAAAAGGAAAGCTCCGACAAGGTAAGCCAAGGTATGGATTCCTCTTTCTCAATTTCAATAAAGGATTTATCTCTATTTGGGAGAGGTTTGCCTTGGTATGTGCGCTTGTGCAGGGTATCCAATGATGATCCGAGCAACTACAAAGTAGGAGATAAGGTGTATGTCTCCAAATCAAAGGATCATTGGTTTCCGAGTAGATTTAAAACAAGAAGATGGGTTGGATGCGGGATGCAGCTGCTAGACAAGAATGGAGTGCTATTTGAGGCCCAGGCTACATGGGCTCTACAGATGCCGCCTTAGGGGCATAAAAGAAGGAGTCGGCCTAGCTACTATAAAATCTAGAGCTTGTAACAAGACCATTAGTTTTACGGTTTAGACATGTTGTTTTGAGACTTTATGTTTGGTTTTGCTTTTTGTTTTTTATTTTTTAACAAATTTCAGGAGAAGAAGCACAAAAGATGGCTCGAAATCGAGTAAAGTACTTGATATCGACGACACAAGTCGATTTAGAGAGCTTGTGATTGACAGAGGATCACCCTGAAGCTTAAGATCACTAGGAATCGAGTGAAACTAGTCGATATCGACTGGATCACCCGATATCGACTGCCCCTGCAGACGTTTGATTTTTGCTAATTTTTAGTAAGTTTCTTTCTTAACCCTAGTTCTTATACAGTGAGGACACTGTAATCTTTAAGTATGGGGTGGGGGAAAGGCTTATTTGCATATTTTATACATTTTTTCGCATATTGCATATTTCTTTTTCATGTTTATGCATACTTTTTTACATAGATACTTTAGATATGTTTATTTATCTTTATGCATCATATAAAAAAAATTGCCCCCATAAAAAAAATTTGAAAAATTGAATAAGTGTCATGGAAGCTTTTATTGAACTCGACGATGCAAAAGTAGATTCATTAGAGATATAACATGAAATTGCCTAGTAAAGGGGAGTCACAATGAAGTGCAATTTTTTAGAGAAAACCATAAAAGAGAGGTAAAATCTGAAGTTGCTTTTGACATGTGCATGATAAGATGATAGAGGACTTTATAATTTCCATACATGTTCTCAATTCCATATATATCCTAGCCTTACCTATGCAAATTTGCATTACACAAGCTATATATGAGCCTTACATCATTATTGCTCCACAATACTTTACATATTTCCCATTTTTTTATACCTCATACCCTATCCGAGGATCATGTTGAGAATGGATGTCATATTTGGAGTTGTTATATGGAGTTTGTGCTTATTCTTGAAGTTGTTGGCAGGAATGAAAGAAAATTTGAAATATGAAAAATTTAATGAGTGAGAAAAAATCCGATCACCTCAGGAGATAAAGGTAGATCGACCTTGCTCGTTAAGATGTTAGTTCGGCGAGTTGGGACACAAGGTGAGGAGTCCAAAGTACTAAGTATCCGGGCCATTCATGACACCCATGTTTGCGACTCGCGAGAAGGCAGTGCTAAGGTTAGAGAGGTAAAAGCATTATAGTGAAAAAAACATTGAGCGAAGAACGAAAGGTGAGAAATATTATGAAGAGGGAATGTGGAATGAAAGTTTGGAAATAAAGTTTATTTCCCCGGATTTAACACCAGATGGCCAAAAATTAGCCCACCTTTAGCCTTTTACCAATCTACTTCTCCATAAACTTGCAAAAGTCCTATTGATTATTAATGCTATGTCGCGTGAAATTGTTTTATGCATATAACCCTTCTTTTGTGAGTATGATGTTGCTTTTATTCACAAGCATGGATTTTGTTGACATTAGTACCTTTTCGAGGATGGCAATTGATTTTAGGGACATATAACAATGAATCTATGATGTTGAGAGTTTAGTTTCTTCCCCTAAATGACCGCTAAAAGTATTGCTTGGGGACAAGGAAGCTTAAGTATAGGGTGCTTGATGTGCGCTCAAATTACCATATTTTCCATCTACTTTTATGTCGATTTTGTCTATATTTTCATGCATATTGGTTGGGAAAGCATAAGATTAGTGTAGTTTATGTTTATTTGCCAATTATAGAGGTCTACACGAGTTCTTGTGTTAATTTCGTAGAAATCGAGGCAAAATTGGAGCGTTTTGGAGAAGAGAAGTACTCGAAGTCTAATGAGGAGTCGAAATCGACCAAATGACTCGACATCGAGTGGAATTTGAACACCAGAAATCGAGCCAGGAGAAGAACAATACCACTCGACACAGACTGGTCGATATCGACTGAAGCTGTCGATATCGAGTCCCCCAAATCGAGTAAAAGATAGAGTTCGAGTGCAAATCCGAGGTCGAGTAGAGCTGGCTCAAGATAGAAGAGAAGTGGTCGATATCGACTGACTCTAGTCGATATCGAGTGACATTGCAGACAGATCCGACAGTTTTTGATAAAATCTTATCCGAAGGAGTTTACATCTACATCAAGTCGAGATCTTTTATCCTTTCCTATCAGATTTTATATCCTTTAGGGTGAATTCATATTTACCTAAAGTGATTTTATTTATTTACTTTATTAAGTTTTATCTTAGGAATAAAGATACATTTTCTTATCCTTGGATAGCGAAGTTTGAGATCTATAATTAGAGTCATTAGGGCTGAGTTTTTTCATCATTCAATCAACCAAGAAAACAGTTTCAATTCAGTTTTAGGAGATAGAGAGGCCGAGTGGAGTAGAAGAGAGCGAGAGCGGATTTTGCTTTGTTCGGTTGTACTCTTTCGAAGTTTTCAATTCAAGTTTATTTTCCATAATGATGATGATGTCTATAGTTATGAAGCGCGAGTAGTTCCCTTACTTCTAGGGTCGGGGTGAGTCCGACGATAGCCATGTAAGTTTATGCATCAAAGGTATGATTTTTATGCGATTCCGTCTCCTATCCTATATGCATGATTCTTCTACGAAAGTCGTAGGTGATCCTTATTTGCATCATTGAAGCGAAAGCCAATCATATTGTGAATTTGGATTAGTTATGAAATTGGATAGTAACTCTTTGGGTTTATGCGAGAGCCTCTAAATCACCTAATTGTTAGCAACAAAAGTTATTTGACGAAAAAACATTATCTTTCATGAATTTGGCATAAGGCTTATATGGTTATCGTTGTGGCATGAATCCCCGATCTTGGAGGTTTTTAAGTTTATTGAAGTTTACACAAATATGAGATTTTTATTCTGTTCATCTTTCCTTCATCATTCTTAATTTCTTCCGACACTTTTTCGACACAAAAGGTTACGTTGTACAGTTTCTGCAAAGACTCAAAATCTATTGCAGAGGTCGATATCGAGTGGCTGACCCGATATCGAGTGTCCTAATCAACGTCGAGTGTTGCTTTTGTCTTTTGTAGGAATTTGTAGGAAATCGAATGGAACTATAGTCGATATCGACTGATCTACTCGATATCGAGTGATCTTCTGGAGTCGAAATCGAAAGTGATTGCGAGCTTAGGTACCGCTGACATACCTCCTCATAGATTCGATCCTAAATACCCTACTGCTACATCGGGAGGGATTCTTGTAATTTATTTGAGAAGGCTTGGAGATCGGTTTGATTTTATATTTTATTGATATTTATCGAACTCGATTCCCTCCCCTAACACCGAGTACAGGTTGAAGGTTTGAAACCAACAATTGCGCTTTGAAAGTGGGATTTCACACCCAAAAACTGAGAGGGATTGTTGGAATCCATAGGGTAAGTCCCTGTACCTGCCCTATGGCCTAAGTCGTAAAACCATTTATCATACAACCAGTCAAGTTTCCAAAATCATACATAAGGTTGCCACGGCAAAGCCGGGTCAAAACATTATCCAAATACGTAAATCCAAACATTTATTAATTCAGTGTAGTTAAAGTCTCAACTCTCTCTTTCCGCCAAGTCAGAACCCCGCGGTCATGGAGCCAAACCAGCATCAACAGTGGTAAGCATAATGAATACCTAAAAACATTAATAGTGGACAGGATCAGATGATGCCCACATGGGTCTGTCCCTTCCTTAAGGGTGTTGCCCCCACCATATGTACACACATACGCTATACCTAATAATCATGATCTTAGATACAAGGCAGAATATGAACACATTAGCATGCCCCTAAGATCAAGTTCATAATAATAATAATAATAAGGCCTTATCATAGAATACCAAATGGTATATCCCTCTCCTACCTATACCCCCTTCCGATAGGGCGGAGACTGGCCAATTCGTGAATGCATTCCATTCCATTATAATCAAATCAGCCCGCAAGCCCGACCCGTAATCATATATAAAGCCCGCATGCAAATCTCATAATCACGCTCATAATATAAGTAAAGGAAGTTCTATATGACTCGATTGACTCAGGACGGGACCCGATGGGACTGGGCCGTCCTATGACCCTAGCAAAGACTCTAGTTACTTCACAGATAACGGTCGTTCTCTTTATATACGCATAGAGAAATAGAATGCTCAACGATTAATGCAACCTAGCAGGATACTACATGGCATGCTGATCATGATGCAAGCACCTAGTATATCATGCACATAAGGCATGGAATATCTATTCAATCTGAGTAAGCTCCGTAGAGACTTACCTGGCGGTGCAGAACAGTATTGTAGCAATCACACAGTTCAAATTCACCTAGTAGTCATAATGGAAGTATAAGTCTATCTATTCAAACATACAAGCACACACGATTCCATCACATACCCAAAGTCTCATAATCACATTCCATATCATCATCGCCATTCAACTCATCTCATATTTCATCGCAAAGTCTCTATATAACTCATCATCTCAATGTATTATCTCATCATATCAATATCTCATCTCAATGTTTCATCATGCTTTAACTCATTATCATATCATATAACATTTTTAGTAATCATGTATCATCATCTCATATATATATATATATAAGTCATATTCATACTCTAAGTCATATCATACTTCAATATATTGACACATCGTAATCTCATGTTTAATGGTATATATCATCATTGCATCTCACAATTCATACTTAACAATCATAACACATCAAAACATGCTTATCAGATCAAGATCTCATCATAGATCCTATATTATATCATATCATAGCAATATCAACATACAAGTTATCAAGTTATTCATCAAGTTAGGAAAGGTAAGTCGTTTTTCAAAGATTTCCCAAAACTCTTTTAACTCTCAAGTTAGCTCAAATCATTATTCAAACACTTTTCCAATCGTGCTTGACTCAAGAATCCACTTGCAAAACATTAACCTTTAATTCAACTTATTTTATTATTTTATTAAAACAAATCTGACAATGTTAGAATATTTTCAAAAATTCCCCTGTTTAAATCTTATTAACCCAATTTCATTTCGCAAATAAATTTTCATCCTTTAAAACCTATTTTCCAAGTTCTCTTTAAAATTCAAGTCTCATAATATAATATTTTAAATCTCAATAATAATATTATATTTTTAAATCTCAATAATAATACGCGGACCCTATATACACCGCAAATACTTCGTCGGATCCAACTTTGTAGGCTGGAACCCATCAGCTCCGTCGAGCTTAGCAACGTCCATTTGGACGTTGTAACAACGTATGATCCGACGTTGTTACAACGTCAATATAGACGTTGTACTCCCAGTAATATCAGCAACTCCTATAAAAGGGGCGAGGACCGCATTTGAAAATGCAACACAACAATTCCACATTTTCTTTCCTTCCTGCCATGGAGCCGGTTAAAACTGAACATCATGGATCAACCCCCAGCATTGATTTTGTAATCAAAAGGGTTCAGTACCCAATGCCCCCGGAGGTGTTCGACTGTGCTTGTCGCAATCCAGAATATAGTGGCTGTCATCCTTGCGCCCTATTTCGGGTCGAGTGTGAAAATGTGACTCACATTTCCACACCCTTGTAGTTCGGGTGTAGGTACTGCAACCGTTTTCATCAGGGCATTCCTGGAGCGTATGAGTGGAGGGTTGGAGACCTTCTCCTTCAACGTATTCGGTCATTCTTCCCCGATGTAAGCAGAGATGACCACGTTTACGTAGCTCAACAGGCAGGGATACTTATGAGGGAAGCAAATATGGAGGTCCGAAACTTTGCATTCAATGAGTTAAAGATTGAACTCATTCCGAAGATGAATTAAGTAGAGCCTGGTCGATTGTGTTGTTATCCGTAGTGTACTTGTTTGTTTTAGTAATATTGATGTGTTATCTAATTGTTATCTATGAAGTAAAGTGTTTGCATGTGATTGTTTGTTATTGTCAATAGGTAGAAACCATCAAAAACACTAATGCAAGCAACAAGAACTACACAAATAAAGTATATCCACCAAATACGAATAGTATGTCATAAACAAATAACATATAATGTATCTACTAAAAAGATCTAATGTAGCTCATAATATGCTCGTACATCTGGTCCAGATGGGGATGTCCGACCAATGCCTGAATACCCTGGGTCATCTCGTCGACCCGGGCTTGGCGCGCAGCAGACTCAGCTGGTTCGATGACATCGTCTTGGTGTGTAAGCGCAGTCGGGGGATCATCATCTCGTACCACTGTCGTGGGCAACACATGACCTCGACTCTAGGACTAGAACCAAGCGAGGTAGTCAGCTGAGACGCCTCCCTCACAGCTCTCGTCCGTCCTCCGGTGACCAGTGACAGGGTAGAATCTGTCAGGGTCCTGTGGTGACCAACGGTCGTGTTGATGGGCAAAACTCATGACGTAACACTTCTTAAGCCGAAATGGTCGCTGGGCCAGGATGGGAGGGATGACGCCCAATGGGATCTCCTGCACGCGGCCAAACTGTCGGAGCACCCTATCTGGCATGTACGGCTCAACGATTTGACGTTGTAATTGGGTTTACAACGTCAAATAAGACGTTGTGAAGTCTGACCAGAATGCGCAAATTGACGTCATGTATGGTCTCCCGCGATGCCTTTATATACTTCCAACATGAGGGCGAATGAATGTCATCTCTTCACCTCACAATTTCACACAATAGTAATTTTATCTATAGAGAGGAAAATGTCATCCTCAGAAAGTGAACGAGCGATGGAGGTGGCACGAGATGAAGCTCCCGCACCACAAATCAATGTCGCCCCACAGGTAAAATGTTATGGATGTATTCTTTGCCTCTATGTTCTTATTTGTATCCAGTTTAAACTGAAGTAAGGATATACTTTCTGCCTCAATGTGCTTATGTGTATCCATAAGGATATACTTTTTAAGTAAAATCAAGTTCATATACTTTCTTATGTCTTTATCCAGTATCGAGACTTTACAATTGTGTTTACCGACACCCATACTTGGCATTGCCGTAAAGAAATGGTCGACCATTTTAAGCATATCGGCGTGAAGCACAATATGGTCTTAGTAATCAAGCGATCGTGGTTTAGTGCTGCAAACCGACCGGGTGGCGTGTTGTTAGCGTGCGAGCAATATGGGGTGTTTCGCAAAAGGGGGAAGCAGATTCACAGCACACAGAGCAAACTAACCAACTGTCCATTCTCCTTACACGGTCATGAGGGGGGACCGGGTATGTGGACGATGACCATGCAAAATGGAACGCACAACCATCACCGATTGAAGGGTCATGCTTACGCTGGAAGGATGAATCCGGGGGAGAAGAAAATGTGCAAGTGGATGAAAGACATAGGAACTCCACCGAAGGCCATCACGTACGGGCTACGGCAAGTAGATGCGAATAGCGTCACCTCAGCACGATCACTAGAGAACACCCTCAACAAACTCGCCGTTGAAGAGAGAGGAAATCGGACGACGATGCAAGATACCCTCCATCGTCTTCGAGAAAGAGGCTACTACTACGAATTCAGAAGAAGCCTAGACGATGACAACGTATTGAATGACCTTTTTCTCACACACCCAGTTGGAATTCGTCTCTTAAACAAATACCCACATGTCATCGTGATGGATAGTACGTACAAGACAAACGTGTAAGTACTATATCTTATGTCTTCATATATTTCTTCCTTATCGAGTGTTATACTAATGTGAGTACGTTGCTACACTGCGTCCACAGGTACAATGTTTCTCTGTGCGAGATAGTGGGCTTAACGCCAACAGGAAATAACTTTTTCATCGCCTATGATTTTATGGCTCGCGAGAACGAGGACACGTACGCTTGGGTGCTCAACAACCTACGTGTTGTTCTTCAGGGTAGGGTACCAAATTCGATCATGACAGATCGAGAGTTGGGCCTTCTCGCTCCACTTAGGGTCATCTTCCCCGATGTGCAACATTTACTGTGCCGGTTACATGTAACTCGCAAGAGTCAAGAGGCCGCATTGAAGATTACCAAAAATTTAAAACTTGCACAACTATTCAAGAATCACGTGTGGGGTTTATTCTCGGCTTCTTCAGAGGAGTCGTTCGAACGGCACTGGCGATGGCTTTACGGCCAATGGCGGATAGCACCCGGGGTCATGGGGTATCTGGAATCAGTGTGGCTTATCCACTAGACAAGCCTTGTGAGATGTTACACCGACCACGTCCTCAACTTTGGAACGAGGACAACCAATATGTACGCATATCGTTTCTGTTGTTACCCTTGTAACTCCTTTCCTAAATTTCAACATTCGTTCACCTCAAGCACATAATGCAATGTGTAGGGTTGAAGGCCAGCATAAAGTGTTGAAGGAAGCATTGAACTCGTCCACAGGTGATTTTTGTGTCGTGGTGGATGCCATTCATCGAGTTAATGAATGTCAGGTGCACGATCTCCAGACTGCCTTGGAGATAGATCGTTTTAAATGGCCAACTAAAGCACACAACGTCCCCTTATTCAAAGAGGTTAAGCACGTGGTTTCGAAGAAGTGCTTCGAATATCTGTAAGAGTTTTGGAGGACCGTTGTCGATGGAAAAGTACCTGAAGAGTGCCTCGATCGGTATTGGAGACTTTGCTATGGCCTGCCGTGTGTGCACGACATTCAGCGTTGTGTTGCTGAAGGAGTTCCAATATCACTAGACGACATCCACCCAATTTGGAGGGATCTGACATGGGATGAATCAGAAAATGCTGCCTTACCCTATGCCATGTCGTCTTCGTACACTGCCTCCAATGAAGCCTGTGACCCTGATCTGCACCCACCCGAGCGTGGTACCGTACATTAAAAGGGCAGACCTAGAGGGAGGAGGAACCCGTGCAGAAAGAATCCCTTACGATATGAGGAATATCGGGCCAATTTTGAAAGGGAGGAAGCCAGATCAGGTCGCCGCGGTAGGGACCGACAGTCCGGACCACCGTCTGACGCACAGTACTGGGGTTTTGACTGGGGTCACAACAATGTGGACCCTTTTATGTTCAGGCACATTGCGGCAACCGTCAACGTTGTAGGAGATGGTCACTGCGGATATCGGGCTTTGGCACAACTGATGTTACGACCAGGAGAGGCACGGTTTCGAGATATGAAAGGGTTATTGTGCACCCATTTCGAACAGAATTATCAACTTTACGCTGGTTGTTACATGAGAGGGTATTCGGTGCGAGAGTTTATCAACCTGCAGAGTTACTCCGGCATAGTGGGAGGTGACTGAAGATACTGGATCGAGCTGCCGATCATGGGTGCCCCTTGTCGTCTTATCTTGGCACATGCCGTTCAAATGCGTCCCTATGTACACCGAACAACCAAATGATGCCCCCAACGAGGCCATACTAGGCCTGGCCTGCATTGGGAACCAAGATCATTTCGCAGCGGTGAGTATGATATGTGTTACTCTCACTCCAACTGCATTTCATCCATAAATTACCAAACTTAACATTCTAATATACTTATTGCAGATATGGTTACATCGCAACGCTTCTTTACCTTCTCCAACGCATGAATGGACGGCATACCATCACCTGAGCATCAACGGCTGGGATACTCGCTTCCAAGACCAATTTGATAGATTTAGAGAATTGCGGGTTCAGGAAGGTCATCCCCTATACCATGTTTAGGAGTCATGACACGATTTTCAGTTATCGTTGCCCTATTATATTGCCAGTCATCCTTGCACGTTCGTTGTTATCAAGACGTAGAAACCATCAAAAAACAATCATTTAAGCAAAACGAACATCAGTTGGCGCCAATCGAAAATTACAAACATTTTTTAACTTAAAATTTCAGCAAATATTACACACATTTTTTAACTTAAAATTTCAGCAAGGGTTCTTATATTAAACAGAACAGCTACCGATGGACTCATCAGGACTGTTTGGGTATATCCGAATCTGCACATGCTGGAACGCATATGTCGTCATCTCATCTTGGGCAGGGCGTGCTGCCATATCAACTGCATACTGGGTAAGGCTGCGACAACGCCTGAGAGACACGTAGCCATAAAAAAAACGGTCAGCATATCCGTTATCTGCTCGGTGATCCGCATATAGTACGACGTAGGGTCGTCGTCACACTCTTTACACCCGAATTGCAACTTTGGTGACCTCTCGAGGATGCGGCAACCCTGCACAAAAAATAGATTGTATCGAAATAAATGCTTATAGTTCTTGTGCTTGCAGTTGTAAGCATCATATTCAGGTGGACGACGGTGTCTCTCCACTTCAACAATGAAACGGGTCCCATCACGGAACATGCCATGTTTAACAAATCTATTTGGGTTTGATGCCATGATGTGTGTTTAGTGTATGGTAGAGGATGTGCCTCGAGGAACAAGTGTTGCGGTATTTATAGATGGCCTAATTAACAACGTCTGATTGGACGTTGTTATGGGAGACCACAACGTCGAATATGACGTTATTACAACGTCAAATATTATGTTGTTATGTGGCCCGCCTAGGCCCACTTTACAACGTCTAATTTGACGTTGTAAAGTGCCCGACCCGCCCCATTGTCCTCTAATTCACAACGTCGTGTATGGCATATCACAACGTCGGATTAGACGTTGTAACAACGTTATATCTGACGTTGTATTAGCAGCGCTAACCGCGGATTTGCGGTGTATATAGGGAGACCCTAATAATATTGTATAATATTTTAATTTCCCATTTAACTTAATATTTATACCCTTTATTTATAAGTCTTAAAACATAATATCCTTTTTACCACATTTTAACACAACCAAAAGAAAATTAAGCCTAAGCTCTTTCTTTACCAAATTCGGATCCCTAGCCCAACCCAAATCTTAAAATCGGATCCAATAAGAACCCATTTCTAAAAATCTGGTTCTTTTGCACAAACCGAACCGCCCCCCCTTTTTTTTTTAAAATCACTGAACCGGACCACCCCCTTTTAAAACCAAAGCAAACCGAACCCATTCATGTACTGTTCAACATCTCCTTTACAACCACTGCATTCGAAAATTTGGAGGAGAAAGAGAGCCCGCCGGCATCACCTATTCTGACGACACAGACACATACCCAACAATAAAGGAAGGGAAAAAAAAGGAAGAATGAAGAAGCTCACCGAGGCCTTCGTCTTCGCCGGAAAATAGATCGATTTCGCCTCGATTCGCCTCGCCGGAGTCGGGTTCGTGCCGGAGAAGACCTAGGAAGGAGTGAGAAGGGGTTACAGCTTCCCTTTTATGGATTTTGGAGGTGAAAAAGGAAGAGAAAGAAAGAGAATCAAGCCTTTACCGTGTTTCAATCGAAGAACCGGGGAGAGAAGGTCGGGGCTGTTCATGCTTGGCCTTCGGGTTCCTCCTTCCATTGCTGTTGTTCGTGGTTCCAATGAGGCACTGAGAGAGCGCTTCTGCTGCTGGCTCAAGGTGGAAGAAGGAAAGATGAAAGGGGTGGAGCTTGTGGGAGCTCTCGGCAAAACAGGGATCGAAAATGGGAAGGAGGGGGCGGCTTCTTCAAGGAGGAGGAAGAAGAAAGGGGGTGAGGTTGGTGGTGACGGGGCTGGTGGTGGAGAGGTTGTGGTGGTGATGGAGGCTGGGCAAAGGAGCGCCCTTGGAGCCTTAAGCTCTCGGCAACAGTGAGATGAAGAGGAGGCATTGGGATGTGTTTGGTTTAAGCGTTTGTGTGGGTATAAAAATGGGTCAAAGATTTGATTTTTCTTGAAGGGTAAAATTGTTTGTTTGTTTTCCAAATATGTGGGAATCAAAGGAAATGAGGGAGAGAGTGGAGATAATATTTACCCAACTAGGAGGAGGTGAGTTGGAATGGATAAGAATGGGTGAAATAGGACGGAATTGTGGTCCCGAGTCGGAAATTCAAATTTCTGACATTTGGTTTTCGGAATCCCGCTCTCTTGGTCGATTAGATTTTTAAAACTGAAAGAATATCATTATCCGAAGAAATTTTTCGGATCCCGAGAAAAAGATGGAATCGATCGTAGAAGGTTCAAGTTTGGGCCGGAATTCGTTTTAATAGCTTCGAGTTTGATTTATTAAATTAAAGACGAGTTTTTCTTAAAAAATCCGTTTAAATTTATTTTTAATTTTTCTTTTCCGAAAATTAGGATTTTTTTTAAATCCGAGCCTTTACACCATGGACGAGTATAAGTCTCAGGGATGTAAAGCATGAGAATTAGATAAGCTAACAGTGCTAAAGGCAGATAAATTGACAGATGACATCCTTTAAGGCCAGTGAAAATGAAGCACTCCAAATGTTGAGGCTGCATAGAAAGAGATAGAAGACATGAAAGCTATAAGCCTAAAACGCAAGGGGCACTCAAGAGCACAAAGATGGCTGAGTCTATAAAAAAGCATTTGAAGGAGAGCTCAAAAGACAAAGAGAGAGAGGTAGTAGAAGAAGGCAACTGACATTAGATCCAGGATAAAATAGAAAGACTCATCCTTGATAAGAAAAAATTGCCAATGAACTTTTATGCCGAATTGCCAATGAACTTGAAATGTTCGTGGAGGGAAAAACTAAAATAGTTTAGCCTTTTAAGATAAAAAAATGTTTATCCTTTTGGGGAAGGTTTCTCAATGGTTCCAAATGTAAAATTGGAAGGAAACAAAATTAAATTCCGACCCGATGAGCGAGAAAACCCTCAGCCTTCCCCTCCCTGTGGTGGAGAACCCTAAACGCAACCTCACCCCAAAATCCTTCGATTTGATCTTGAAATCACAGTGTTATGATGGGGCTTTTATTCCAAGCCTCATTAACATGGCTATATCCCCCCTATTTTGGGGTGATAGGGTAGCGGCATGGCTCCTCTATCCGGAGCTTGAGTGTCGATTCATCTTCCGATTTATGAAGGCTGTTAATCTGATATGGCTATGGTGGTTGATCCACATGGCCGCTGTGAGTGAGCAAGTACAATGGAATAAATGGTGGCGTTGGATGAAAGATTGGATTCTTCCACCGCAAGGAAAGATCAAATCGATTCGAGGAAGTTCGGAGGGAAAAGGGTTCTTCACACAGGGAGCGATGTACGGCTTTCGGCTGAAGGGGACTTCATTTAATTTGATGTTACAGAGGTATGGTCTTTGGATTTGGTTGATTAATTCTCTCATCCAACTCGATTATAAAAGGGGATTGAGGGGATGTTGTTTATTCCTCTACAATCTCGTTTCTCATCCTAAATCTCTCAACAAATCTAACTCTCTGTTTGATTTTTGTCTGGCTGGTGGTGGTATGGCTATCTCGGCGAAGGAGAAGGGGAAGCAAATCCTCTCGGAGGAGCAACCCCGAAGCAACAAGGTGGCTCCTAAGGCTACTGTGATGCCGGCTGCGGTGTCTCCACTTAACCTATCCAAAGGGGGACCTGGCCCTGCGGATATGGGTGCAAACCCAACAAAACAATCTGATTTGAGCAAAGGCAAATTTCCCTTCAATATCGAGCAGTACAAACTTCGATTGGCGGGTGTGAGGGAAAATATTGTGAAGCTGAAGAACACCACTTTGTTCGCCACCATCATTGGTGAACCCCTGGAGTTGAAGGAGATAAGGAAAAAGATAAGGTTTGATTGGAGGTTCCTTGAAGGGAGCTTCCAAGTTTTTCCTATGGCGGATAACTGGTTTGAATTGAAATTCAGCTCTCCGGCTGATAAAGAGCGTGTGTGGAATGGTCGACCTTTTCACATCCAGAGCCAACTTCTCCTTTTGAAGCCATGGCGCCAAGGCTTCGATCCCTCCTCGGAGCCTCTGACTGTCCTCGACATGTGGATTCGTATCCCAGGGCTTCCGGCGGAGTACATAAGTGAGTCAATACTCACTTCCATAGTTGAGGAAAATGGATTTGGAAAGGTATTGAAACTTGATGCTTTTACTGCCAAGGGCAAGAGGGTGAGGTACCCTAGAATCTGTGTTAATGTCGACATCACCACTATCCCCAACAAATGCGTGTATGTTCCTGATGAAGACGACCAACTGAAGGAATATCTGGTCTTCCTTGAGGAGTATCCCGAGGGATGCGGGAGCTGTGGCAAACAAGATCACTTCTTCATTGATTGCCCTTTGCGCAAGAGGGCCCCTCCCTCCTTTGCTGGTGGTGCCCAGCCTGCTGGTGCAGTGCCCGGGAGGGACGAGGATATTGGCAATGATGCGGACAAAGAATGGGTCTCGGTGGCATCGAGAAGGAAAAATGTCCCTGAAAACATCAAGTTTGGTAATGCTCGTGATACGATCTTTAGCCTAGTAGGTGTCAATGCTGCGGTTAAGGGGCATTCCTCCTCGTCCATCCCCTCTGCGTCTTCTGAAGCTCACGCTTCTTCAAAGGCTGCCGAGGTTGTCCCTGCTGCTGCTGATGGGGACTATCACCCCACACTTGATCAAATTCCTACTGCTGAGCCACTGCCCATAGGTGCACCCTCCCCGCTAATGCCGCCCATCCCAAGTGATGATCAATTTCTTTAGCTCTATGCACCCCATGACTCTGCCGTGGAATTTGAGGATGATGATAAGCTCTACATGGAAACAGATGACCCTGAGGCGGTGCTCTCCGTGGACGGCTTCGACCCGATGGCACAGTATTCTCAAGAAGACTTTGAAGTTTTCTTGCAGAATATTCCCCCCGGGGATGAGTTTGTGCTACCGGATTTGAGCAACCCGGAGGCTGCTGCCGAGGCGTTCCGTACTACTCCTGGGCTATTTACCCTGTCTGCTGCTATGACAAAGAAACTGGAACTACTCCAGGTAAAGACGCCCTCAACCTCTGAGTCCAGCAAAAGGAAGGCTAGCCATGGGGTGGACGACACGACCTCATCTCCTCTGATGGGATGCGGAAGCAAGAAGCCTCGCAATGACATGTAAGCAACTGTTGAAGTGGTGGAGCACCATATCTTTGGTGGCTCGTTCTGTGGTAAGCTATTCTAACCAATGATCAACATACCCCTACCTTAGGATTCAACTACCAAGATGTTGCAAAATGATAGTAATGGTGATGTCTATGTTAATTTACTCCTTGTATAATATCGAACGGCTTGGCGTATCCTCTTCTATTCCCTGTAATTTGCTAGAAGATGGATTGGTATTTCTAGGTAAATGTATTAGGTTATGTTGTTACTATGCCAGACGCGCACTAATCTGGGACTGCCTCTTGTGTGAGGAGATTAAACTCTTGTATGAAATCAGCAATGATATGCTATGTAATATAGTTCTAAGCTATTACCTCTATGTATGGCATGAATCTCTTACCTACTCTGAGTACACAGAACCTGATCAGACCTCTAACTGGCTCTGCCGTGTTGGTCTCGATCGAAAACCAAACATACTGGTTGACAAATCACTGAATGAAACTGCATTCACCACATACGACTTACAACAATTGGCTAATTTGCAGTTGGCTGCCCACTCGTTTACGGCTGCGTTCCTGTGTGTAGCTGTCTCGTCGAGCTGGGTTGTTTCTACTGAACTATTTAACTGGCAACATAGCCTTCGTAACCGTTGTAATATGTCTTTGCGACTTCGAACAAAGCTCTCTTCTCTCATGATTTACTGGTTTGAGGGAACTCGAGGGAGACGTAAATGGTGTAAACAAAACATAACGAATTCCATGTGCAAGGCGCAAAAACATGTATTGTCCTTGTATCCCGATTGGTTTCATGAAGATTAGCTTTTGGAACTGCCGCGGTATTGGCCGCCGTACTTTCTGGCCGAACATAAGTTCTTGGGCCAGAACTGAGCACGTCGATATACTAGCTCTAGCCGAAACAAAGACAGACAGTATTCCGGACCCCAAAAACTGGTTGGGCGCTGGATTTGATAAAGCAATTTGGTCTCCTGCGACTGGCAAGGCAGGAGGTTTAGGAGTACTATGGAAAGAAAACCATCTCCTAAATGAATCAATTGAGCTCTTTTTACAATTACCTAGGGTGATTGTATTAAAATATACAAACCTGTCAATTGAATTTACGTGTCAAATTTGGTTCGTGTACGCTCCTCCTCAGGAGAATGAAAAACCTCAATTTTGGAATCAGATTACTACAGACATCAACAATGTAACTCTCCCATGTATTGTCATGGGAGACCTAAATGAAATAGGATGCTATGCTGACAAAGAAGGTGGAGCTAGGACAAGTCCGGGTCGATTCGCCAGACTTACAGAATTCAAAAACCAGTGCTCATTAATTGATATCCCGTCGTGGGGCAATCAATTTACTTGGCGAAAAACCAAAAGGATGAAGCCAATATTTGGGAAAAGCTTGATAGAGTTCTAGTTCAACATCAAATCATTCAACAATTCCCCCTCATAAACACAAAAAACGGAGCGTTCTCCCTATCGGATCATTGTCCAATATCTATCGACCTCAACTCTCACCACAATTTCAAACCACCGCCTTTTAAGTTTGAAAATTCCTAGATCCAAAGGGGGGATTTTAAGAATATCGTAAAACAATCATGGCGGTATTGTTGTTCGGGATCTGCCATGTTTCAGCTAGTTAGGAAAACAAAGCTCCTAAAAGAAAAAGCAAAAATTTGGAACAAAACCACATTTGGAAATATATTCACACAACTCCAGAAGGTGGAGGACCAACTACTAAAGATCCAAACAACCGAGAGACACCAGCCGGATTCTAACACAAGGAAGAAAGAAAAGCAGTTAATAAACAAGAAGGAAAAATTACTATTATTTCAGAAATCCTATTGGAATCAAAGGGCAAAAACTAAACATATCAAACTTGCGGATACAAACTCGGGTTACTTTCATAGAGTAGCTTCCGGAAGACGAAATAGGAAACTAATTAGACAAATCATAACAGCAGATGGCACTCAGATTACCGGGGAATCAAATATAAACAACGAAATCAAAAGAGACTTCGAAAAAAGATTTAAACGACAGCCAATTAATCAGCTGAAATTGAATGAATACCTACAACAAATCTCGCCAGAAGTCAGTGACGAGGAAAATAAAATGTTGATAACTATCCCGACGAATGGGGAAATTAAGAATGCAGTGTTCTCTCTTGGTAGAAATAAAGCCCCGGGCCCGGATGGAATGACAGCAGAATTCTACAGAGCATTCTGGACTATTGTGGGTCCTTCTGTGGTTAAAGCAGTTAAGGGATTCTTCATATCCGGAAGAATGCTCAAGCAGATCAATCATACATTTATCACATTACTACCAAAAATAGACAACCCCACCGCGACTGGACACTACAGACCAATAAGTTTGTGCTCCACAATATATAAAGTTATATCAAAAATTCTCACGGAAAGACTTAAGATGGTCATGGGAAAACTAATTACTCCTCTACAAGGTGCTTTCGTCTCGGATAGAGCAATTCAGGACAACGTTCTAATTGCACATGAAATCTTCCACTCATTTAGATCCCGAAAGGGCAAAGAGGGGCTGGGTCGCCTTAAAAGTTGATATGGAAAAGGCTTATGACAGGGTAGACTGGGGGTTTACTGAACAAGTAATGGAAAAATTCGGGTTCCATCACACTTTTGTTGGATGGATTAGAGAATGCATATCTTCTGTATCCTTCTCCGTTCTAGTAAATAACGGTCCAACAGATTTATTCAC
The DNA here is from genome assembly GCA_963922045.1 of Persicaria maculosa. Classification (NCBI taxonomy): domain Eukaryota; kingdom Viridiplantae; phylum Streptophyta; class Magnoliopsida; order Caryophyllales; family Polygonaceae; genus Persicaria; species Persicaria maculosa. Next base: position 1,026,323 of record OY998268.1, read on the forward strand.
TCCATCCAGGGGACTTCGACAGGGAGATCCGTTATCTCCATACTTGTTCATCCTTGGGGCGGAAATTCTGGCTCGTCGGTTAGTCAGCGAATCACTGGCCCCCGAAAAAACTGATTGGATTCCGATTTGGGTCCCTTGGACCTGTAATCCCATTCCTAGCGTTTGCGGATGACATACTGATCTTTTCCAAAGGAAGCATTATAGCTTGTCAGAAAATTCGGGCTATTCTTGAAGAGTACTGTCAAATTTCTGGCCAACAAGTCAATTACCACAAATCTTCCTTCCAAGTCACTCATGGTGTACCCAGATCCCGCTATTCAGAGCTTAGTGGGGCTCTTGGCATTGCTCACATAACCTCAATTGAAAAATATCTTGGGTGCCCCATTATCAATGGTAGGGTCAATAAAGAGACCAAAGACATAATCCATAAAACACAGGAACAGCTGAGCAAATGGAGAGCTGATGCTCTATCACAGCAAGGGAGAGTTGTGCTAATAGGGGCAAATCTATCTGCAAAACCACTGTACACTATGCAGAACTTCATGTTGCCGGCTTCAATGCATAAGGAACTGGATAAGGTCAATAGAACGTTTTTTTGGAACAAAGATGCACAACATAAACCATTAATCGGTTGGAACAAAATCTGCAGACCCAAAAAGCTTGGGGGGCTGGGAATCAAGAAGTCTAAGGAGATGAACGAGGCTTTACAGCTGAAACTTCTCTGGAAGGTCCTGGCAGAACCAAATAATGCATGGGTGAGAATTATTTCCCATAAGTACCTTAGAAATAACCACTTGCTGAAATACAAGAAGGTTAGTTCTGCATCCTGGCAATGGTTGAAGCTATCCGCCCTAATCGACAAATTTAAAGAAGGCCTCATTTGGTCAATTGGGAATGGGAAATCTGTAAAGTTTTGGACTGATAACTGGATCTCTGAACTCCCCATCATTAAGTGGGCGAACTGCCCGTTCCTAATTAATAAGCATGAATTAGTGAGTGATTATATAATTGGTGGGCAGTGGTGGATAGAGAAATTAAGTGAAAAACTGCCTAAAGATATTGTGGAAGAAATTACCTCTATCCCCCTTCCTACCTCTAGCAGGGAAGATAGACTGTACTGGTGGCCGGATAAGAATGGATGGTTTACCACATCTTCTGCCTACAGGCTCATCTAAAAAAATGGGGTCGGTGCTTGTGATGACCTAGAGTGGATTTGGAAATTAGATCTTCAACCAAAAATCAAGAACTTTCTATGGAAAACAGGTCTTCATGGTCTACCGACCAAGGACAGACTGGCAAACCGTGGCGTTTCAATCCCTACAACTTGTGAGTTCTGTAATGATAGTAGAGAGGATGATGTACATATCCTCGTCGAATGTATTCCAGCGATTACAGAAAAGCTTTTAACCCCCAATGAGTTATTAAGATTAAACCATACAATTTTATTGAGTAGAGACGTTAGCGGAGTTATGTCGTGGCTGAGGTCGCTACATAGAAATAAAGCACAGATGATTGCAACGGCATGGTGGATGAAATGGTATTTCAGGAATGCGGTGGCGTTCAGAAATCACAACATCCCGGGAGTGAGCACCATCGAACATTTCATCTCTAAACAGACGGAGTCGTGGCTCAAAGCTAGACAATTTAATGACAAAATAGACCATGAGGAACCACACACACACCGGAAGGGGGAAAATCGAAACCACCGAAAGGAATCTGCAACCAACCGGTGTAGGTGGACAAAACCTCCTAAGGGGACATACAAACTGAACTTTGATGGATCTGCACTCCAATCGAGGGAAGGTAGTGCTGGAATTATCATTCGCGACTGGAATGGAGACCCTATTTCAATTGCGTGCAACAAGCTAGGGAGATGCTCCCCAATTATGGCTGAGGCATTAGCATTCAAGTTGGGAGTGATGAAAGCAAAAAATCTAAATAATAAAACCTGGATCATTGAAGGCGACTCGAAAATCATCATTGACTATCTCCAAGGAAAGGGCAGATGCCTATGGGAAATTGAATTGATCATATCGGATACTCAATCACTATTGTCACACATGGGGAAGGTGTCCTTCTCCCATGTTCCCCGAGCAGGCAACAGAGTGGCTGATAAGGTTGCACACCTTGGCCATTCGCCTATGGGGAAAAATCTCAATACCGACAATGATCTTCGGGATCTCATCCGAAAGGATGCACTTGGATAGTTTCGACTATCCAAATTTTTACTTAATAAAAAAAAAATGTAAAATTGGAAGATGTTACTAAGCTTGATAATTTTTAATTTATACATACAAACATATTTTCGCAACATTATAAATAATACTATATCAATATTATAAATTATGATAAATTCTAATCAAATACCATCAATATTATAAATTGTGATAAATTCTAATCAAATACCCGTGCCTTAGGCACGAGACTCACACACTATTTTTATAGAAATTGCAACTTTTCTCCGTCTTAAGGTTTCTTTTCTATGTTTTCATTCATTTTGGAATACATACTCTTAATTCTCAAGTTAATTTCTTAGAAGATATGACAACGACGTTTTGACTCGAAAGTCTGAAGCAGAAGAAGGGAATTGATCACCAACATTTCGATCTCCCACAAACATTTTCACATGAGATTGACCAATTTAATGGGGGTTAGATTTGTCTGATTCCACCTAAAGGCAACGTAGTCCAAGCTCATTTGCTGCTAAAAGTCACATGTCAAGGCCATGAACATCTAATAATAGTGCAAATGAAGATATGTAATAAGAGATGTCACATGTACGTAGACCTGTCAAAACATGACCCAACCTATATGTTCAATAATTTTGCTGGTTTGAGCCCGGTATTTTAGACTTGTGACTCAAAATCAACCCAAATCCGAATGACCCGACACTTTTGGGGTCGAGACCCGATAGCCAGTTGGGTCAAAATAAACCTGGTAAGTCAGCACCATGTAGACGCCACACATGCACCATATTGACCCCACACAGATTTGTCATGTAATTGTGTTCATTAAGGTTATTCATAAGTTCAATAACTTATATATTTTATAATTATAGTATGTTTAGAATACTTATTTGTACAAATATGTTTTTTTATGCTTAAAATAGTAATATAATATAATATTATTATTACATTTATTAATTTAATTATAATATTATTAGAACCTCATGCCTGATGTGTCATATAGTGTGTAGGTGTTGCATCCTGCATAATCATGTAGTATCATGCTTAGGTTGCACAATTAATCGAGCATCTGTATGCTCTTTGCGTATGGTAGAACGACCGTTAAATTGTGAGTCCTAGAGCCATTTTCTAGGGTCATAGGACAGTCCAGTCCCATCGGACTTTGTCTTCATCGAGTCAGACTGTTAAATTGATGAGCATGACTATTGATGCGATTGATGATGTTATGATATTGAACGCGGCCGGTTCCATCACTAACGAGCATGGGTGCGGGAGTAGAAAATGTGACCGGTTCCTACACTAACGAGCATGGGTGCGGAAGTAGGAGAGGGACATGCCACTTGACATTCTGTGCGGGATCCCATTTAATCGCTTTCTGCATATATATATATACATACATGTATATATATATATATATATATATATATATATATATATATATAGGGATTGACTCCGGTGAAAACCTCAAATTGTGGTAAAAACCCGTGAGGACTACTTTATATCGTGGTTTTTTTGAAACCCGTGCTAAAAACCCCAATCACACGGTGACTTTACAACTCGGTTCAACCTAAAACCGTGCTAAAAACTCCAGTTTTAAAATAACACATGACTTTATAGTTCGGTCAAACCGAAAAATCGTGCTAAAAAGCTAATGTTTTAAAATTACATAGTGACTTTATAGCTCGGTTTTATTCAAAACCGGGCTAAAATTTATGACTTTATAGATCGGTTCTATTTATAACCGGGCTATAAAGCAAGTGAACCGGGCTAAAAAGCCGGTCCTCATGGGTTTCTACCGCAATTTTGGTTTTCACCGGAGAGCATCCCTATATATATATATATATAGGGTTGGGTTCAGGTGAGAAGAGGTGAACCAGTGAGAAGGAAAGAAGCAATCTGATTGGTCCACGTGTCCAAAAATAAATTAAAAATAGGAGACACGCGGATTACCCAAATTAATTAGTAACACCCACTCAAATTAATTAGTAACACCCCCACTCTCACATGCAACACTAATTAATTATACGCGCCAATCAACACAACGTACTAATTAATTAGACAATGTACGTACACATGAAAGTGTTTACATGGACTTTTAAAAATTATTTTTTGGCATTTTCACTTGTTAAAAAAATATAAAAATTATATTTTTGGGTGTAATTTAATTTTATCTACACATAGACACCCACTTTGTATATGTTTTGTTGAAAAAAAAAGTGGTTCACAAGTTAGAAAGAAGTGGTTCATGAAGTTAACAAGAAGTGGTTCAGCCCTTTTACTCTTAGTGGTTCAGCCCTTTTACTCTTAATGGTTCATTCCTTTTATTCATAGTGGTTCAGCCCTTTTACTTGTGGGTTCAGCCTTTTTTACTCTCAGTGGTTCAGGTCTTTTACTCTAAGTGGTTCAACCCTTTTACTCAAAGTGGTTCAACCCTTTTACTCGTGTGGTTCAGCCTTGTTACTTATAGTGGTTCAGCTCTTTTACTCATAGTGGTTCAGCCCTATAAAGAAGTGGTTCATGAAACTATAAAGAAGTTGTTTATGAACCTATAAACAAGTGGTTCATGAAGCTATTAAGAAGTGGTTCATGAACCTATAAAGAAGTGGTTCATTGAGCTATAAAGAAGTGGTTCATTAAGCTATAAAGAAGTGGTTCATAAACCTATAAAGAAGTGGTTCATGGAGGTATAAAGAAGTGGTTCATTGAGCTATAAAGAAGTGGTTCATGAACCTATAAAGAGTGGTTCATGAAGCTATAAAGAGTGGTTCATGAACCTCAATATAAGTTTACAACTTTTAATTTATATGTGCTGAACCACTTCTATAATTAAAATTTTTAGTCACTGAACCAATCTCTATTTAGTCACTGAACCACTCTCTATTTAGTCACTGAACCACTCTCTATTTAGTCACTGAACCAATATCTATTTAGTCACCGAACCACTCTTTATTTAGCACTGAACCAATCTCTATTTACTCACTGAACCAATCTCTATTAAGTCACTGAACCACTCTCTATTTAGTCACTGAACCACTTGGTATTAAAACACTGAACCACTTGGTATAACCCTCTGAACCACTTGGTATAAACCTCTGAATCAATTAATATAAAACCCCTTAACCCCTTAACCTCTGACATATATTGAAAGTAGCCGCCATGAAGCTACATACCGGTAGATAATTAACGTCCTTGCTATATACACCCCAAATCATGCACGTCCTTAAGGACGTGCATGGTTAAAAGGGGTTAATTAATTTTTTTTAAATGTTAATTAGTCACAAGGCTTGCACGTCCTTAAGGACGTGCAAATCTAAGGACGTGCAAATCCTTAACCCGGATTTGCGGTGTATATAGCAACACCCATAATTAATTTTAGGCCACCAGTGCTTCTGCGATTTCATAGTCGTAAACGGAGTGAATCTCGTCGTCGGTGTACTTGACATTCGGGCTCTCCACCTTGAAGCTGTCGATAAACATTTTTGATCGATAAAAAGGAACGATCTTTCTTGGGTTATTGCTATGTAATTGAAGCCAAAATCGATTCGGAATTAAACAAAGGACGAAAAATATGAATCTTTTTTTTAAAGGTTTGTTGGGGACAGCGGAGAGCCAGAGAGAAATTGGAAGTGCCTTGTTTTATCTCTCTCTATAAGAAGATGATGAATCTCTCTCCGTGCAATGCGATGCTATGCACGAAATTTGAGTATTTGAATTTGACACACTCTCATCATGCTCCGCTTCGCTTGTATTTATAACGAGTTGTTCCTCTTGCGGGCATTCAACGTGGCACACATTTGGTGGCTTATTTGGCGGAGGAAGAAGATGACAGAGGCAAGAGGAGGCAGGAGGCGTGTGAGGGTTGTTTTATAAAAAAATAAAATAGATATGTTTCCACCAATCAGAGCGCTTCTTTCCTTCTCACCGGAAGGAGGGCTTCTCACTTGAACCCTCCTATCTATATATATATATATATATATATATATATATATATATATATTGGTTAAAATTAAAATGGTGCTTAAAATGAAAATAGCTCTTAAAATGAAAACGGGCCTGATTTAAATAAAAAACTTCAAGCCCGACCCAACCTCCCTCTACGCTCTTCTCCAGTTCTCGTGTTCATCATCCCAGATCTCGCTGCTCTCGCCATCCCTCCTGGTTCTCTCTCCAGATTTCTGGAGCTCGAGGGCCCAACTGAACACCGAGGTCTTGCCGCGTAGATCTCCGGAGCTCTCGCCATCCCTCCTGGTTCTCTCTCCAGATTCACCGAGGTCTCGCCAAGATCTCCCGTTTCCAAGAGCCCCGATGTCCGTCCAATCGTCTTCCCACTCCATCCTCGTCGCCGGTTGGCCATGGCTGCCTCCATCATCGCAAGGATCCGTGGCTTCTTCTCCTTATTGCCTCATCACCTCTCGAAGCTAGGAGGCGTGCTCGAGATGGCTGATCGTTAGAACCGCCACTGCGCCTAATTGGCTTCGGTTCATCCAACGACTTTGAATTTCTCGATTGTGATTTCACTCAGGTAAGTACAACACATCATCCTTCTTCACTCTTTCATTGATAGCAGATTCTCTTGATTTATAGAAGAGGATGTTGAGTCGATTTTAATGAAAGTGGTGCAACCTCATAATTTAGGGCTTCAAGTTTACAGTTTGTTTAAGGATAGATTGGTTGATGAGTTCTATTTTGATTTCGATTTCGTGCTATTAGTGGCTGACTTCAATTAAAATCAATTTGTGTTGCAATGTTGTTGAAACATTGATGCCTGGTTCCTCTCTTTGCTTCTTTTGCCGAATGAATATGAGAGAAAACCTGATTTAGTGTTTTTTATGTGGATTTTGACTGTTTTATCGTCTTGGAGTTGGATTAGATTCGTGAATTGATTGATGAATTTGTTGCCTAGCTTTCCTAATTGAGCAAATCCTGTCTGGAAATAGTTGATGTTCTGAATATGGAAGTAATCCAATATTATTTCGAACTGGCATTTTCTTGATTGGAAGATTTAGTTGAGTTACTTGAGTACACTTTTGAATGCTTGTTAGTGAACACTTAGGTAATATCTGGATTCCTGTACTGTAGATTTGGGAAATCTGGATACTTTTAACAATTGTCCATACCCAAGAAACAATGATTAGGTATGAGTTTGGACTTTGAAGCCTGAAGTAGTCTTCAGTTATTTAGCAAATTGTGCTATTGCATAAATGCAGACTTTCCCACCCTCATGTGTTGTTAAGGAAAGTTTTTTGGCTGGTTTTGGTTTTCTGGCTCCTGTTGAGGTACCTTGTTAGCTGCTAGTTGGATAGTTGATGTCCTATACCTAGTATTGTATCCACCATTGATATGCACATTTGATTGCACTACCATTATGGTATCACATAATGTCAGATTATTACTGTTATTTGACTCTCACAAGGACCGAATTTTTTATATGCTCACTAAGACTTTCTAAGGTTTCCTCTGTTTGTGACTTTAACTGGCTAGAGTAAAAATCAGTTGAATAATCAATTCATCATTGTCGACAAAGTAATTAAAAGAACAATGTCGACATTAGAATCTTTGACAGTGGCAACTCAAGCTTGCATATGTAGAAATCCAATTAAATTGATGATTTTAATTGGATTGCTTATGGATGATGCCATATTTCTTACGATTGAACATTTTAATATTAATTGCAAACATTTTATTCCAAATAGTGCACATATTAATATTATATATGCACTTTACAATATTTTCTGCGCACTTGCTCTATGATGCAAAATTAGATTCATTAGAGATATAACATGAGATTGCCTAGTTAAGGGAAGTCCCAATGAAGTGCAAAAAGAAAAAAAGAAAGGAGATGAAAATTTGAAGTTGCTTTTGACATGTGCATGATAAGATGATTGAGGACTTTTTATGAAAAATTCCATACAAGCAAAAGTTCATATCCTAGCCTTACCTATGCAAAAGCCACAAATCCATATATGAGCCTTATCATTATCATTATTGCTCCACATATATACATATTGCCCATTTTATACCTTATACCTTATCCGGGGACAAAGTTTGAGAATGGATGTCATCTTTGAAGTTATATGGAGTTGTGCAGTTATTGGCAGGAATGAAAGAATTAGGAAATATGGAAAATTAAATGAGTGAGAAAAAATCCGATCACCTCAGGAGATAAAGGTAGGTCGACCCTGCTCGTTGAGATGTTAGTTCAGCGAGATGGGACACAAGGTGAGGAGTCCGAAGTACTAAGTATCCGGGGCCATTCATGACACCCATGTTTGCGACGCGCGAGAAGGCAGTGCTAAGGTTAGAGAGGTAAAAGCATTATATTGAATAAAAGCATTGAGCGATGAGTGAAAGGTGAGATATTTTGAATAAGGAATGTGGAATGTTTTGGAAAGAAAGTATGATTCCCCGGATTTAACACCACATGGCCAAATATTAGCCCACCTTTAGCCTTTTACCAATCTACTTCTCAAAAGCTTGCAAAAGTCCTCTTGATTATTAATGCTATGTCGCTAAAATTGTTTTTGCATATTACCTCCTTTATGAGTATGAAATCGCTTTTATGCACAAGCATGGACTTGGTTGACATAAGTACCTTATCGAGGATGGCAATTGATTGTAGGGACATATGAAAAATGAATCTATGATGTTGAGGGTTTACTTTCTTCCCCTGAATGACCATTAAAGGTATTGCTTGGGGACAAGCAAGCTTAAGTATGGGGTGTTTGATGTGCGCGCAAATTGCCATATTTTCTATGCACGTAGAAGTCCATTCTATTGTCTTTTGCATGCATATTATGGGGAAAACATGGGAATAGTGTAGTTTATGCTTAAATGTCAAATATATGAGTTTGCACGAGTTTCTATATGATTTCGCAGAAAACAGGATAAAAATGGACGAATTTGAAAGAGCGAAAAAAGAACTCGAAGTCTTCTGAAGAGGTCGAAATCGAATGGGGACCTCGACATCGAGTGCATCAGAGACATAGAAATCGAGCAGGAAATGAAACAGAGAACGTCGACACAGAGAGGTCGATATCGACGTCTGGAGGTCGATATCGAGGCTTCTATGTCGACCAAATTGATAGAAGTCGAGTGCCAGTTCGAGTCGGAGAAGGAGAAGCTCGAGATAAAGTTTTGAAGGGGTCGATATCGATGTCTAGGGTCGATATCGACCAGGCCAGCAGAGGAACTCGACTCCGATTTTGATAGAATTCTATCCGAAGCTTGCACGTCTATCCAAAGGTCGAGATTTCCTATCATCAAACACGAGATTTATCAGATGGAGGCTGAGTTACCATGGAGTTTTAGTTTTTTACTTTGTTTTAGTTTTATCTTAGAGAATAAAGATAAGGTTTCGAGTCCATGTCAACATCTATAAATAGAGGCCAATAGGGCTGAGTTTAGACATTCAATTTGACAAGACCATTCAGTTTCAATAGACAGTAGTGACGAGTAGAGAGAGAGAGGAGGCCGAGTGAAAGTTGTAAAGCGAGAGCGGAGTGGCTTGTTCGGTTGTACTTTCTTTTGAAGTTTTAATTCAAAGTAGCTTTCTTTCAATAACAATGATGATGATGTGCATGATGAGGAGCGAGTAGTCAACCCACTTCTAGGGTCGGGGTAAGCCCGACGATAGCAACGTGAGGTAAGTGCATCAAAGGTATGTCTTTTATGCTATTCCATCTTGTACCCTATGCATGATCCTTTGCGAAACTTAGGGAGATTCATTATTTGCATTATTGAAGCGAAAACCACTCATATTGTGAACTTGAATTGCTCATGAATTGGATAATAACCTTTAGGAACTATGCGAGAGCCTCTAATCACCTAAGTGTTGGTAACGAAAGTTATTTGACGGAAAAGCATTAAATTTCATAGCTTTAGCATAAAACTTGCATTGTTATCGTTGTGGCATGAAACCCCGACTTTGGAAGCCTTTTAATTAATTGAATCATTTATAAAAGTCTTAAGTTTTGTTTTTGTTCATCATCCTTACCCATTCTATTTTATTTGGACTCTTTTCCGACAAATTGGTTACGAAAACAGTTTCTGTGACAAGCATCGAAATCGAGTGTAAGGGTCGATATCGAGGTCTAACATCGATATCGAGGTCTGTCTCGACGTCGACTTGCTGTTTTGTCTTCTGCAGGAACTGCGCTAGGAAATGGACCAGAACTGAGGTCGATATCAACCAGTATACTCGATATCGAGTGTCTTCTGAGGTCGGAAGCTTTGATCGTGAGTACAACAAGGGAAGTGCTGACATACCTCCTCGTGGATTCGATCCTGAATTACCCTACTACTACAAGGGAGGGGATTCTTGTATTATTTGTTTGGGACAGGGAGTTAGCCTAGTTGTGCATTGTTTTAAATATTTGAATCTCCTACTCCATCCCCGTTAGCGAACAGTAACTTCCTGATCATCGGGTTGTTTGGTGATGCTTGTCGGGTTGTTTGGTTATGCTTGGTTATCTTAGTGTCAGTTTGTGCACGGAGTTCAATAGATTCCTGATTCGAATCAACTCCCTAAACTTTTGTATGGGGTGCAAGAAGCAATAAGTCCCTAATCACATAAGCACATAATTCATGTAATTCCTGCATATTCGACGTGTCACCTGGTTGTCAACCAAGCTATCATTTCCACTAACAATAACATTTAACTACCTGTCATTACTCTCACATATACATGAATTCCAACCTGTTCAACAAAATATGTTTGCTACTTTATAAGATTAAGGGCCACAATAGCGGATTTAGTTATAATCACTTTAGCATGTTTATCTATCCTAATGGTCAGTTAAGACGAATAAACATGATAAACATGTAAAAAAGTAATGAATAACCAAATATGCATAAACCAAATATAAACTGTGAAATACTCCCTCTGTTAATTAAAACTTGTCGTTTACTATTCATGCGCGCTATTTTTAAAATGATAAAAACTATATGAAATATTAACTTTTTTTAAAATTTGTTTTTATAAAATCATACTTAATAGTAACAAGTATTAAATTATTAAAAAAATATATTAAAAAAGTTAATATTTTATATAGTTTTTAACACCTGAAAAAGCGTGCATGAATAGTAAAACGTCAAGTTTTAATTAACAGAGGGAGTAGTATTCAAACAATCCTCACATGTCCTTAACCAATGTATTGAAATATAAACAAAACTATATAAAAACATTAGTTGAGCATGGCTTACCGCGCGAAATGACAAAAGGGAAGACAGAGAAATATAGAATGAGAGTGTGTTTCGAATTGGATGAAATGGCTGAGAATAGAGTTGTATTTATAGTGCTAGAAAACCCTAGGAGTTGCAAAAGTAAAGTAGAAGTAAAGCCCAACGGGCCAGATTCGGCCGAAGAGAATCTGCTGAAATCCAGGACCAATGGGCGCCTACACAGCGGGCGTTGAAGATATACTACGGGTGTTGATGGATCGGTGGGCGGCGCTAGGGTGCTGCGGGCACCGCCTTCGTAGAAGCCTAATTCCGTCTTTTCTCATATCTTGGCTTCTTCGCTTCTTCTCTTGTCTTCTTCCTTGACTCTTTTTAGGCTTCCATGACTTCAGATTGTAGCTTCCCTCTTCTCTTTAGGCTTGATTTCGAGAATCTGCATAAAATAGATATCAAATGCGTAGATTCCTAACTTTGCAACTTAAGAGACAATGAATGTACTTTATGTTAACAACATGTCTAAATGCAACCTAAATGACTGAAGAATGACTTAGTATGCCTATACAAATCATGCATTATCAGTGATCATCTTGGCGAGATGATCCCTTACAGTGCGGTCCCTTCTGGGCATAGCTCTCCTCTGGTCTCAAGAGCATGTGAGCTTGGAGTTCACAAAATCCGGGTAGAGGTCGACAATCTGACGATTGTCAATACTGTCAAAGGATGTAGGAATTGCCCGTGGAAGATTGAAATCATCATCGCAAACATTCTGTTCTCACTACCACAGTTGCACTCAGTTTCTTTCTCGCACACTTTCCGCGAAATCTACACATTGGCGATTAAGATTGCCCTTTTTTATGCTGGTTAACCCGTTTTCTCAGCCTCTATTGGATGATCGCTAGTTGTATATCTCCATTGAAAATGATGCTTTTTTTTAAACGAAAATAATTCGACGCACCAAACAATTCTGGTGGACCGAGAGGCCGATAACGGCAGACAGCCTAACTGTCATGATACAACAACAGAGCCAGAAATAAAAAGAAAGAAGGATCCGCCCTAATAATCACGAAAACGATCCGCCCAACCATCATGGAAATCAAGGAGGCCCAGGGAAAGACTGTGAATGCCGAGAGCACGGGAGAGCCAAGGGACTAACACGGTGTCTTGACGCCGGGGAGACGAGAACAAAAGCCCACCAAGGGAAAGAGACGTCACCTGGGGAAGGATGGATCACCGACATTCCCCTCACCTGGATGAGGGATCTTCGAAAACCACGAACACTGCCACAATCAACTCGATGAACAGGGCATCCGAGACTGAACCTCATCCGGAACTAAACACAGCTACAACAAAGGGCGACTCCATAGACGGATGAGCACACCAAAACGTGATAAAAAACGCGAACGTGTCACCAAAATTTAATTTTAATTTTATTTTGAATAAAAAACTTATTAAATTTCGGATATAGATTCATATTTAATTTAAAACAAAAAATATAAATGACAAATCCGGTTTTTAGTTGTGGGTTATAAATGTTATTGGGCCTGAATAGGAGATAAGATGGGTTGGGCCCATCAGATGGTGTTGCTGGTGTATTTAATAAACATACACATATCGTTTTTTTGGGTAAAATTGACCCTGGCAATAAGGGCCAGGCCAAGGAGACCCGACGGCAATCAGGGCCAGGCCAAGCCAATCGCTCGACTCATCCCCGATGAGCGCCGCACCCGTGGAGATCATGGGTTTAGGGGTAGAGATTTGCGCAGCGGCGACGACCAGGAAGAGGAGGGAGAGGAAGCCGGAGGTGAGAGGACAGAGGTGCGGAAATGTCGTTGAAAGGGGAGCGGGAGTGTTGCCGATCAAGTATGAAGGAGGAGGAAGAGGTGGTTGTTTCCGCCAGTGAGAGGCGGCGACGAGAGCGAGGGAAGGTGGGAGCCGACAGTGGGGCTATGGGGAAGAGGAAAGAGCAGCACCCCAAACCCCAAATCAGGATGGGGAAAAATTAAACCCTCGAATTGGTTATGGAGATCTGAAGTAGCTTGGTGATGGTGGTGAGTTGGTGCACAAGCCGGCCTCCGGCAAGGGCCCGAGACAGTCCCAGACGCAAACGGCGGCGGATGAGCGATTGACGGTTGTGGTGATCAAGGGTGATTGGGGTGAATCAGGTGATTGGTAGCGACTTGGTGGTGGTGAATGTGGTGATACAGATTGATTAAGCAACCCCAAAAAACAAAGAGCAGAAAGGGGGATATTGGAAACTAGAAGTCGTTGGTGGTGAAGAAGACAACAGTGGCGTCATCAACAAACACCAAAGAGGAAAGAGGTGGTGGTCGGCGGCTATGGCAGGATAGAATAAAGGATTGAAAGAGGGATTAGAACATCTAGTGGGATGGATTAAAGAGAGAAAACACTTTGTGGAGATCATCCCTTGAATTAGAATTTGTGGGAGATCATCTCTTTAGTTTGTGGGAGGTTATCCCTTCAATTGGTGAGAGCAGAATCAAGATTTGAAGAAGGTAATTGTAGAATTTGTGAAAGGCAAATTGTGCTCTCTTCATTATTTTCGTGAGAATATATACACATCAAGATATACAAAAGATAGAACTTGTGCTACAAGGATAGGATCTCCTACAATCTTAACTAAAAAGATATTTATACTTATATACAAAATATCAACACTCCCCCTCAAGTTGGAGCATATAGATTACGAATGCCCAACTTGGATAGAAGCACCTGAAACTGTTGCTGACCAAGAGGCTTGGTAAGGATGTCCGCCAGTTGATTCGCAGAGCGGATGTGGGAGAGAGAGATGACCCCGGCAACCAGCTGATCACGAACAACATGACAGTCAACTTCGATGTGCTTGGTGCGCTCGTGGAAGACAGGATTGGCGGCAATGTGAAGAGCTGCCTGGCTGTCGCACCAAAGATGCATAGGAAGACCATGCCAAATGCCAAGGGATCGCAGAAAAGATTTGAGCCAAATGAGCTCGCAAGTAGTGGTAGCCATCGCTCTATATTCGGCTTCAGCAGAAGAGCGCGAGACCGTGATTTGTTTCTTGGTCTTCCAAGATACCGGAGAGCCGCCAAGCATAATAAAATAACCCGTAAGAGATCGACAAGTAAGAGGGCATGCTGCATAGTCAGAGTCGCAGAAAGCCGTCAGCCGAAGAGAGCTGCCACTAGAGAGAAGAATGCCTTGAGACGGAAGGCCCTTCAGATAGCGAACAACTCGAAGAGCGGCTAGCCAGTGATTCTGTCGAGGGTGGGTCATGAACTGAGCCAACGTATGTACCGAATAACAGAGTTCCGGACGGGTGATGGTGAGATAGATAAGACGCCCAACTAGTCGACGATACTTATCAGGCTGATCAAGGAGAGGACTGTCATCAAGAGAAAGATGATGGTTCTGTTCCATAGGGAATGTGACTGGCTTAGCACCAAGAAGGCCGGTTTCGTGGACAATATCCAGAGCAAACTTCCGTTGGGAGAGGAATAAGCCGGCCCGTGTACGCGAGATCTCAATGCCTAAGAAGTATTTCAGAGGACCCAAATCCTTCATATGAAAACAGGAGTGAAGGTACCTCTTAAGGTGGTCAATAGAGGCAAGATTAGAGCCACCGATAATCAAGTCATCAACATAGATGAGAACATGCAGATCAACGCCCAACTTAGAGTATGAGAAAAGAGAGTAATCAGTATAGGATTGAGTAAATCCAAACCTCTTAAGAGCTGTAGAAAGCTTGGAGAACCAATTTCGAGGAGCCTGACGGAGGCCATATAGAGACTTATGGAGACGACACACTGCTCCCTTGCCTGGAATAGAGAAGCCAGGAGGCATAGACATATATACCTCTTCATGAAGATCTCCATGTAGAAAAGCATTGTGAACATCCATCTGGTGCAACTCCCAGTTACGAATAGCAGCCACTGCAAGAAAAACTTTGACAGAGACCATCTTGGCAACCGGAGCAAAAGTTTCCTTGTAATCAATGCCCTCAATCTGGCGATTACCAAGAACCACCAACCGAGCTTTGTAGCGTTCAATGCTACCATCAGCTTTGTGTTTGACCCGAAATACCCACTTATAGCCGATAGGGCGCTTGTCTGGGGGTAATTGGCAAACCTCCCAGGTACCATTGCGATGTAGGGCATCAATCTCTGCCCTCATAGCATCCCGCCAGTGAGCGTGACGAGCGGCCTCTTGAAATGTAGAAGGTTCCTGCTGAGCACTAATAGAAGCCAAGAAGCAGGCATGGTGCGGAGACAGGTTACCATAGTCAATATACTAAGATAAAGGATAGTGTGTACCTGAGGAGGAGATCGGAGAGGGCGTCTGCAAAAGAGGGTCATGGCTGCCGAGAGAGGTGCACACATAGTCGGTGAGATGCGCAGGAGGGTGGGTAATTCTGGTACTGCGTCAGGGAGGAGGAGGAGGGGTCGGCTGAGGGGTGCTCCCCCTGACTGTGGAAGAGGGGTTCTCAATGGCCGGATCATCATGAGTGAGAGGGGTAGGGACGACAGGCGCAGGAGTCTGTGGTGATGGCAAGGAGAGGTAGGGGAAGATAGTCTCATGAAAGACGACGTCTCGAGACACAAAGATACGATGCGTCTCAAGATCATAAAGACGCCAACCCTTTTGGCCGTAAGGATACCCAAGAAAAAGACACTTTCGTCCCCGGGGCTGAAATTTATCGAAGCTCCGAGGAATAATAGAGGCATAGCATAGGCAGCCAAAGACTCGAAGAAGAGAGTAATCTGGGGGGCGATTGTTAAGAATCTCAAAAGGAGTTTTCATGTGCAAAAGTTTAGTAGGAGTTCGGTTAATGAGGTGACATGCGGTAAGGACACATTCACCCCAAAACTTTAGAGGGAGATGAGCTTGAAACATAAGAGATCGAGCAATATTTAAGATATGACGATGCTTACGTTCAGCCCTACCATTTTGTTGAGGAGTGGCGACACAAGAAGTCTCAAAGAGGATCCCTTGGCTGGCAAAGAAAGGTTTTAGAGCAACAAACTCAGAGCCATTGTCACTCCTAATGTGTTTGACCTTGCAATTATATTGTGTTTGACTCATGGTGCAAAAATTTGGGATAAGGCGTGAGACCTGGGATTTATGGCTCATGAGGTAGACCCAAGTAGATCGAGAGTAATCATCCACAATAGTGAGAAAATAAGAAGCACCACAAGTAGAAGACAATCGATATGGGCCCCAAATATCACAATGTATTAAATCAAAAGGTTTGACAGAAGTAGAAAGACTAATAGGAAAAGAAGAGCGAGGTTGTTTAGCTCTATAGCATATGTCACAAGGGACAGTTTTATTTTTAATAGTATTGGTAGACCTAATGCCAGGAAAAGAATCAACTAGATGAAACGAAGGGTGCCCAAGACGAAGATGCCAGAGGGTGGAGACATCGGCTTCAGTGGTATGACAGACTTGAGGAGAGGACAGCGACATGCGTGTAGAGGGAAGATAAGTCGGTGTTGTCCAGCGAAGCCAATAGACCCCATCCGCAGGTTCACCCACTCCAATCAGCGTCCTCGAAATGCGGTCCTGTATGACACACAATCTATCAGTAATAGTAGCAATACACTGTAAGTCAGCCATCAGACAACGGAAAGAGATGAGATGACAAGTTAATCCAGGAACATGAAGAACATTGCGAAGAGTGAGACGTTCAGAAAGAGCAACTGTCCCTGCTTTGTTGGCTGTAACAATAGTGCCATTGGGGATCTTAATATGATAAGAGGAGACAGATCCCACGGCTTGCAAGAGATGAAGATCGCCAGTCATATGAAAAGATGCGCCCGTATCAAGAATCCAGGGAGTTAGGATAGTACCTTCTAAGTTATCATTACCAGATTTAGAGTGTATTGCCTGCAGAATAGACTGCAGAGTAGACCATTGCTCGTCGGTGATAGTTGGTCCTATGGCAGCACGATCATCAGCAGTGAGAGGTGGAGAGGCGGACGAAGATGCAACATTGGCGAGGGCGTGCTGTGCTGCAGAGCCCCTGCCGCGGCCGCCGCTGGAAGTGTTGCGGCCGCCGCCTGAAGATCCACGACCGCGACCAGCAGATGGTGGAGCGCCTGTGACAGGATCACTAACTCCACGCCCGTTGTTCCACCATTCTGGAAAACCAATAATTTTGAAGCAAGAAGAGACTTCATGGCCAGACCGACCAAAGTGAGAGCATTGAAGAGCCTTGCGATCCGGGGGCGAAGATGAGGACTTAGAGGACGCCGAGGTTCGAGCGGCAAAGGCAAGCGCGTCAGCCTTGGTATCACGATCCTTGGCAATTGTCCGAAGGCGCTCCTCTTGAACCGCAAGAGCATAGACTCGGCTGAGAGCGGGAAGAGGATCCTGGGCGACGATGGTGGAGCGCAGAGTGCCAAAGGCATCATCGTCAAGACCAATAAGGAACTGGTGAATGCGTTCCATTGCTTGCTCCTAAGCATGCTCGCCGCAGGTGCATTGGGTCGGCGAGATCGCCGACAGTTCATCCCAAAGGCGCTTCAGACGGCCATAATAAGCCGCAATTGATTGACCGGTTTGAGTAGAGCGAGCGATCTCAGAGCGCAACTGCATAACCCGGGGACCGTTTCCGACAGAGAAACGAAGATGAAGTTCATCCCAAAGAGCCTGAACCGTGCCGGACACAGTGATTGTCGATCGAATAGATGGCTCCATTGATTGAGCCAACCATCCGACAAGCATGGAATTGACCCGAAGCCAATGAGGGAGATCAGCATGACCCTCAGCAGGTTGTGCAGGATTGCCAGAGAGAAATCCGAGTTTGCCCTTTGCCTGAAAAGCATTGAGCATACTAGTCGCCCATTGCTGATAGTTGTCACCCGTGAGAATAACCGGACATATAGTGAGACCGGGGTGATCGGACGGATGAAGATAGTAAGGAGAGGAGAAGGCGGGGGCTTGGGTAGCAGCTTGGTCGTCAGCCATGGTGAGAAAGGTGGCCGGCGGTTAGGGTAAGAAATTAGGGTTCTTTTGTGAAAAAAAAATTATAGAAAGAGAGGAATTGTCTGGCTCGATACCATGTAGAATTTGTGAAAGGCAAATTGTGCTCTCTTCATTATTTTCGTGAGAATATATACACATCAAGATATACAAAAGATAGAACTTGTGCTACAAGGATAGGATCTCCTACAATCTTAACTAAAAAGATATTTATACTTATATACAAAATATCAACAGTAATCCCTTCTTTTTGGTGTTTGTATGTAGGATGGGTGTTACCCAGAATTGAATTCGATTGATTATTTGGGGTTGAGATGATTGTATCTCGGTTGTTCCC
>OY998268.1:1047500-1057500 GCA_963922045.1 Persicaria maculosa
TAAGGAGTACAGCGTATGCTTGCGCTTAGAAGGAGAATTCAAACAAAGCACTTCCATCTGCCACGTAAGCATTTTCAATTAAGCTTTTAATTATGGGTTTTCTACTTTTATGACTTTAATCACTCAAATAAATCAAGGTTTTTTTATACAAAAATTAAAAAAAATCAATTAGCATATTAATTTAAATTACTATACTAATTTAGACTTTTATTATAGAATATTCAAGATTTTTACAATTACAGGTTCACGATTTTACAACTACATGTTAAAGGGAGTTGCGCTCGTTTTTTTTTGTGATTTTTATATTCTTTTTAATGATTTTTATAACTATGTGTTCAAGAATTTATAATTAGGGATTCAAGAATTTATAATTATAGATTCAAGATTTTATAATTCTTGGTGTCTTACATTTCATGTTAGTTTATTAAGTAGGGTTAATTTTTTTTTTATGATGTATTGCCTCCATTTAAAGTAGTTCAAGATTTTTAAATCTTGAACCCTTAGTTATATCTGCCGTAAATCTAAGTCTTTTAATGTTGCTCCTATCTTTATTTTTTTTTTCATGATGTATTGCCTACATTTCCTGATTTATTGCCTCCATTTAAAGTGTTTGATAAACTTGTTGCCTTAAATTTT
Source organism: Persicaria maculosa (assembly GCA_963922045.1). Lineage (NCBI taxonomy): Eukaryota > Viridiplantae > Streptophyta > Magnoliopsida > Caryophyllales > Polygonaceae > Persicaria > Persicaria maculosa. Next base: position 1,048,137 of record OY998268.1, read on the forward strand.
ATGTGGATTTATTAAGTAGGTTCAAGTTTTTTTTCATGATGTATTACCTACATTTAAGCAGGTTCAGATCGTGAACCCACAGTTATATCTACCCTATATTCCTACCTTGCTAGCTTACATTTCATGTTTGTTTATAAAGTAGGTTCAAGTTTTTTCATGATATATTGTCTCCATTTAAAGTAGGTTCAGGATTATTAAAACTTGAACCTATAGTTATATATAGTCCTAAAGTGATATCTTGATGTCTTACATTTCATGTTTGTTTATTAAGTAGGTTCAAGTTTTTATTATGATGTATTACCTCCATTTAAAGTAGGTTCAAGATTTTTAAATCTTGAACCGATAGTTATATATAGCCCTAAAGTGAAATCTTAATGCCTTGCATTTCATGTTGGTTTATTTAGTATGTTCAAGTTTTTCATGGTGTATTGCCTCCATTTAAAGTAGGTTCAAGATTTTTAAAACTTGAACCTATAGTTATATATATCCCTAAAGTGACATCTTGATGTCTTACATTTCATGTTTGTTTATTAAGTAGGTTCAAGTTTTTATTATATAATGTATTGCCTCTATTTAATGTAGGAACCCATAGTTATATATAGCCCTAAAGTGAAAACTTAATATCTTACATTTCATGTTGTTTTTTTAGGAAGTTCAAGTTTTTTTCATGGTGTAATGCCTCCATTTAAAATAGGTTCAAGATTTTTAAAACTTGAACCTATAGTTATATATAGCCCTAAAGTGACATCTTGATGTCTTACATTTCATGTTTGTTTATTAAGTAAGTTCAAGTTTTTATAATGATGTATTGCCTCTATTTAAAGTAGGTTCATGATTTTTAAATCTTGAACCCATAGTTATATAGAGCCCTATAGTGAAATGTTAATGCCTTACATTTCATGTTGGTTTATTTAGTAAGTTCAAGTTTTTTTCAAGGTGAATTGCCTCCATTTAAAGTAGGTTCAAGATTTTTAAATTTTGAACCCATAGTTATATATAGCTCTAAAGTGACATCTTGTTGTCTTATATATTTCATGTTGGTTTATTAAATAGGTTTAAGATTTTAAAATCTTGAACCTATTTAATAAAACGTTGAACTTTCCATTTTATAATTCTGGATTCAAGATTTTAAAATTTTAAAACTATATTTATATATCTTTGAACCATATATAATAAATATTTTTATATGATCACAATAAATTAAAGAGAAAAAATCATTCAAATGACTTTACACAAAAATTATTCAAGTCATATGGTAAAGTTCAGAATAAAAATTTTAATTGTCAATTCTTTATGTATTTATAACCCATGGATATTTTTAATTTCCCCTTCACTAATTAAAAATTAAAAATTTACACATGTACAAAGAGACTTGCAAGCACATTCATCTTCACCTACTTGCTGTCATCCACAGAACTCTCAATTGTCATATCTTGTTGCATAAGCTCATTTTCTTGCTGCATTGTACCCCTTTCCAGCAGCACATTCACATCAGTTACCTCTTACTGTATAAACATCGTAGCTATTGCAGTTCTCCCCTCCTATCATGCTTCTTGTAGTGACAAATTTACTTGCTCCTTTTTGACTTTTTCTGTCATACTTGTTGCTCCTCTAGTTGTCTTATTCTTTGCATTTGATGTCGTGTTTCATGGTGATATATATATATATATATATATATGCTTCTGTCACCCTTGGATGATTCTTTTCCTGATGGTGCATTGTTAATCTAATTACTAGCATCTAGTCATTTTCCTGATGGTGCATTTTTTTTTAATTTGAAAAAATTCAGCATAACACCCTCTTCTTTTGCATCAACTCTTCACCCATACATGGCACCCCTCTTCAACTGCAACAACATTGAAGGTGTTAACCAAATTATAGGATTCATTGAGTTGGTAACATAGGAAAAAACATAATTAAATAGTTAAAAGAAACGATTTTCATAATCTTAATTAACTTAACCAAATTATGGATTGAAATCGGCGATCAGCGGAATCACGGGAGGAGAAACTTCGGGAACCGAGAAATCAGAGATGGGCGCCTTCATCGAATCTGTACGCCTCAACGGAAACATCGCTGGAAGAGCGGAAGTGGTCGTCGACGTGGCTGTGGATGTGGCCGAACTCTTCGGACTCGGCGACAAGGAAGGTGGTGTGAGGATGTGTGTAGCAGTGGTGGAGGCGGGAGCTAGCAGATGGTGATGATGATGCCGTTGATGATGATGTAGAGGCGCAAGGATGACGACCCAGGAGTGGAAAAAGGTCCAGATCGAAGGAACCAGAGCGGCGGTGAGGTTGAAGATCTGCGGAGTGAGTAAGACGGCGATGAAGACCACCCAGTGGACACGATGAAGACGGCGGTGAGATTGAAGGTCTTTTTTTTTCCAAGACAAGTCACGCGCACCCGTCCCATTATTAATCCAAACTAGCCAATCAAATTGCTCCTCACAGTTTTTACCATAATTTTAGTTTTTCACCGGAGTCAATCCATATATATATATATATATATATATATTATAAAGGTGCCTGGCACAAATACTACTTTTCATGGATAAAGTTACACTTTCTACATTCAATCGAACGAATATATAGTTGTTTAAATCATATGATAATGATAACATTTTTTTGATATCTCGATGCAGCACCGAGTTTCCAACATCAATGATAACCTAATGGGAGGGTCAAATGGTCCGGAGAGGGACCTCCACGCGCCGGTTTACCTGAACCTTGGCGACGGAGGCAACATAGAAGGCATTGCTGACGAGTATGTGAACCTTTTTTTTTTTTTTTTGGAAGCGTATGTGAACCTTTTGTTTAGCGGTTCGACGAGCGGTTACATTGCAGTTATCAAATTAATTGGCATTGGTTTAATTTGTTGGTGTGCTTTTGTAGCTTCATTATGCCGGCGCCGGATTACTCGGCGATGAGGGAAGGCAGCTTCGGGCACGGATTTCTGGAGATAAAGAACAGGACGCATGCCTACTACACGTGGCACCGCAACCAGGATGACGAGGCGGTGGTTGCCGACTCCATCTGGTTCACCAATCGGGTTTGGCTGCCCCTGAACGACGAAGCATCGACAATCCCTCATTAATTAACTAGAGGATATTTCGATTTTATAATTTTGGAATACTTAGCTTGTTCGATGCTTTTTCTCTTATTTCATTATGAGTTTGGTAGAATTTAGTTGTTGATCAATCTGTGTTGGATGTAGTCATATGGATTTGCATTAATCAGATGTTTATGAATTTGGTCTCTCTTGATTAGGTCATGCTTAGTTGTTCTCAATGGTAGCGATAGAAAACTATCCAGAGGCTCAAAAAATACACAACCTTGTTCATGAAAAGCACGATAAAAGTAGTAGCTAAGACAACAACTACAAATTGAAACACACTTTAGGAAATCGAGACAGTAAGACCAAGATAGCTACTTCAATTCCAAATCAGACAGGAACATAATTCTAGGGTTGGCATGGTACGGTAACCACCAAAAAATGGCGTACGCAAATTTTCATACCACGTACCATCCACAAGTCGTGGTTACCGCATATGTGGTAACCACGACTTGTAGTTACCATCGGTACATTACCATGGTTACTAAGCTGTAATTTTGTTTGTATTTTTTTGAAACCCTTGGCTACCTTCCGGTAGTCATCAAAGTTATCGAAAGAAAAAATATGGTTACCAACTATTAAAAGTTCAAATAAATCAAGTTCACAACCTAAAGTACAAACCAATTCAAACCAACCAAGTTCAAAGTCTTGAAACAAACCAAGTTCAATTGTTCTAACATTCAAAATGTTCCGGCAAGTTCAAACAAAACAAGTTCAAACTCTTCAAACATTCAAAATGTTCCTACCGTTTCTAGCAGAAAAAGTAGAAAGGACCAATTTAGGTCAAAATCAAAACACAAAATATAAATTAAAAACTTATAACTTAAAGGTAATAGCAATAAAACATTAAATAAAAAAATTAATATATATACTTGGTAACCATGGTAACCATGGTATTTAGATTTCATTACCATTACCGTACCACCTTCACGTGGTTACCACCAAGATGGTTACCACCATGTTGGTTACCACAAGTGTGGTTACCAATATAGTCGATTTGTGGTTGGTATGTGGTTGGTATGGTAATTTCCGTACCATTTGCCAGCCCTACATAATTCATGAGAACAACTTGAAAGGACATACACTTAATTCAGTCAGCAAAACCAAGACAAATTCAGTCGGCACAATTGAAATCACGTACGCTTCAATTCCAAATCAGCCAGATCCTTAATTTGTTCTTCATACTCCTCTATTCTACCAATCGGGCTAAGACATTCTTCCATTCTTTAAAACGCATTTATGCTACATATTAAAAAAAAGAATTCACCGCCTGCCCCCCTCCCTTTGCCCTTGGCTGTTCTTGTAAAGCAACTCACTTTACCATATAGCTCTTATCCAGTTATTCAGGTATATTTAGAGTTTCTCAAATAAAAATTAAAAAAAAAAAACAGTTTTGTATGTTAGTTTTTTAACTTTTTTTAAAATTGTGGTTAGGCTCTGCTAGAGCACCATCCAATGACATTCTTTCGGATGCAAATATGAAGATCTCTATCCTGAAGAGGCGACGTCGGGGCACAGACTGCAAGATGCAGGCAATGCGGTATGTGCATCTGTTAACTTCACGAAAGATATAGGAGAATCCAATAACCTTGCATCTGTTGACCTCATGAAAGATATGAGAGATTTTAATAACCTCGAACTGTTGAAGCATCACTACTAAAAAGCAGCAAATAGATACGACAAATAGCAATGGATTTAGCCATGAATGACCGTGGCCGACCAGTTTAGCCACGGAATCAGCCACGGGCGGCCCATCCCTTGCCATATGCCTCGTGACGGATAGCGACGGCTTTTAGCGATGTATTTAGCAACGAAAAAAATATCATTGTGGCTACAACCGTGGCTAAGCATGTGCGAACTATGTCGTGGCCGTGGCAACGAAAACAGCTGCGGAATGAGGGCGTCGCTGAATTCATGGCTAAGTTCGTAGCTGGATTCGTTTCTACAAACAGGTCACGGGCCTAGCTGATTTCATGGCTGAGTCGTTGCTATGGTCGTTGCTAACGTTGTTACTCGTTTTATTGGTAATGTTATTGGTAGGGTTGTTGCTAATGCCGGTTTTCCTGTCATTGCTATTTTTTAGGCTAAAGTCGTGGTTGATACTGAATTTCTTTTCATTCATAATTTTGTTGCACATTTTGTATCCCCACATTTTGGATACATCCAAAGCAATAACAAATCCGAAAATACATAAATGGAGTACAAAAATAAAGAATATATTCTAGATACAAAAGAAATTATATAATATTGCAGTCGCCACAAATTAAACCTAATTACCGAATAAAGAACAAAAGCCTCACACACTATAACAACCTTCATTAACTTCACATTCTAGAGCAGGAAGATGATGGTTAGTATAATACTTTGATTTTGCCTTATCGGGATCACGATGAGCTTGTTGTTCTAAAGATATAGAGCACGCTTAGACACCAGAACATGCATAGAAAGTTGACCTACTAACTTAATTTAACATGATCCAATTATATTGACCAAGAAATAGATAACAAAAAAAAAGTTTCAGTAATACTGATACCCACACTGGTTTGTGCTTGTTGCGATGAGGGCAGTTCGATGCTTATGCTCAGTTTAATCAAATATATTTACACTCAAAATCCCTTTATAGTATGATGGAATTCAAGGTCGATTCAAAGGGAGTTGGTCAGCGGTTCTATCCTAATTGCTTTTAGGTTAAAATTAAGGGAAATAGGTGGAAAATTAGGGTAAAAGTGCCTGCTAATTGGGTATAAAACACACATAAATCGCTCAAGTAAACAAGTTCAATATAAGAAGAAGAACTTCCAAGGTTATGGTTTACCACAACAGCAAACATATGTATGAAGATAGCTTTATCATATAAAGATAGCTTTCGCATACTCAACAATTAGACAATAGAGGCTTTTGCATAAAACATATTTGTTTCTACCTTTTCTTAATTAGATCCCTTTTACTTTTGTCAAAGATTTCTAATTACTATCAAAGTTAACAATCTGCTCTTTCAATTCAATTGCACAATGAATTCCCTTAAACTTTCATCAAAGGGTTAAGCACATAGGTAGAATAAGATAAAAACATCAAAAGATCTTAGATTCATTCATTCACACACACGCCCATTGTTGGGTTCACCCCAACCCTAAAAGAAAGGGGAACTAATCACTCCTGATAATGGAAAACATGCTCAACGTAAAAGAAAACATAATAGGAAATTACAATAAACAAAACCCGAAAATAGTGTTCAACAAACGCCAAAGCTCTCGCTTCAACGCTCCAAACAAACCCTAAAAATGTCTCCTCCTTGTGTTGTCAAGTCAACGTGTCTTCTGTGTGTCTTATTCAGCCCCTAATAGGCTTTATTTTATAGATAAAAGCTAACACTTAATCCCCAAGAAAAGAGATTTTATCTTAGGAAAAATATAATTCTATCTAAATCTATCTAAAGAAAGATATAATAAATCTATGGAAAGATATAATCTATCTAAGTCTATGTAACCATAACTAAACGATCTCAAAAGAATTAGATAAAAACCCTAACTAAAAAGCCCATAAACAACCCATTTATCTCCCCGTAAAAACTTCCAGCAGATCGCATAGAGCCATATGGGGGGTCGACATCGAGGTCGATGCTGCTCAGATTTACGCATGCAGTGACTTTTGTTTTCCTTCAGGTGTCGACGTCGAGGGGCAAGGGTCGACGTCGATGCTCTTCCTGTGCACTTCTTCCTTCTTTATCTTGAAATGTACTTTCTCGAATCCTCATTTGTCCGATTGACGCATATGATTATGCGTTAGAATGCTCTTTTCGAGGGATACAACTCTCATGCAGGCTTCAGAACTTTACTTGAAGTGATAAATGGTGAAAATGGCGCTTTTCTCCATCCTTCTCCCTTTTTGCTCTTCCTTAGCTTCTCCAATGCCTTCATGATTTTCCATTAAGCTCTAAAGTGTGTCCAAACTTCTCAAAATTAGCTTTAAATACCTAAAAATCACACCAAACTTTGTGTAGACTCTATATCTTGCAATATTAAGCATAACTACACATTTTCCGTACTTTTCATATACAAAAGCTAATAAAAGGACTCAAATGAACTCAAAACATGGTGCAAAATAAGACTAAAAATGCAGACATTAAAACTCCCGATACATAGGCTTGCTTGTCCTCAATCAATAACCAAATAATAACTCTACTAGAAAAATGCAATAGACATCTGTTGTGAACAGATGTCTTTCAAAAAAACTTCCGATCTTATTGTGCGTGTAGTAAAAGATCAACTTTTTCACATCGGTTTTAAGCCGATGTCTTTTCTTGGTTAAAATGTCTATTTTATTTTGAATATATATAAATATAAATCAAGCCTCATTATTTTCCATCTATAAGCTTATGAAGATGTCCACACCAAGCCTAAATTCTACATTTACATCACTATTTTTAAAATAATCAATGTATTAAAACAAAATACACATCTTTTTCAATATATTGATTTTGTGTATATTAATTTCATATATATAATTTGTGATTTTTTTATTATTTTAAAATAATTTATCGTATGAAATATGTACATAACTTATGTATTAATATGATATAGACATCATTTTAGATTTTTATAAGGATGTTGCTGTTGGCAATATATATCAATTTATATTAATATTGTGATGTAAAAATATATATTACATATTAATTTAGATTATTTAGACGATGTCTATAATGATGCTAACATTCGTTTTTATAAAATGATTCGATTTCATATCTATTCAAGCACAACATCGAAATACATAAATAAATCACCTCCAAAAACGGACTAGACAACATGACTCAACATCGAAATACATATTACATATATCTTAGTAGCTCTCATAACAATAAACACCCAGTGGCTCAAACCAACCCCAAACTTTGAAATAAAATGGCTCAAAAATAAATAAATCAGCTCCAAAAACAACCGAAAATCGGGGCACGTGCGCCAACAAAACAACCTATAAAAGTGCAAAATAGATCATGAAAGCATCACCCAAAATTAGACCTGTCAAAACACAACCCGACCCGAAAAACCTGACCCGTACGCCCGGTAAATTCTGGATCAAGACCCGGATTTTTTGACCCGAGATTTTTTTTTGACCCGAACCCGAATTACCTGGTAATTTTTCCGGTAATCTGGGTTTCGACCCGGTGACCCGATAGACCCGGTAATTTTGACCAGATTGACCCAATTGACCCGGTGACCTGATTGACCTAATTGATTTATAATTATATATAATTATATTTTTTATGGAGATTCCAATTTATTACATCTTATAATTACAATCACTTGATTGTTCATTTTTAAATCAACTTTTATATTTATTTGTATTGTGTAATACTCCCTTCGATCGATAGTATTTGAGTTTTGATTTTTCATCATATTTTTTAAGAAGATCAAAACACTAAACAAATATTAAAATATTAAAATAATACTATGCTTATTACTAATTGCATGAAATTATTTTTAAAAATAATTATTAAAAAATTGATATTTTATATATTTTTAAATTTTTATTAAAAATTATGAGAAATAATAAAAATCAAATAATTTAGATAAGATATTACAAGCACTAGAACTTATGAACCACATCTTTTATTTTAGCATTTTAAAATTATAACAAAATTACCAAATCATGATTTTTTTAATTTAAAAAAGAAAAAAATTGACAAGCCCGAAATCAGCCAGATTTGACCCGAAACCCGGTCAAACCTAAGTTCAAGTCAACCTGAATCTACCTGGGACCCGTTTTACCCGAAATGACCCGACCCGAACCCGACCGGAATGACCCGATTGACAGGTCTACCCAAAATAGTTCCAGAACTGAAAAAATACAGCAGCTTCATTGCTGCCTTAACTGGTTCTCGTACTTTTGTTTGATTATGAGTACTCTTCTCACCAACCCATTGCTGCCTTAATTGGTTCCAAAGCACTAGACTTGCAGCCACAAGAAGATACAAGGTGCACTTTGCTTCAGTGATGTTTTGCAAAAAGGGATATTGTATCCTGGACACAAGGCATAAGATTAAAGATTCTGAAAAATATTGAGCATTAACAATAACAGAAAAGGAACCATCGGCCATCACAAAACAAAGGACTAGTGACAGCCCTGTGGTAATCCCCAAAGGCAATACAAATCAAAAACCTTTATATAAGCTGAATTTTTACCCACCTAGTAGGACAAAGACACATGAAAGGTCCAATAACATTCAGCTGAATATAGAAGAATGATAAAATTATTG